>JAYGXS010000009.1:17319726-17569122 GCA_036362985.1 Ligula intestinalis
CAGCGGAAATAGTTTTCGCAATTACTTAAATTCAGTATGCATCCATTTCAGGTGGAACGTTTTTACTAGGGTTGTGCTGTACCGCCAAGAAGCCGAAAGAAAAACCGTCTCTCCCTCCGACGGATAGTACATTTCATCCTTGAGAAATCGTCATCTATCTTGACACTTTTATATTGGATAGAAACAATGTGTGCTTCATATAGATGAAGGCAGCTTGGTGTATTTATTTAATTTGGTATTGATAATCTGCCGTAACAGATTTAGATAGTTGGAGACTTATTTTACATCAGTAAATACTGCTCCCCTTTGAATGAGCGTGTTCGCTGAAGTTCATACTGCAATTCAGGTGCTTCACATAATGTTGTATCACAAAAAGGGATTTTTAAAGCTAAGGATCATAAAGGGCAAAGTCTAATATCGAGCAACGTTGTGACGGATTTCTAGTTTTCGTAAAAGTTAACTCGCTTATCCAAAAAGACATTGTTAAAAACTTTATTTCGCATTACGGTTTTCCAGAAAATAAGCCCTTCATGGAGAGTTGTTGCCGTTCTGATGTCAACAAATGATTAAGTGCCTGTTGCAAGATTCTGCTATAAGACCGGCTTGAACCTTGCGCATGGATGCAAAGTCCAGAAACATTATCGTGCTCATAATTCCCGACTCCAAATATATGCCTGTCTATGATCACGCCTCTAACTAATTCGTCTTCCTCGGGGAGGGATTAGTACGGTACTGTGACAATGTATATATAATCAACACAGGGAAGCGAAAAAGTGCCTGGGCTAAATTCGTTTAATCTGTATCAAAACCTAATTGGTTAGCGAAAAAACGTTTTACTCTCAAGACTGTTGGAAACTAAATATGCTATTCACGTAGGCATATTTTTCACGACCGAAGCTTTCGGCGAAAAAAAATTGCATCCAGTTGTGTAAATTAACTTAAGACTTTGCTCCATGCCAAATGGTATTTTAGCCTCAAATAGACCGTATCTCGCACCTAAAATCCCGTCTAGTAATTTTGGATATTTATACTAATTGGGAGCGCTTTAACCCTCATTTTTGCGGAATTCGCATTTGCTTGGAAAAGGATGTTCCGACCTCCGGGAAAAAGGTTGCATTAATCCACCAAGTGCATTATAAACGATACTGGTCAAACATATATAAAGTAATTACGTGTAATTATGTAAGAATTAAAGTTCCCTCTTTTGTTTGCATTCTCGAGGTCACTGGATTTGCTTATTTTTAAGTATATGCAAATGTATCACTATTGGGATTATAAGCGATGGTCAGATGCGTATTGCCAAAGGGCTTTCCACCATTTAAAATAAAAGCTCGTCCCTATGCAAGGTTCTGTACAGAGTTCATGCGAACACAAACCATACCTAACTGCAAAACGTTTCTTTTCTTTTTAGCCGATAATGCTTCTGTCGTTGTTTGTAGTGGCCGCGCTGGGACACGAGGAGTGTAAGTTGATATTTTTACACAACAAAGTATTTTCGTTCGTCTAGTTTTTGGTCTGTCTAATTCAAAATTTATTAACAAGTTATTTTTCTTGGGGTGGCGAGGAAGTGTAGTACATTGAAGCTTGTGTAGTCGCCTTTCCTTTATGAAATTAAATTAAGTTACTGTTGAAGATATTTGGTTTAAAACAAGGGAGACGGGTAGAGCCTATTTTTCGCAATCAATCAGGCTAACCACACCTTCAGGTAGCACAGACTGGCAATCTGAACCAGGGTAACATTGAGTCTAAAAGGCTGCTCGATTAGCTATGGGCCAAGCCTTGCCATGAGCGAGTGACGCTTCGCTGTGTCCTGCCCATCAGTGGCAAAAACTATGTAAAATGAGACAGCAGCTGTTTCAACTCTAAGGTGGAGCACGGCCTTGCATTGGGTATGGCTGACTTGCTGATGACAGCTAAGTTGCTTCAAATGGTCATTCCAGTCTCCCTTGTCATTGTCCGTAGTGTTCTACTAGCCACTGTGTGGTTGTTGACGGGGCTCGGGAGAACGACACTGAATCATGCAACCGATCGGTGAATGTCCACCCACCAAGCCGATTGGGCAGAGCCAATTCCAGAAGCCGCCCTTTTATACTTGAGGTTAATTAGTTTTTAATAATTTAGAGGGGGACGTAGAGCCAGAATAGGAACTGCAGCCGCAACGTCATCAGGGAAAATAAGGATCAGAACACACTTTAGGAGTAGGTAAGTGGTAAATTTTATGCTGAAGAACCAAAGAATACAAGTTCAAAGTTCGCAGGTTTACCACACCTTGTGTTATGTATGACCGAGAAAAAAAAGACTCAAACACCAGGAATTAACATGCCAGTTTTCAGTATCTTTGTTTGTACTCCTTCTGCATGTATAAATCAACATGGTTTATAACCTTTTCTTCCGCCGGACAAAAGCACCTATGGTGTAAAGCAAGATGAGTCCATGTTCTAGTGACATGGAAAATTATGGATTTGTCCATATTTCTCAATCTCTTGGTACCTGTCAGCATATATAAGGTTATGTGCACAAAGATTTGAGGTCCAGATATCTTCTTGTTTTCATCATTTCCCAACGAAGACGAAGAACAAGGTTCAAGGACATGGACCGAATTATATTAGGACTGACGTTTCGGACACTAACTTGTTTCCATCGTCAGGGGACAAAGGTCACGCGAGACCCCAGCGGTCAATCCCATGGACAGTCAGCAGCGAACAAGCGGGTCAAAGTTCGTGCGCCGAGCACGGATATAATAACAGGCATGCAGCGAGGCTGAAACGGTCCCGGCAAACGGGAACAACCACCACGTTACTCTGACGATGGAAACAAGCAATTGTACGAAGCGTCAGTCCAAATATAACTCGGTCCAGGTCCTTGAGCTATGGTTAATGGTACGTTACTTTGTTTATAGCCCAGTGTCGCCTGTCAAACTTCCCAGACAATATAGTTGGATAATTATTTCGTATTGAACATGTCGTTGACGCCATTGGCCATATGTTTTGTTTAAAACCGACAGGATGAAAAGCGCATGACTCAACTGTAAGTGCGCTGAGCTAGTCGCGGGTTTGAGCCCTAGGAGCTGCAAAACCTGGACTCGTAGCTGGCTGACTACTGATGACTACTAAGACAAACAGGGGTCATTCCAATCACCCCCTGTCTTTATCAGCAATCCCACTCTGCGCATATTACTAGGCGCTATGTGAATGCCTGCGAGGCAGGCAAAACAGCTCGGCAGGACCAGACTGGAGACGAACTGTTCGTTCCAGCCTCTGTTGTCCTTGTTAGCAATCTCATTTAGTGATGAGGTTATTATCACTGCTTTTTACTTTGCCCCTCGAAGTTCAACCTAGGATCATCGCAAGCAATCGCTTATACACCAGTAATAGTAAAATTGATAGTTCCGATGGCCAGTTTGGGTTTATTGGCCATCATCAGTCAGTCAGTCTGCAGTTATCTCGACGTCTGGATAACCTGGTAGCCCGACCAAGACTATTTGGGCATTGAGCATGCATATGTCTAACGCTCCTCCATTGAGCCAATGGAAGCCTGTCCTGCCAGTTTCGTGTAAAAAGTATGGGGAGCTTTATTCCCTGCGTGTTTTCAGTACTACTCTCTGCATATCTATATGGGCAGAGATTACCTTACCGATAAAAACAAGGGAGATTGGCATGGCCATTTCTGGCTTATTAACCACCATCAGCCAGTCATAGGCAACCCCAAAGGGCGATCCCCCGAGGCTTGATCCCGAGACCATGTTAAGTAGAAGTCCAACGCTCGGGCTTGCTAATCTGCCAGGTTCACTCTGGAATACGCAAAATGGTAGATAGGTGCTCACGGATCGGCTACGGAACTCACGCTTCCCGTTGTGTCTTGGGGGTTCGCTCTTGAGCCCTTACCAGTAGCTGCTCAACGGCTAGCATAATCCAGGCAAAATTCATTACTGACAACGACTGGGGAGATGGTAATGGCCATTTCTGGCTCGTCATCATCATCCAGTTACAAAAAATCGTTCTTTCGCAAGGCTTGGTTCCGTAACCAAGTAATGAGCGCCTACGTACCATTCTATAAATTTTTTTTGACAATTACATGTATTTAACATCGATTTCCACCGCCACGCAGACCACTATGATCCCTTCGAAGAGGATGAAGATTTTGACCATGAGCCGGCGCACTGGGAGGAACACGAATTCGAGCATGACGCTAAGAAGTCACACCGTTCTGACGGGGAACACCATGAAGAGAAGAAGGACCACCATGAACCGTCTGTCCTAAGGCCAGCCTCCGGCTTTGGGCACAAATCCATGCCCTATCATGCGCGACCCAGAGGGCATTCTCGCCTTCGAAGTCAGCGAGTAAAGGACGCCCGCTACCGTGAGGGGCTGAATGACCTGGCTGGACTCATGTAAAATTACCGCCTTCCTGTCCAACCCAACGGCATCCAGTTCGAACTACCTTTCTCAGTGTGCAATTTAATAAATTTACTCGTACATTATAAGACAACTGTTATTTCGTGGAAAACTTGACCATAATAGCAAGATGGAAGGGTATTATACGGGGAGACTTCATCTCATATTTGAGGATCAGTGAGTAAACGGTCCTAGTAAAACGGGAAACATAGTTAGAATAGGAAGCATTTCTTCCCTTGACGTCTAAATGTATATGATCGATTAAATATTTACGATTTTTGGCAAAAATAATCTGGTTGACACGGTACAACGCGATGGAGAATCGTGGAGTTCACAAAATGGTCTCAGTTCTATACTCTGCAAATGCGGCAAACATTGCGTGGCCGGGTTACCTTGTCTTCCGAGTACGCTCGAAAACGTGCTAACCTCCGTGATAGACAGCCTTATGTAATATCATCGTAAATCAGGGATTACAGAAGTTTCTTACTGTGATGTTAGATGAGCCGAATTTCAGTAGGGGCTGCTTATACGCCCTCCCCCTTCGCGAGACATATGAACAGGAACCGTCCCCCCGCAAGGCATATGACTTTGCGTTGCGAGACCCTCCTACGTGGGCCTTATAGTCATTCTGGTGGATTCTATATGATCGCTTAGGAAATCCTGCCTGAACAGTTAGCTTACTGTATCCGTAAGGGTGGATTCCATACGAGCAGTAGGTTGCATGGGTAAATCGATCCAAGCGTAAATAAAATTCAAGGCTCACGGGAAGCCTCAGCTCAATAGTAGAGCGTTGGCTGCGCAAGAACCTTCCCTGCTGTGTGGGTACGTCTCCCACCGTGGTCGCGAAGTTTTCACAACTGACTCAAATCGATTAGGGCAAAGTAAGGTTTGGGTTACAGTCAAGGGCAACAGTAGGTTGTATAGTGCACGTAAGATTCCCCTAACCGCAGAATGGTGTCTTATAGGACCGGTAGTAATGGGGGTTTTGTGGACGTGGCATAACAGGGACAGTATGGCAGGTTTAAAAAATATATCGGCAAAAGTAGCCTTTATAGCCCCATTCATATACCCCTAGTCCCAGCGTTTTGTCCTGCAAAACTGTGGTTAAGGAGTTTCGTGGGGTGGGGAAATAGGATAGGCAGAGAAGGAATTTTTTAGAAGTAATTGTAAAGGGAAAAAATGTAGTCGAAGTTGCTTCTCGTGGCCGCTGGGAGCAGGTTTTTCCGCATGCAAATTGAAGGTGTGCGCGGCGCTTGGCGCCGCGGACTATACTAATCTTCATTTTTTCGGGAAATTCAAGAAACCTGCAATTTGATAATCGAGTTTTTCGCAACAAGTTAAATGATAAAACAGATTATGAAAAGATACAGACATAAATCAACAACACTTCTGAATACAGTAAAACAAAAATGCATATAGCATTTATTAAAGTATATTCAACTGCGTGTCCTAATTATCCGCCCATAAATTACGATAACCACCGTTTTCGTAGGAAAACATGCAGGTTGTAGGGACTAATGAGTGGGGCTACATAAGCTACCGTTGCCAATATATCATGCAAAAATAGAACCTGGTGGAAAACATTATTGCAAAAAAGTTGGTGTATAGCAACGAGAACATGCGAGATGATTGAAAAACCAGCAAACAACAATCGAAAAACCCTGTTATCAGAGTTCCTTGAAAAATCCGTGACTTGAAGAACTAGCCTGGAAAACAAGAGATAAGCATTTGCGCTTATTTGTAAAGCAACTAAAAAGGGGATTTGCAACTGTTGGGAGGTAATTGAATTTACAAAATATGAAATTATTTAAATCCATTTAAGTGTATTATTTATGCTGAAAGAATAGACGATTAATATGTGTGGTAATCAGAGCAATATTTCAGTGACGGTTAGGGCTTAGAAGATTAGATAGGGCATAATACATTATCCGTATTGATTGTAGGCCAGTGACTGAACAAAGAGGAGAAGATAGGAACTCAAGGCGATTGAATGCTTACTCTGGGGAATGTCCAGCGTTAGAAATTGGGGCAATGTGATGCGAAAATGTCAAAACCGAGGCCGCCTATCAAAAGTTGTGAAACGCCAATGTTGATGAAATATGTTAAACAGTCAATATAATTTTAACTTTGGGTGAGTGTACCGTGTATTTACCGGTCTTGGATTTATTCTGAGGCCACCTGAACTACCATGGGGCTCTTTTGTTGCTGAATATGGTCGTGAGGTGCTGTGGAAGCATTTCTGTCCCGAATGCTAGTGAGGCCCAGACTTAAAAGTCGGCCAAATTACAGGAAATATCGTCGATTTAACTCGCATTTACTAGTGTCCAAAGGATAGAAAAAACCTTATAGTCTGAGTAGAAACAGTCAATTGGCAATTCAGTTCGGGCACGGAATACCTGCTGCAGACAAATCCGAATGGCCTTTGCATGAATAATATGTCGCAAGAATAAAGAGACATAATCACTTGGAACAACAGTTTGATTAGCCTTGCGTTTCGGATACTCTCTCGAATGCATCATCAGAGACCAGTTATGGCATCTCTTTTCCCTTTATTCACCTGTTATATTGGTTTATTATAGGATTGAGGCCCGAGCAGGGATAAAATTGTTAAAAATAATGACAGATGATTTTAGAGATCACCCGAGTTACTTGCCCATATTCTGCAAAAGAAGGCTCATGATTTAGGAGGTTGGATGGTGTCGGTTGATGAGAACAGCGGAGCATCCGGTGGTTGAGCGTTTTTTAGCTAGTCTAGATTACTTTTGGCTAACGTGAAGAGGTCCCCTGTAGGGCTGAGGTCGGAGCAGGAATAGAACTGGTAAAAAATGATGAGTCATGACCTTAGAGATAACCCGAGTTGTTTGTCCATATTCTGCAAAGAACACTTGTCATTTTTATCTCAATATCGAGCCGTGTCGGAAGCTGCATAGTACGTAGTATATTATAAACAGAAACACCTTACCAATAAAGACGAGGGAGACGTAAATGGCCATTTATGATTTATTACTCATCATCAGCCCGTTCATTATTATTCCCCAGTTATCGTAATGATATTATAGTTCAACCGTCATTTTTGACGATGTTCCCACGAGCTTCAGCAAACTGAAGGCAAACGCGATGACTGTAGACACTTACCTCGAAGTTTCCATCGGGCTTGAAGGCGGATCCTTATCTTGGAGATGGCGAAGCGATACGTGGGTGGACTGGAGCTGGTGATGGGTTTGTCCACATTGCGGTGAATGCGCATGTGATCCACTAGACCAATGCGATGAGTGAATGCGTGGGAACAGTGTGGGAAGCGAAGGTGACTGTCTATTCTACGTTTTGGTGCTTTAGGCAGTGGTTCACCGGTCTCTTTGCGATGGATGCGCAAGTGACCGAGCAGGCCGATGCGTGACATAAATGTCCAATTGCAGTAAGGTCAGGTTAGGCTCGATCCCTCCGTACTCGTAGATGGTTCAGACGTGGTGATGCGGATGATTGCAAACGGTGGTGTGCCAAAGGGAGTGGGGAGGTGTAGGAGGGAGAATGGTGTCGGTGAATGAGGGCAGCAGAGCATCGGGTGGTTGAATGCTTTAAAGTTTTTCTCAGTTGCTTTTGGTTAATGCGAAGAGGGTCCCTGTAGGATTGAAGTCCGAGCAGGAATAGAACTGGCCAAAAAATGATGGGTGATGAGCCTAGCAATCACCGGAGTTACTTGTCAGTTTAATCTCAATATCGAACCCTGCCTAAAGCTGCTTAGCACCTAGTATGTTATAAACAGAAACGCATACCTAACGAAGACAAGAGACACAGGGGTGGCCATTTATGGCTTATTAGTTACCATCAGCCACTTCAATATCATTCCCTGGTATCGTACTACTTCAGGCTTGAAGTCCCACAAACCAACTCCTGAGCCAATTAATATTTCGGTCTCCTCCGTCTATGTTGGTAATGTCGTTCTGCCTATCATATATGAGCCGTTGAGTAGGCCCTGACAGGGCTCGAAAGACAGAACGGGATAAGTGAGTTCCGTACCCTTTTTTGAGCTACCCACTACTACAGTCGATATCAGTGCACTAAAAAGCCAACGTCCTTGCCTGTCTGTAAAAGCTCGGTGGTAGGCCGCAAAACATTCAATCTTAAAACCCTCCTTAATAATCCTTCATAGCCGAAAACACATTTCTGAGATCGGCCACTGTCTGTAGATACAGTAATTAACGTATCTTTTGAAACGTGAACTGAAATTCCCAAATGTGATTTACATTAGGAAGACTTACTTTTGGGACATTTTAATATGGAAACCGCTTAGAGCATAATCCTTATTGTGCGAAGCACCATCGCTAAAATTGGGTTTTTCAGTATTTTTTATTGGAGGAAGGCTATGGTCCTGATATTAAGGAACTTTTTAGCACTTGACTGATTATAAACCAGAATCACCGTGGTATTTCAAGCCAAAGTTTTCGTGCTGCAAACGGCAGATCCTGTACCTTAGAAAAATCGCACGATGGTTGTTTGTGTTTTCTAGGGAGAGGTAACACACGAACAGCTAGAATTCTAGGAGTAGAGACATTTAATTGCCTTAAACAACTCACAGTTTTTCTTCGAGTAGGAAAGGATTACGAGAAGAATATTTGTAAGGAAATTTTTTGATATGACATACATCGTTTTATACAGCCATTGGAAATTAATGTTAATTAAATTTAAGGGTGATCGTAACGAGGCGAAGTCAGAAGCCCGCAACCTGGCATGATATGTAATCTGAGGATTATGCTTTCTGGTAGTACAACATCAGCAAGATATTCCCTTTTAATCTGCATAGAATTTTGGTTGGTTTTTCGTGCGATCAGGCTTCAGATTAACAAATTCTTATCCCCATACAGAAGACCCAAATGCGAGGTGAAAACTGTTCTTAGGCGAACTTAAAGTGCATCGGCCATGTGTGAAAGTCTTCACTGGCGTGGCTCGAGAATCAATGTGGTCCAAGCGGGCGGGGGGGGGCAGGAGGGCAACTAGGAATAGAGCCGGAGGACAGTAATTAACACCCCCAGATTTGCGGGTGGTAATTGTGTCACACAGGTCAATGGGTGTTGCCCTCACACTTACACTTCACCAGTGCGTCTGCCCCAAAGGGATTTGCGAAACTTGATTCATAAAGGAAGTCAAGTTAAGTGAACGAATGTTTTTGATTAATTCATCATCAGGCAATACAGTAATATAAGGTAGGGTAGAGTTAACAAAAGTTTAAGGCAAACCAATCAGTAGTAACAAGGGGGAAGATGGGGGAGAGAGGTGTAAAAGGATCAAGGGGATCAGATTTCATCACAAACTGCACAGTCAAATGTGAATATTCTCACGATTACTGGAGGTCTCTTCGAAGTAGTCGGACGATAATCTCGAACACAACTTTAAAGAGATAGGCCGAGAATCGACTGGAAGGTGTCGCAATGAAGATCAATGAGCTAAACCGAAATCTACATCAACGAATGGCAGTCCTGGATGACTTCAACGATGAAGAAAGGATGAACTTCAGCAGCTACGTACAGAGTGTGAATCAAAGACGTATGGAAGTAAAACGGCCAAAACTCATCCGCAGTATCAATCCGACGAAGGCTCAATCCTCATTCCCAAGTGATCCGGAGCGGTAGGCACATAATTTTACCAACATGACGCTTGACAAACACCTGCTTGAAGTACTATCCCTAGACCACAAATTTTGTTTTCCTAATAGAAGGCCAAACAGATTAGGGGCAGAAGTGCAATTCGAAAATCTTTTGAGTCAGACACATGACTTAGTACCTACAACGCCAGAGGAGGCAGAGTATTTCAAATCTGCACTCGTTAAATGTTGCTATCAATATCTTAGAACTAAACCTCTAAGTATTGGACACATCACGAAAGAGCATTTGAAGAAGCTCAAAGTTTTGCGCCAAAATACTGGTATATTCATAACAAAACCGGATAAAGGTTCTGGTCTCGTTCTTATGAGTAAAAGTATTTACGTCTCAAAGATTGAATCAATCCTGGCTGATGAAACTAAGTTCAAAAGGGTAAGACAGAATAATGATCAAACGGAGAACATAGAAACTCAGCTCACTACTTGTCTTTGAAAACTGAAAGACCGAGGTTTTCTTAGTGAACAAGAGTTAGAAGCACTGAAACCCACAGGCGCAGCTCCCCCAAGGCTTTATGGTTTGCCAAAGATTCACAAATCAGACTTTCCAATACGGCCAATGATGGATATGTGCAACTCACCATATCATGCAATTGCAAAGTGGCTGGCAGAAAAGTTGAAACCGATTCGGCACCAAATAGCACCGCATAGCCTACGGGACATGTTTGAATTCGTCGAATCCATAATAAACACTGATATCAACGGTAAAATGATGCTATCCCTAGATGTCGCGTCTCTGTTCACCAAAATTCCCCTCACAGAAACCATAGAATTTTTGTTTGATGAGATTGCTAAAAGAGAGTTCCCAATCGGCATGCCGATCGGAGACATGAATCAATTACTCTTAAGCTGCACTTTAAACGTGCAATTCAGCTTTAATGGCCAATTTTACCGCCAAATCGACGGGGTAGCGATGGGATCACCGCTTGGACCTCTTTTAGCGGATACTGTTATGGGCAAAATGGAAAGCAACAAAGTTTCTCCTATTATAAAAGACCTTCCAGCCTATGCTCGTTATGTGGATGATATATTTATAATAGCAGACGAAAGACTTGAGCTCGACACATTCTTAGATAGAATGAATCTGGTGCACAGCGTTACCCTTCACTTTGGAAAAAGAGGACAGACAGTGCCCCCTTTTCTGGACGTCCTCCTTAGAAGAAGATCTGATGGATCAATAATTATAAGTGTATTTCGTAAGAAGACCTGGACAGGGCAATACGCTAACTTCTAAATTTTTGTGCCACTAAGTCAGAAACGAGGCCTAGTCCGCTGCCTCACGAACCGAGCTAGGAGAATATGTTCTCCAGAAACACTGAAGGACGAACTCGCACTGCTTGAAAATACCTTACAAGAAAATTGGTTCCCCGATAAGTTCATCAATAAGTTTATGGAGGAACGTACACCAAGACCGGAGGTACCGACGGCTAAGAAGAAAACCGTATTTCTCACATTGTCTTTTCAAGGTGATCCAGCAAGCGAACTTCTACAGCTTCGTCTGAACGCTACAATCGCGCGTACATATCCAACAGCAAAGTTAAGATTATTGTTCTCAAGCACTCCACTTCTTCGCCAAGAAGGCAAGGGAAGACTGCCGTTGCAGACCACATCAATGCGTATCTACAACTTTATATGCTCCTGTGGGGCAAGTTACATTGGTCGAACGATTAGACGTCTATCCAAGCGCATGCGAGAGCATCACCTTGCGTGGCTTAACAGAGGCGAAACTAAGTCGATGTCAAGCGCAATTCCGGCTCACTTGGTAGACAGCGGTCATCGGGTAGACGTCAACCAAGCATTTAGACTCGTCTATAAAGTTCCTGCGTGAGCGGATACTTGCGACGGCAGAAGCAGTCGCCATTCGCCTCACAAACCCAATTTTATGTGCGCAGAAAGCATTTGTAGCGGCCCTAAGGCTCCCGTGGCCAAAGGCCTTTTCAATATCCGCCCTCAGGCCTCTTACTACGCCGCAAAACAAGGATGAGACAGCGGCATCAAGCATCCAAAGGCCACCGGCACAGTCTCAAGACGTTGACACCTTGCGTCCTCACACAACCCAACAAAACCCGAGACGAGGACCACTGGATGACATTAACTAATTGTCTGACTCCCTCCCCTTCCCCTCTTCCCCACCCCCATTTCTCTGTCCCCAATTTAGACTAGAATCTGATCCCCTTGATCCCCCCTTGATCCTTTTACACATCTCTCCCCCTAATTACTACTGATTTGTTGCTTAAACTTTCGTTAACTCTACCCTCCCTTATCTTACTGTATTGCCTGATGATGAATTAATCGAAAACGTTCGTTCGCTTAACTTGACTTCCTTAATGCTTACATGGTTATCATCGCTGAACTTAAACGTGATTCAACCTGAACTAGCTGGCTTCAATGATGTCACGGCCGGTATCTCCCCAGGCGTGACGATTAGCGGCAGTGGATTTGGAAAGCTCAACCCACATTCTCTACCCTAGCACCGGAGACCGAAAGTTGAAGGTCCAAGGTCCGCTGCCATGTCTTGACGAACGGTGTCGATCCAAGTTTTGCGTCGCCTTCCCTTCGACGCCTCCAGGTGGACTGTGGGGCCGGATCGATGAGAGCGGAGCAAAGCTCGCGGGGCGGACGACGGAAGACGTGCCCAAACCACCTCAGCTGTCTTTCATGGATAGCCTGAGATATCCTTGCGGTGTTGCCGCAGTGCCTGCGGACTGGATCGGTAAACTTCACTCAAAGGATGATCCGCAGGTAGTGATGGCCAAATACCTCCAGTCTTCGGTCATCTTCAACGCGGAAAAACCCAATATTCACATCCATATTTTTAATTTAGTTGAGGGACATATGCTGTCGCAAACAACGCCCTCACTCATAAACCCTAATTGTAGCCCTTGAATTGACCTGAACTCTACACTAAACACTAATTTGTCAGCAGTGATACCCATGTGAGCATTCGGGAAGTCAAACTAGGCCAACGAACATTTTCGATTAATTAGTCATCGGGCAAATAAGGGAAGGCAACTGCAAGTTCACTACCACTATAAACTAATTCTCACAAAAGCTAACGTCTCAGTAGCCACGTCGTGATGGGAAACACGACAAACGTTCTGATGGTGTCAAAGAATCTGCACGATACACCCAGGCGTTCCTCTCTGTATGTGTGTCATAAAATGCGACCAGGAGTATTTATGTTCTACTTATTTGAACATGTGCAGACTCCTGTATTTATCTGGAGCATAAATAATCAAAGAGCCCGTGTGAACTGTAATCACCGCTTAAATGGTGCAACTGTTCTGCCTTCCACAAATTCATGCAGCTACCGTGCAGGCGTTGATAGCGGATTAATTTTCGCGCTAGGAAACAATACGGTACGACTGGTCTCGTGAGGCCTACATGCATTTGGATGGCTCCTGGTGGTGGCGCAATGGTTGGGTGTAGACACGTTGGTCCGCAATCCGAAGTGTGTTTAGCATACCAGGAGCCAACGGCTACGATCTTGGGTGGCGATTAGTTCACAACCACTTGGCTCTATCTGACCTTGAGCTGTTTTTTTCAAAACTGTAGCTTGGCACGCCTAGCGCTCGTGAGACGCCATAAGACTTGCGCATGCGTTCAGTAGCACGCGTAAACTGTAGGTTGGTATACGCCCGCACCCACAGGCAGATGCATATATAGACATGCTCAGCGTTGTTCAGTTTATGCCAAAATGAAGGTAGGTCCAGAAACGATTTTTGCATCATGCAGTTTGCATAATCTGAATATGTGATTATAGGATAATTTAGAAGGAAGGTTTGCATTTTCATAAATAGGCTTCGCGCAGCCAATCTCAACTAGATGCCGTATAACTGAAAAATTAATGCACAGTCCTGATAGAAATTTGACTAGGTATTTTAAAATACATTTGACCACGTTATTTTGATGTAAAGGGTGGATTTACTCTTGATAAAGCAGTTTATAAATCTGACCCATTTCGCCATGTTCATAAAAGTTAATATCCAACAAGTTATGTTTTTCGGTAATAGTTTGCATTGATATCTTAAAGGTTTTGATATAAACGTCGAACAGAAATTGGATTTTTGAAAGAAAACTTGAAAATGGAATTAAAAGGATGACCTTAGACTAAATGCAATCGAATAACGGAAATATGCATAAAAAGGTTCACTAAAAAGTTCTTTTGGTAGAAAGAACTTGCCATGATTATCCATTCACCTGACCATTATATTTAAATTTATTGGTCTAATTTATAGCTATTGCTTACATCTGTGGAACTTGAGTATTATATAAGACCTTTTATTTTTTAACAAACAATTAGTAGAATTAGTACCTTTATATTTATTTCGTGTATGCGTTTCTTACAGTCTGTGATGGATTATCAATCTTTTGCGAACCTCGGCATTTTGCATGACTGTATTAACTAGGTAATCGGAAATAAAATTGGTTTGTGTGGATAAAAACAAAGGTCCTACCAATTGCGAAGTGTTTAGCAATTTGTTTAACGATTTAAAATATTTTGCGAGATAATCACACTCCGCAGTCAGAACACCTTGTCCTCGACGCTGTAAGAAGTGTGGAAATTCGAAGGTAGAAAACACTGCTGTTCTAGAGAGGTGGGCAGTGCTTTATCTTTTTATTTCCTATACCGTGCCCCGTGATTTCTGTCGTTGCAGAAATTTCAGCAAACTCCCATGCTTTTGGTCAAAGTGTGGCAATTATAATAATAGACGGATAGTTGATTTTGAGCTCTCGAAAGTTCCTGACAAGGCCACTATCTGCGAACGAAGCCGAATACATGCTGCTTTGATATAAATTGATCTTTTATTTGATCTAGAAATTACTTATCTATTTGTTAAAGTAGAACCTTATGCTGCCATGACGCTCCTGAGCGCTTTCGTTGGGAAACATACAATTGTAACAAATTGAAATTCCACCTCACTTACTAATTTGGTTTCATGTCTACCATTTTTCTCCATGTAGACACTCATTCTTATCCTACTTTGCCTCATTGCTGCGCTAGGTGAGTTTCGTCATTGAACTTCATTGTTACTGCATTTCTTGCACTTTTTAATAGTCTCAAGATCAGTTTGGTTTATCCTCCTGAATTATTCACCAGAATTTAGTTTGGAAATCCTTGTTAGTGGTGCTGTCAACACGTACTCCAACATTTTAGACTACAGAAAAGATATTTATTGGTGTAGAGCTTCGAAATTATACTTAGCAGAGACCAAAACTAGGAACAAGCTGTCTTTTTAAACCTAAGCATTCGTCCATCGTCAAATTGTTAGCCTGAAAACTTCTCTCCATGCTGTTGCCTGTTAACTTGCTCGCACGGCTATTTTATCAGTGTCTATCCGAACAAGGACTGCTGGATGGACTGTGTAAAATACTTCATCGAAGAACGATAAAGAGATTGCATTCAACACATCAGGTTCAGATTCCTGAGAGTTCGCTTTGCTGCTAGTTTCACCGGGCAAACTCATTTTTTAATTCAGTCATCTGCTAAATTTTATATTGATTGCTTAGGCAGCCCTGCTTACACAGTCAACTTACTGTATCAGAATTGGTTGATTCCGTACGTTACAGTAGACTACGCAAGTAAATTGACTAGTCTGAGTTAACTCACGGTGCCCGCTGGGGGCCTCGTAGCTTAATTTTCTAAGGCTTTGGCTGTACAAGTGGGTCAAATGAATAATTGCACTCCTACGGCCATCCTGGTAAAAGAAAGCAAATATAAACTTTTACTAAATCATTATAAGTAGCGTCGCTATAGTATAAAACACCCTATCCGCCTTGTCGACTTTTCGGACGGAGGTGATCATCTTAAGCTCACGATTAGGGTTAGGGCTACAGGTAGGGCTATGGTAAGTTCAGTTTAGTGTCAGGGTATAAGAAATGGTGCTTCCTACAAATTTACATAGGGTCACTTGTAATACGGGATAAATATTGCCATGACCTAGCGCTTTGATCAACAGACGACATGTCAAGCACTCGTAGTTTAACAATCTGTCTGCTTCTCTAGCCCACGGGGATTACTATATGGAGGCCCATAGATAGTTATATGCTTACATTTATGGCTTACTGAGCGCAAAACCGCTTGTGTTACTGACCTGGTGTGTTCTCCTATCTTGCCGAGGGGGGTCATATCAGCTGTCATTATTTTTAGCTCCTCCAACGCGTTAGATTAATACATATGAAAGAAAGACTTTCTGAAAAGATTGTCTGACAATTCAACCAATTTGACATTTGCAGTGTCCTCCCTGCGTGCAGCATTATCCCCGTTAAGAGATCTCGTGCCCCTCGGCCAATAATGTAACGTTATGAACTGCATTTTAATGGGCAAACTGTTGCTGAGCTTATATTGATCACACGGACCGACGACATGAGCCTCGCATTAGCGAACACAAGCTGGCTATCCGCTCATCTAAACCATTATCCCCTGTGTTTGCATATACTCCTAACTTTGAGCACCGTTTTAATTGGAATAACACCGAAGTGGTCTCTATGGCCAACACTAAGCAGGCAAAGATATTGCTCGAATACAGACAGCACCAACCACCATAGTGACTTCGATATCTACTACGAGGGCCTCCGATTACGGTGCACTTACTGGTACCCACTTTGATAACAACAGTTCCTAATGCACGTCCGGATACGTCAAATGTAGTCTTTACGTCCCTCCCTCCTCTCACTACACAGTGAGTCCCCTTTGAGACTTAAAACACCTCTCCTCACCTTCAGCAGCCCCCTCCCACGGTCGGCTACCTAGCCCTCTTGTATGGAAATTCCACATCTAGACAGAAAGCATTGCAATCAAAGAATAGAGAGGCTGGAATGACCATCTTTCGCTCATTAGGCGTCGTCAGCTGGTCATACCCAATGGCTAGAGCATTGTGCTTTTGAGTAAAAGGTCATGACTTAGAGCCACGAGTGGTGCACCACTTCGGATTGGATATGAATGCCTGATGAAGGCTACTGAGCCAGAAATGGCCCTTCCCTTGTATTTTCCGGCAATGCGATCTGCCTAGATACCTAGCCGCTGTGAGGCTGCTGGCAGGGCTCGAGCATGTGACGAGTGACTTCCGTTAGCGATCGGGAAACATTCAGTACCGCGGAGATTTTGGAAAGAGTTCTCCTTTCACACATTTTTTATTTCAGTTTGGACACCAGCAGCTGCCCAGCATGCCCATCGTCCCCAGCGTGCTAGCCAAACGGTCATCTGGGGCGGTGCGGCCTCCTACCCGGGCTACAGGGGTAAGCAAAGCCAAAGCAGCCAACGAGCAGGGCCACCCAGGCCACCGCCCCCATACGTACAGCAGAGCCAGTCCTCTTATCGGCGGGTGCAGCACGTTCCGCTACGCAGTCAGCGCGCCAAGGATGCCCGCTACCGCGAGGGACTGCAGGATCTGGCTGGCTTGATGTGAATGCCCACGTCTCTACATCTGCTCTATGTTTGTTGAGCAAATCCAAACTGCAACAGCTCCTTTTTGATTTTGCAATAATAACACTTAATTTAGAAAAACAAATGTCCAAGCTTTGCAAGGCCACAATGATTTCCAAAGCTCCAATTTATTGCAGCTGTCAAGGACTCATCGCATGTAACATGAACCATGCATTAGTTTGAGTGGCCAGTGCATGAGTCCCATGTTGCCAAAATAACACAGGACTTGGAACACATTTTTCCGTTCAGTTCACTTAATTTGAAGAAAATGTAGATGTTTACCTTTGAACGATCTATTTACTTGCATGCTTGTCATGATTTCAAAATACAGTACCTCAATTTATAAGCAGTGCCAAGTGACAGTGGCCAATGAGCTGGAATAAATGAAAAAAATAGCAGACACTGAAAAAAATCTCCTTGGGAGTTTTTAGTAGAGAAACATTGTCGCTCCGGGAAGGACAGTACGTAAGATCGAACCTAGAACGGATCACGGGGATCAGTACTGAAGTGTGCAATTTGCGGCCAGATACTCTTTTGCTGATTACAGAGTCCTCCGACAAGGTGGTGAAAACAAAAGTACACGGAACTTTTTTCGCCACCATCATCGACAACCTCACGGGAGTAAATCAACAGTATGCAAAATAACGGCATCAACTTGAAAGCCGGTTTACATTGTTCGTAGAAATAGGGGCAAGGCAATCCAAAACTGCAGCTGAAGGTGCCTATGTATTTTGGTAATAAACGAACTCAACACTGGTACTTTCATAAAAGTAAGAAGGAAGTTATAATTCTTATCTTGATGTGAGTCGCATATTGCGTCCTTGCCAGATAATGCCAGCAATGACGAGGCCTCCTGGGCCTAAAATATGAAATTTATTTATTTATGTATTTATAATATACTTCAAGTTCTAGCGAAAAGATCCAAAATCAAGGTTTAATAACAAAAAATCTCGGGAGGTTTGAAAGTATAGTCTCTGGCTTTTTTTCTAGATAGGTTGCATACCTAAAGCTCGACTCCATAAGATCCAATATTATTTGGATACTTAACTTAATACTCCGAGACCCGATCCAAGAGCCGACACTTGGTTAAAAGCAACTGGTGGCATTAAAAGCCAGTTGAGAGGATCTTAACCAATCTAGTACTCTGTCATGTAAACATGAGAACCATTTTGTTTAAATATGACAGAGACAACAAAACAGGAATGCACTTATGGCATGATTCAAAAAAGAGCTTGAAATTGCCTGAGTTACTGATCGTCAGTGAACGTTGCAAAATAGAAGCAGTTCAAGGACAACACGCCTATCAAACAGAGTATGTTGGTAAACAGCTGGGTAGGTTTAGCAGACTTTTGAGGGGTATGCTACGAGGGATGAAACGGAAGCAGAAGAAAAGACTGAATTTGCGTTGCAGCGTACAAAAGTATAGGCCCAGGTTGATGTAGGCAAGGGATCGGTGGTAGAGACTCAATATAACCAATTTCAAACTTTTCGATAGCTTCCGTAAGTGAGAAATAGCTCATAATCCATTAGTTTTTCTTGTATAATTGGGCTTGCACACGAGCAAGCAACAATAATCAGGCACCAAACCATTAGGCCGAAAGATCCACGCGATGGAACGAAACATCTGCAGTCGTCTACAGGAATTTTTGCAGTTTCGGACAGGTCAACCATATCGGAAGAACTAGATGCATCTCTGAACGCGAACAGCTGAACATGCAGCGGCAGTAAGGTGAAATGAGGTGCATTTGACAAGACCCAGTCACATCTTCAAATTTGACGAGGCCCTTATCCTCACAAGAGGTATAAATTGCGTGAGCTTCAAGCTGCTAGGGTCATGGTCTTCAGACCCGCAGCGTGATGACTAGCCCCTTCCGCATTTGGTGTTCAGACCTTGCCTGGGCAAAGGGGTGGCAGCGGGGAACAACAATTCCAGTTACCGCTAGCCAAAGGGTCGAGCAGTCATAACGCCAAGGAAAGTACAGGAAGTAACACCATAGGTTTGGGTTAATAACCGACTAACTGAACAAATAGGACTCCCAGCGATGAACGCGGTGGCAGTCAACCATAGAAGGCATGCGGTCGAATGGCAACTGCGTCCAATAAATGTGGTATTTTCCTGTCCTTATCAACCTTCAGTTTGACCAACCCTGACGATGGGATCGAATGGGAATCCGAACTTTGGGCCAGTAAACCTTTGGCTCACCCAATCAAATATTTTTTTAGCTGCTTTCCACATCTCGCTTATTTCCTCGTGTCGGAAAATTTGGTTAATTACCTCATTAAATCCTCTCCTAGTAGCTGGACGTTTAATAAGGGATTTACATGCACTTCTCATCCGCATTGCCACAACTGCTGAATGGTGAAGGTAACACCGACGGGCTCCCCACATATTGGGTGTCCGTCCGGAGTTTCCTAGTTAAAATGCAATGTGCATCATTTGGCCTCATTAGCAGCCATATGGAGACATAGATTCCAACAGTGCCTATGGCAGCAAACCTGACTGTTCGTGTAATTATCAAGCTAACATCCAACATGGATGGGTAAATCACGGCAATTAATGACTCAGAATTGGACAGCCAAATCATTAGCTTATCACTTACGACCCCAAGTAATCATACTGGGTGCTGCTAATTATAGTGCGCATGCGGCTGCATGGCCGTTATTGACTATAAATACTGCGTACTGTGTGTCATTTACCATCCCATTTCGCGATTATCGTTGACGAAGTTTTCAAGCCAGAATCCGAAATTTTAGGCAAATACACTTTTTGTTCCAGCGATAGCATCTTCCACTTCTAGACATACACTTCGTTGTACCAAGTGTCTGCCTGGATTTTTAGGTGCCCAATATATTTCATCAGAACTGCATGTAACCTTGCAGTGGCCGATAAAGTTGAGGTTAACAGGCAGGTGCAGAGTAAGGCGAAGCTCTGGAAATAATTCCTTCCTTAGAATGAGGAGGAATTGAATGGATTGGCTTTTGCCGCTTAATGAGAACAAGTGCAGTATCCTACGAGTAGGCCAACCCAACTCTCAGAATCCAATGGTTTACAGCCTGAATGGCATCCAGCTTCAAGAAGTGGGCGCGCAGAAAGATTTAGGATTGCAGATCAGGAAGTAGCTAGGTCTGCGATGTCCGTCCTGTACCTTTTCTAACGGGCTTTCTGCATCTTTGATAGAGACTGCTTCGCTAGGGTTTTTGGAACATTTGTACGATCGAAACTGGAGTTCGCTATCGAAGCATGGAAACCCTGGACCGCGAAAGACTTCAGTTTCCTCGAAGAGGGACAAAGACGTGCAACTAAGCTGGTGACTTGACAGGGATCATTACCCTATGAAACACGTTTAGCTAACCTCAACTTCTTTCCTTTAAGTTACAGGCAGGTATGCGGTGATCTGATACGCACATTTCGTATGATACGCGGTCAGGACTGCTGTCTACTACCTGGCGAGTTCTTCGAGTAAGCAACAACCACGAACTTAAGGGGACATCCGTTCAAACTACGCGTAACAGGGGCCAGACTTCGAAAGTTCTTCTTTTTTAATCGAGTGGTTGAAGCTTGGAATGCTCTGCCCCTGGATGTTTTTATGTCCGCTTCCGTTGAAGTCTTTAAAAAGAAGCAAGACTGCCATAGTAATGCTCACTCTAACACTAGTTTATCGCAGACGAAGTAAATAGCATATTTCTTGCTTCATTTGAGTAACATTTAATAATGAAATTATTCTTTGCACTTAATTCATCCATATTAACGCCGCTCGCTTATGTCAACCAATAACGGATAATTGCGATCGTGGCGGCGTCCCCTGGTTTCGTCGCGTTGATGACGGCCCCGGAAATTAACAAAGGCATCTCGTGGTCACAGCTCCGATTTTTCGGGATGTTCTCGTGACTCTGCAGTCTCGTCTCCGTATGGCACTTCCTATCACTATATAAGTGGCGGTGGACCCCCTAAATCTGCCACCAACATTAACAGCTGCATCCCGGAATATTTTTCCCATACTTTCTCCCACAAGCGACAGTTTTTCCCCAAAAAACCACAAACTACATTCCATTTTTTTGAATTCTGAGCCATGCCTTAGGAGTTTTTTTACTGTCTGCTGTTTTTGCTCAGTAACACCTGCTGGCTCGTGTTAACTGAAATCATCCCATCTGATTATACTGCGTGGAACAAGTGAGTAGTCACCTACAATTGAGTAAACGACCTGTTTTGAAATGTTCGGCTTTCCGATGCATTTCTTAACCATCGTGTACCGATAGGGAGTTCAAAGGCGTTTGCCTATATTGCCCTTAATAAACTTGACTTGACTTGAATATGCAAATTCCAGTAGAAATTTCCGTTTTCATTGGCCTCTCTTGGTTGTTTATTCCGAAGGATGATCTGTTCGAGATCGCAGCAGAATTTAAAATTGTAATGTTTCAAACAAAGTAAAATTATGGTTTGTTGTTACAAAAAAAGTCTGCTTGCGTTTTCTAATGATCAGTAGAGTGTAAGAATGAAAATATCATCACAAGTGACCATGATTTCAAGAAAGTACATATCCTTCATTGGTAAATCAAATTGAACATATATTAATAACTATATGGTCTTTAGTCGGAAAGTCGTGTGCGTACTCTATGGACAAAAAATGCAAACAATATTCAGTTAGACAGCCAAAATGGGACGAGAAATCGAGTGCATATCCCGCTTTTTCTATTGGTTCCGAGACGCACGTCTTAATTCGAAAGAGGTTTCCTCTGACGGAACTTTCAAACTCTATGGCCAGCAGTACAGCTAAGAGGACTGGCTGAATACTCCTAGCTTATGGTCCACCCAAATTATACCCACATATCTCCACTTTTTTGCAAATAAAACAATGGGTACCTAGTTTTTGCGTGACCTTATGGCAGCCGCCTAGTACCCCCTTCTACGGCGCCACGTCGGCCGCGACACACTTCTCAACGAGCAGGCACTCCGCTGGGGGGCGATAACTCCTTAGATTTTACCGCGGCTTAGTCATGGCTGTGTTTACGCCTTGGACTGGTTAGCCCAGTGGGTTTGTCACTCATTGGTCCTTTCGCTTACGCAACCCAGGCGTCATCGTTTAACTGACCAATCGCAAGTTCAACACTGAGGCAGTCACTCCATGTTGTGGCGGAGATATGCAAGCGCATATACAACTTATCGCTGCTCATATAATCCTAAACAGTCGCTTTTTTCTGACTCAAGCGAACAGCCATGTCACGGCAACCTGCCCTGTGTAACAAATAAACCATTCACCGTAGCCCATTGATTTCTCCTTTTAAACGCAGGGAAGTCAATATAGGTGATTAACGTCCATATCCCATACTTGACCGGCCGAACTTAAACAGGTGTTCAGTACGTTGTTTGACGGAATACAAAAGAAATCTCGTTAGTAACCATCCTCGATTTTATGGGTGGAAATTGCTAACATTAAATTTGTGGGGTTGGTTTATACGTCCAATGACAGAAATGCGGACATGTGTCTTAAAGAGAACCATTCATAAATGGCATACGGTTGCAGAGTGTTCGCTTTTTCCTCTTAATACAGTGTTATCTCAACAAGCCAATGCTGACAAATCTCTAGAAGAAATAGTGTGCAAGAAGCAATGCAGAAATTTTCAGTCGATGAAGTGGCCGCAGAAGAGGCATTTTTGGAAACGCAAAGACAGTGTAAGTCGTTTCGTTGAGGGATGGAACCCGAAAAGAAAATCAAAGGGCTTTCCAGAAACGACGTACTGCTAATGCCATCAAGGGTAGTAACCTGCATTGACGTTGATCGGCTAAGATCATATCCTTAGAATAATACTTGTATTGTCCTCTAGTCACTTTTTATTATGTCCAACAGACTCGAAATAGGGAAAACAGGAGTAACTAGTTGTGTTCATAATACAATACAATAGTACAATAGTCGGTCGGAACATGATAATGAAATGCGTGTGTAGTTCGTTCGTGATCAGGCGTGCTGTGTCTGCAAAATCTTGGTTAGGTAGTATGGCCGCCTCGAAGATTTGAGGCAGTAACTTCAAGGGTAAAAGAGTGCCTGACTGAAATCCATTGACTTATAGGTACGACTGTCTTTAGGGGTCCTACTTGCCTTTGACTTATAACAATAATCTACGTTTACGTTTGCAGCAACCGGAATTTTCCATTTTCGTTAAATTCAGCCGATATGAGGTTGAATTGCCATCAAAGCGCATGAGTTTATGTTGATGGAGTTGGTTCTTTTTAGTACATTGAAACACATAAGTTTCTTTAATTTATTATTTTTGATCATTTCCGACACAATTAAATATTAATTTACACTCGCTTACTAAGAATTAAATGTTTAACCAAAAATTAGATAAGATAGTTAGGCAGGAAAATAGATCTTTAAATGGCCCTACAAGACAGTTTTGCCGAAATCCCTATGCGTGCCTAGAAGTTTACAAGTACAATCTTAGTAGGAAAAAAACAAGGACGAGAGTGTGGACCACAAAAGAAGAATCGGCCTTATTAGCTCATGAGTTGCAGTATGTTTTTTTCGATAGATGTGTATGAGGAAATGTCCTGAAAGACATCCAGTGCTTGAAATAGATCGATATAAACACTGTTGCCTTTTCTGTTAAAGAAATATGACGGGTTCTTACACAATATAAGTGCTGAGATGTTATTGGAGGAATAATCTGAATTATCTTTTATCCATCCCGAGGCTGTCAATATGACTCGGAAGTCTGCCCTTGCAATAGAAAAGTGCTTTAGTAGTTCACTTATATAAAAACGGATTTAGGTCGACAAGGTTGACTTGCCTTACATTAAAGACAACGTATGACGGCGTATAAATTATATTATTGAATTTTGTGATGAAAGTGGCAGCTTAGAAATTTTCAGCAGGGTTTTTGGTGAGAAAATTCCAGCTTCATAACGCTACTCACTTCCTTTGAAGTTCGTGTTTATGCGTCATGAGGGGGCTTCAATACAAATTAGGGGAAATTCGACTTATACAAGGCCCTCAAATGTATCCCACATTAATATCTCTAGCCCAAAATTAGCATCCATGGCAGCATAAGACTGGCTCTGAACTGTATCAGATCATCTATAGTTAATCGAAAGTGATATTTATGTACCAGAACGGATAAAGGGGAACGGTGGACCGTGAGTAGATTCACTTCAAGGAACCATGTCATTCGAAGGACACACAGAAGATCTTCTGTGCGTTGAAGACATCTTCACGTTTTCCAGAGATTTATTAGGTCTGAAACCTTAAAGCACATACATAATTTAAAAGCCCTTCAAAATAACGTTCACGAAATGCAGACATAGTCTGAGTGGTGGCTCCTTGCTTTCAGTGTGTATAGATGCTGTAGAGGCTATACCACTACAAATATACAAAAAGTCTTGGCAAATACACAATGGAAAACTTTCTAAGGTAGTCTAACTGCTAGTAAGTGGTTTACTTGACTATTCTAATGAAAAATTGTCAAAACCGGTATATGAGGATGACGATGCAGATTAGAAATGATACAACTCACTTAGATCCTTCACGGTCCTAGCCGGCAGTAGTCAAGCCGTCGAATTGCCTAAGGATGACTCCAAGAGGATCAGGATCCAAGTTCGTTGGGCCGCGCTTGTGCAAATTGAGGAAATTATCGTTTGAAAATTGTTGCTGGCTTCTCCTGAGCCCGAGAATGATCACCAGAGAGGTGTCGTTGAAGGGCAAAATAAACAACGGCAGGTGAGGAGAGAATTGAGCTGTGGAGTGTGTTTAGCAAGACATTTGCTGGCACGCGTCAAAACCGAAAATGTGCTTATGTGTTATATTTTTGTTTAAACAGAATTGGTTATTGATAGGTTTAAACGACGAACAAGTTTAGCCAAGAGCCCACATAACTCCCCCACCAGAGCGTTGGTGGGTTACAAACGCTCGAAAAAAGAGGATGTACAAAAAGGTTAAATAACAAAGTCTCGCAACTTGGTAGGAAAACGAACATGTCTACCAGAACTAGTGGAAGGTGAGGAAGGAGTGGGAGGGGGGGTGCGAGGGGTGGGGGTAGGTTCGGGTGGGGAGGGTGGCGGTGGTTTGGGGGCAGCAGGTGGAGTGCAGGGCGAAGGTGCTGTGGAAATGGACGGACCAGGTGATGGTGTCGTGCATTCAACGTAGGCCGGCTTCAGTCTGTCAATGGAGACCGTATCAGTAGCATCAGTCTTTTGAATGACGAAATATTTGTCCTTCTGTTCAAGCACTTTGAAGGGACCATCGTATGGTGGGCAAAAGGGCCTGCGAACCGCGTCGTGCCGGATAAACACGAATGGGGTTGTGTGCAAGTCGTCGTGCACGAAAACGTGTCGACGTGTCGCGCGTGTGGGGGTTGGGCGCAGTGCGGCCATGCGTTGCTGCAGCTGTTGCACGAAGTTGTTCGTAGCGTCAGGGGTGACGGAAGAAGACTGCACGAGCTCACCAGGTAAACGGAGGGATGTGCCGTAAACGAGCTTGGCGGCAGTGCATTGAATGTCTTCCTTAACAGCTGAGCGAATGCCGAGGAGGACGAACGGCAGGTAGTCGCTCCAGTTGTGCGGGGCAGGTTGAGACATCAGCGCGAACTTCAACTGACGGTGAAGGCGTTCTATGAGGCCGTTTGATGCTGGGTGATAGGCAGTGGTGGTGATATGCGAGCACCCGAGCAGTTTGGTGAACTCACGGAAGAGTGCAGATGTTAACTGACTTCCGCGGTCAGTGGTGAGTGTAGCTGGAACACCGAAGTTGGCTATCCAGTGCGTAAGGCAAACCATGGCAATATTCTCTGCCGAGGTATCCAAGATGGTGACGGCGATGGGCCATCGTGTGAAACGATCAACAGCGGTCAGAATGTGCGTGAAAGCGCGAGATGGGGGTAACGGTCCGACTAAATCCATGTGGACGTGTTGAAAACGGGCGTCGGGAACCGCGAACGTGCTGGGAGGTGAAATGGTGTGTCGTTGGACCTTATTCTTTTGACAGGCTAAGCACTGCCTGGTCCGGGTAGCAATGTCGGTATTCATCTTAGGCCAGACGAAACGGGCTGCGATGAGTTTGCGGTCGGCACGAACACTGGGGTGGGATAGCGAGTGGAAGTGGTCGAAAACAACCTTTCGGTAGGATTGGGGTACTACAGGATGAGGGGTACGTGTAGAAAAATCACACACGATAGCGCCTGGTGCCGTGGGGAGGGAAGCCTCACGCAGCTGAAGCACAGAAGATGCAAGCATTTCAATGATGGAGTCATCAAGCGCCTGCGCTTCCGCAAGCTTCGCCATGTCTAACGTGGTGATAAGAGCGTTGACCTCTGGACGGAACAAGGCACCAGCAATGACATTCTCATTACCGCGGACATAGCGTATGTCTGAGGTGAATTGAGAGATGTAGTCAAGGTGACGTACTTCACGTGGCGAATATCGATCTGGCTTAGCTTTGAGGTTTGTGATCCGTGTGGACCTGGAAATCTCTCCCCTAGAGCAGGTGGCGAAAATGTCGGATGGCTAGGTAAAGGGCGAGAAGTTCACGCGAGAAAGTACTAAAGCGAGTCTGCGCCAGCTGAAGCTTCTGGGAAAAGAAGGCTAGCGGCTGCAACTGTCTGTGGACCTGTTGCTGCAGAACTGCGCCGACGGCAATGGTTGAAGCATTGGTGGTCAGAATAAGCTGTGTATCAGCATCGGTGCTCAGAGGATGGAGCAGGGTGACATCCGCGAGTGCTTTCTTGGCTGCCTCGAATGTTTCAAGAGCACTGGGTGAAAGTTGAAGCGACTTGGTCTTTGACTTCAAAAGATCCGTCAAAGGTGCCAGGGTGGCGGCACAATTTGGTATGAAACACCGGAAGTAGTTGATTAGGCCGATGAAACGGCGGAGTTGAGTTATGGACTTCGGGGCTGGAAAAGACAACACGGTTTGCACCTTCTCTGGGAGGGGTGTGTCCCATGTTGGTCAAGATGATGGCCAAGAAAATCCAGAGAAGTGACGCCAAAAGACACTTATCAACGTTTAGCTGTAGACCATTTTGCTGAAAACGATCGAAAACTTGGCGTAAGTTTTCAACGTGTTCCTCGGATGACCAGCTTGCGACAAGGATGTCGTCGATGTACACGAACGTGAAAGAGAGACCGCGTAAAATGTCATCGACAAAACGCTGAAACGTTTGGGCCGCGTTCCGCAAACCGAAAGGCATGCGAAGGAATTCAAACACGCCGAATGGAGTCATGACGGCGGTTTTAGGGATATCCTCCTCCGCGACCGGTATTTGGTGATATGCTCGCACGAGGTCAATCTTGGAAAAAATCGTCTTTCCAGCCAACATGTGGGACAAGTCATGAATGTGGGGAATCGGGTACCGGTCCGGGACTGTAGCTCGATTGAGAGCACGATAATCACCGCATGGCCGCCAATCATCAGATGACTTTTTGGGAACCATGTGCAGTGGTGAAACCCATGGACTGGACGAAGGCCGGATAATCCCCAAATTCAACATGTGCTCGAATTCATTCTTCGCCATTTGCAGCTTCTCAGGATGAAGCCTACGTAGATGAGCATGGACCGGTCTGCCGGTGGTAGTGATATGGTGGCGAACGGCGTGTTGAACCTGTTCCGTAAACTGACAGGGTTGAGAAAGGGAAGGATAATCCATCAAGATGTCAGCAAATGGCGGGCTTGGTACGGCCAAGTGGATGCCAGCGAAAGGCTCACGCGAAACTACCCCGACAGTAAACAGCTGGGTGGTAGGATCTAGCAACTTCTGATGTTTAAGGTCAACTGTGAGGCCGAAGTGTGACAGGAAATCCGCTCCAATGAAAGTCGACTGGACGTCGGCCTGGATGAAGACCCATTGGAAGCCGCGACGAAGCCCGAGGTCTAAAATCAGGGACCGTTGACCGAACGTGGCGATAGAAGTGTTGTTCGCAGCCTGCAGTGTAAACTGCGATGGCTGGAGCTGATGACGAAGAGGGGGCGGTACAACGCTAACCTCTGCGCCTGTATCGATCAAGAAACGGAACCCTGTGGACTTTTCGGTCACGTAAAACAGGCGACTGTATCGCGAGTGGCCAGCCCCAGTCGTTGCCATTACTGGCTGCCGGCGCCGTTTCCCGAACGTGAACGTCTAGCATAAGCACAAGGCGAGACGCATTTAATAGCATCCGGGCCGAATTTTCGGTGATACCAGCAGACCTTGTCGTCTGTACGCTCTTTTGAGTAAGAACGATTGCGGCTTGCAGAGGAACGACCGGTTTGAAGCTGGTTGAGTGTGGAACACATCGTGCTCACTTGAGAGCACAATAATCTGACAGTATCTTTAAGATCCTGTAGGTCGTCATCTCTGTTGTCTATAAAGTCTCAAATCGGATGAGAGGGTGAACAAGACCGCGGGGATGAGGTATCAAGCGATTTAGTGGACTTTCGCTGTGTATGGCTGTCAAGTTTACGGTCAGATCGTGAGGCCGAAACATGAGAGACGGCATGCTGAGGTACTGAGATCGAGGCTTGATTTACAGCGTACGAACTAGTACCGGGGTAACGTTGATGGATGCGGTCTGCGTGATCCGCGAGTTTGGTCAGCGGAAAATCGTCGTCAAGCAGGGCGAGTACCTGTTGCATTGGATGGGGTAATTTATCCATCTAAATGTGACGAAAATATAATAATCTAAGGTGCGACCAGCAAGCAGGTGACGCATGTGGCGCATTAGAGCAGAATGGGTTTGGTCGCCAAGCTCGACGTTGTTGAGGAGTTGGCGAAGCTCACTGTTGGCAGATTGTGCCGTACGCTCAAAAATAGCCTTTCTAAGCTAGAGTAGGGCTTGACTTTTGGGATAGGATCAAGGAGATCCTGAACGGCGAAAGTGATGTCGAACGGTTAGTACTGCACGACGTACGCGTAACGCGTACGCTCGCCAGTAATCTGACGTGAGGCAAAAACAGCCTCGATCTGTTTGAACCAGACCGTCGGGTCAAGCAATTCGTACGGGGGAAGCTTAATGAATATCTGAAAAGCCTGAGGCTCGTCCTGGTTAGGTGGTATACACGAGTTGTTAGAACCAGCATCATCTTCGTCGCAATCGTGAAATTGGTGGTATTCATCGCCTATGTTGAAAAACGTATGAACGGCAGAGTCAAACGGAAGAAAGCAGGTGAATGGAATAAATAATAAGACGTGGATGATAAAAGAAACGGGGTCACCAAATTTGTGGAGGCTTTATCACTACAAATATACAAAACGTCTTGGCAAATACACAATGGAAAACTTTCTAAGGTAGTCTAACTGCTATTAAGTGGTTTACTTGACTATTCTAATGAAAAATTGTCAAAACCGGTATATGAGGATGACGATGCAGATTAGAAATGATACAACTCACTTAGATCCTTCACGGTCCTAGCCGGCAGTGGTCAAGCAGTCGACTTGCCTAAGGATGACTCCGTGAAGATCAGGATCCAAGTTCGTTGGGCCGCGCTTGTGCAAATTGAGGAAATTATCGTTTGAAAATTGTTGCTGGATTCTCCTGAGCCCGAGAATGATCACCAGAGAGGTGTCTTTGAAGGGCAAAATAAACAGCGGCAGGTGAGGAGAGAATTGAGCTGTGGAGTGTGTTTAGCAAGACAGTTGCTGGCACGCGTCAAAACTGAAAATGTGCTTGTGTGTTATATTTTTGTTTCAACAAAATTGGTTATTGATAGGTTTAAACAACGAACAAGTTGAGCCATGAGCCCACAATGTAGTGTCGTCACCTGATCCCCATCAACAACTAAAGCAATAAAATGAAGACATCTTAGTTAAAATTCATTTAAATTTGCGTATAATTTGGGAAAAAATATATTTACGGATGGATATGGCAAATTCTGAAGGCCTCACCTTGTCCAGTTAGAAAAAAAACAGAAAAACTACGCCGTGTAGGATCATTGGGCAAGCTGGGTACCCCAGTCGATACGAATGATTCTCTCCCTTAAATTAAGGAAGAATTTCAACTAAATTTGATCATATGGTAGTGATTTAAATTTACATTGCTCCTTTTATTTGGAGGACAGCGAATTGCCTTCAACATCCAACTTAAGAAACTTGGGCAATCTGAACGATCGATTAATATAAACACAAAGGAAGGTTTGGCGGCTTTCTTGACTTTTCTAACTGTCCGGACAAAATGCATCTAGCGGGTTGGCCGAGAGGCACTGCTGAGAAATTCTTGCATCCGGCTCCTTCTGTAAAGACCATAACTTTGTACGTTCTGTCTGCACGATCCGTTTAGTGCTTCATTTAATAAAATTATGTAGATGCTTAACTAGCACCATAATTTCTACATTCATTTCTTCCTTTCCCACCAGGCACTCACGAGGACTGCGAACCCCTACATTGCAGACTCCTGTTTGCTTTCGCATTTCTCTTGTACTAATTGATACATCTAGTCATGTTAACCGTAACTGTAGCCCCCGTAGCTGTTGCCTTCCAGCCACAGTTCCATCTTGAACTAATGGCTTTGAAATGTCTGTAGATCCCTATTTGTAAACCCCTTTTAAAAAACCGTCGTCCGAAGGCTTCTCAATCACGCTGGGAACAACGCCTTCAGTACTTTAAGGAATGTTCCGTTCCGTAAGTCACCACCCACAAATAACTTCGAAACGCTTGCAGCACTAATCATTCAAATGTATTTTCGTACAGATCAGGAGGTTTTGCGCACGTATCATTTCTAATTGTTGAACATTCTGAATTCACAGAAAATGAAGTTCGCCGAGTTGACAGTTCGAATATGCGAATATGCGTCTTTTTGTCCATGTGGACATATGTCTCACTGGACCACGTCTTCGATATAAAAAACAACTCAATTTAGTGCACGAATCCATTACACTAATAGCCGCCATTATAGGCAACTTTTGTTGCTCGCTTGTATTTTCTGTTGCACTTAGACGATTTACTGATCTTGTAGTGACAGACTGTTTTCTGTAATTGTTTTTGTGTGTTTGCAATGTTGTCTGTGCGTGCAAACGTGTCAGGCACATGCCAAATCTTTTGTATGGGCGTCCTCATATTGTTTGCGGGCAAATCACTTCATAGTGTCCCATTTTCAGTAGCCAGCCTAAGGCGTACTATCGCCAACTATTGTCATCCTAATTTGCTTACGCTACATACATCCTGTAAGCCTCAGCATATTCATTAATCTCTTTCTAACCTATTTAGGTTGCTATATTGATTGTCCGCAACGATTTTATCTTCCATTACATACCCTTCTAGGTATCCTCTAAAGAGCTACAGCTTCGGAACCAAGGAGCCCAATTATGAGCGTGACCGCAGCGTTCCTGCGAGGTTCCAGCGCCTACAAGAAGACTTTGAGAAGTATGGCATGCGACGTTCGGTAGAAGGAGTTCTTCTTGTGCATGAACACAACCTGCCGCACGTATTGTTACTTCAGTTAGGAACTTTTTTCAAACTTCCTGGTGGTGAGTTGCATCCGGGAGAGGAAGAAATGGAGGGCCTCAAGCGGCTCTTATCAGACGTAAGCTGCATTTTTTACCTCTCGATTGTTTCGTTCGTTATTTTAATTTTCATTAACAGTGATTCGCCAAAGGCAGTATGTCGACGCGCAACGCAAGAATTGTCGCGACAGTTTAGTTAACAATGCAAGTTCTAATAAGTAATAGTTATATTTTGTTTGCCCCAACGATTAAGAATTTGTTTCTCTTTGTATCCGTATGAGTCTCAATGTAACGGCAATATGTTAAACGATGCCTTTAACCTCTCTATAGCATATTTAATGTGTGCTGACATGCATCGCCTCTGTACTCTGGTAGGCGACTTCCAGCTTCGATGTCGTATTACCACGTCGAACTCTCACTCTTGATGCTGACTACCTTTCTGCAGTAAGCTGAGTAGTACTCTTCCTCTTCCTAGAGCTGTCTGGAACTCCTCATGCAGTCGGTTATTTATAGCGCGTGTGCTTTGTTGTGTTGACTCAATTTTTTTCTTTCAGGTAGGCCCTCTTAACACATTTTTTGCATAGCCTTGTCGCATGCCATCTAGCAGGTCGTTTTTAGGACTCGAATCATTCGGGGGGCTTAATATGTGTATTACCTGCTTGCATTTTCTATCACTTAACATTAATGGGGTGCCTCACCAAACAGTGTGGTAGTTATCTTCTTCAAACCATTATTTTTATTTCTGGCTGAAAAAGTCCACTTTTGCCCTTGACACCCTTTTGGGCTCCACGCGTCATTTGAAGAGTAAAAGAACCTCTCATTTTCGTCGTTCTCGTCTTTTCGCATCATTATTCTCACGAGCCTCGCGACCGCTTTTGTTGACCTAGCAAATGATATTGTTGATAACAAAATCGTTAGTAATCAAGCTAGTGATCACCTTTTCATGGCAATTATTATTCCTTGCAGATGCTCGGCCGTACAGATGGTGTGCCGGTCGAGTGGACTCCAGAGGAATGCATCGGCAACTGGTGGCGACCGAATTTTGAGCCTCCACGTTATCCCTACATCCCTGCTCACGTGACAAAACCGAAGGAGCATACCCGCCTCTATCTTATGCAGCTTCCCGAAAAGACACTGTTTGCAGTACCGTCCAACTACAAGCTGGTGGCTGCCCCGCTCTTTGAACTGTTCGACAATTCTCGCGCCTACGGACCCATTATCTCATCACTGCCGCAGGTTCTTAGTCGGTAGGTTTTTGCGTGTTTACTGGGCACTTCATTGTTATACAATCCTCCGTATGATGGACGTTGCACATTTTTTTTCCATTTCGGAAAATGCAGCATGTGACAATTAACTGTTTTTCCGAGAGATTTGATGTATCTTAAGGGTGTGTAAATTCGCCCACCGCAATCGGTGATGTCCACCATCTGCCCGAAAACAGGGAAAGTGACTGCAGTCAGGTATAGTGAAAGTAGACGTGCCGCCATCTAGCCCACTTGAAACCCTCTCCTCTGCTTCAAACGGTGACAAGACAAAGTCGACATGACCGAACAGGAATCAGGCGTAAGCTGCCTTCTCCAAATGTAGCCAGAAACACAGCCTAACTTTGTTTTTAGGGACAGTAGGCTTTACGCGGTACTACTGCACTGTCTACCCTCGCTCACCTATAGTAGGTATCTAGCCAGACTCTTGTAAGCCAGGGCTGGTACTGCTCTTACCACTACTGCTATTTATAATACTACTAACTAGGGTGTATTTTGCTGGTACTATTACAGTAGTCGCCGGTTATTAAGCTCACTTCGAAATCAACATGCAAAGCAAACCCGACAACACTTTCATCTCCTTCACTACATGTATGGTCGTACAAACTTGTAAGTCAGAGGTGACGATGATTAAAGTCAGCACTGGGCTCATATCCCCCCACTATCAACAAGAGGTGTAGTAGTACTGGTGCTAGCACTGGCGCTACCATTTATCAGAGGTGACGCTGATTAAGCCGACGCTAGGGCTCATGTCCCCTTGCTGTCAACAAGGAGTGTGAATCTGGATTCGAACTATTCCGAGTAAGTAAACGCTTGGAACCCTAAGCACAGCAGCGCTTGCCTTGGTTTCCACACTCTCAGCGCTATCCACCGAGCTGTGTACGTTTCTACTACGTACGGACTAAGGTACTGCTGCCATAGGTACGTGCCTATGCTAAAAGTGCTAATTTCTAGTAATCATGCTTACTAAGGACAGTAGATAGTATATTGTAAATACTGCCTGTGTGTGCTTTTTAAGAAGTCGTGCCCTGTATGCACTCCTTATCTGTGTGGGGTAATAGTGATTAAAATTTGGATAATAATAGGGCGTTTTTAAAGTAATGCACAAGTCCTACTATGCCCTAATTTCATGCAGTTTGCCATCTATAGACTACATTTAGGCCTATTACAGTATATATCGGTAGTAGTACGACTATGCAGTATCAGACAGGTATAGTAGGACAGTCTAAGTCAGTGCAACAAGAATAGGGCAATATTAGTGATGCTGGAAGTATTAATGATAGTGTTGATACTAGCACATCAGAGCTTTCCTCGGATACCACCCTCTCAATTCCATCCATCAGGCTGTGTCCTCTTATTGTTAACAAGACGTTATTAATTAGTATCACAGGTTCTTTCATGTCACATGGTGCTACAGTAGCCTTTGCACTATCTACCATCACTCACCCGTAGTAGCTTCCAAGAAATATTCGAGACGTCCCAGTCTCGTATTTCTACTACGGCAACTACTGTTTATACTGCTGCTTCTAGCGGTGTATCTGAGTGATTGTAGTGCTACAAATATTACTGACGCTAATATTTGGTCAGAATTGACATTGATTGGAGTCAGATCTTAGAGGTGAAGTATTGAGGATGAGACTTTCTAAGGTAAACAAAAGAATGGGAAAATGAGGAAACATCCGAAATAAACACAGAACCATTGGCGCAGTAAGACATAGACGTCAACCAGTTGGCATAACAATATTGGGGTCAGATCAAGGTACTGCAGGCGTTTCCATAACAAATGCCGAACGGTGGGGGAAGGTAGATAGAGTGGTAATGTGCATAGGGGGCGGCTGCGCTAGCCACATGTGCCCGATCCCGCCTCCGGTCTTCTTGGCCCCGAGAACAAGTGAGGGAGGAAATAGGAGTGCGGTATCATGACTTGAAACTAATCCACACACTAGTCACAACGGTTGGACTATTGTGCGCAGTCGAATAACTTGCCAACAACAATGATGAGCTTACGAACATGTTCTCAGTCTGTCGAGTACTTGCATCGTCTATCAGTTCGAATTCGATAGTCATATGGGTGTGGTTGGAATGCGCGGACTATGAACGAACGAGAGAGCGAGAAAGTGACCAACAATGGGAGTCCATCCACACAACAAATCTGCGCATTCCTCATAGCTTTACTCTATTACAACGCGTTAGGCGTCGTAGCTTGGCAGGCTACCAGTTGACAGGATAACTTGGCCCTCGTGGTAAGTGCTGCTTGTGTATGAAGTAAGTAAATGGAGAACTAAGAGTCAGGCTGCACCTTAGTGCAACCTTTGTGGCACTCCTGCATGAGGGATCTTAGCCGCCCTTTTGAAGGTTTGGCACAAAAGGTGAGGCCGAGTCGTGCGTCTGAACTTTCCTCTGGTTGTTTTGTCATTTTCTTATTATCGTGGCCAAGATGATGAGGGAGGCGAGTGTAGTAGCTTCTGCGTTACAATCAACTTTGTGTAGGCTCCACTTCGTGGAGCACACGATAGAAGTCGTCATACAACGTGACCACAACGCTTCAATCAACAGAAGCCCGCTTCGCGGACCGTGACAGTCTCAATTGACCTGTTACGAGCCTTTAACTGCGTCCGCCACGATCAGCTCCTGCAGGACTTGGTCTCGTTGAACGTCCCGACTGGCCTGGTCCGATGGTTGGCGGCTTACATCCGTGGCCGTCACGATCGTGTCCTCTTCCGGGGCGCTCTCTCTAAGCCCCGTAAGCAGACCTGTATCGTCCCTCAAGGCTCTGTGCTCAGCCCGACGCTCTTTAACATCTACATGCGAGAGCTCCCACTCTACCGGGCACCTGTGCAAGTGGTATCCTATGCGGACGATGTAACGTTCTTTTGCCGGCACCATGACATCGATCAGGCTGCACAGCTCCTCACGAAGTTCATGCCTGTTGTCGAAAACTTCCTCACCCAGCGCGGAATGACGATCTCGGCAGCCAAGTCGTCCGTCAATGGGGCGTCCTTACCTCTCGTCCGCAAGCCCAAACTCCTTGGTGTGCGTTTTGATCCGCTCTTCACGTTCGCAGACCATGCCAGGGAAACCGCAAGCAAAGTAAGCCGCTGCACCTAGGTCCTCAAGGCTCTAGCAGGCACATCCTGGGGCTGCGCGAAAGAGACTCTGTCGACTGCTTTCAAGGCGCTGGCCAAGCCGCACCTCACTTATGCGGCATCAATCTGGTCTCCTACGATGAGCTCTTCCAGCCTCCGCCGCCTCCAGTCAGCCCAAAACGCTGCCCTCCGCACGATCACGGGTTGCTATAAAATGTCGCCTATAGATCATCTTCATGCGGAGGCTTCTGTTCTACCGGTCGCCCATCACAACACTCTCCTTAGCCAGCAGTTCTGGTGGAGTTGTTCGCAACCCGGCTATCCCAATCATCACCGTTGTACCGCTCCCGAGCCCTGCCGCAACGTCCGGCCGTCTATTCGAGCACTCCACAAGGAAGCTGTTGCCTCGTCTCTCGCGGATCTACCTGTTGATAGCTCTGCCACCAAGACAGGCTTCCAGTGTCTCCACCAGAGATTCGTTGTCGAGGGGAAACGAGGTTACCGTCCCCCGGTCCTTTTGGGTGGCTATCCACCTCCGATTGCGGCCTCGGAACGACATCTCCCGAGGGTCACTCGCTGTACCCTGGTGCAGCTACGCAGTGGCTACTGCATGCTCCTTCGCCAGTACCAGCACCGGCTCGACCCATCCATACCCGACTGCTGTCCCGACTGCGGCGTCTCGCCGCATGACTGCCGTCATCTGTTCGCCTGCAGTTCTCGGCCAGGCACCCACCTCACTCCCGCGGACCTGTGGCTCAAGCCGGTCGAGGTCGCGGCTTTTCTCCGTCTCCCAACTACTCCCAGTTTGGATTCCGGCGGGGATTCCTGATCCAACTATGGGCCATGCTCAGTCGATTTACCATCTTATCGAGCTTTCGATCATGAAAGACCACAATTATCTGATATACGCTGAGTGTTTGTTATAGTATTCTAGTCACTACTTTTATTTCAAGAATGCGGACAGTTATTTAAACCAGTCGCGTTCGTTTATTTTTGAGCCGTCGTATTCTTCAACGGCCTATTTTTTAATTGCAGATTCAACTTTGTGTACAGTGACTGAATTCTCTGGTCGTGGTCCGCACAAAGCCTCCTTCTATTATACCATGACTGGAGATCGTTTCGTCGCAGCCGGAACGCTGCCTTGTTTTGTATATAGGCGATTCCTCCTTTTTCTCCACGCCAATCCCGTTCGCGGATTCACACTTATCCTGTATAAATAAAGCCTACTTAATATGATTCAGTAGTTCATTTAAAATTTATAGCTATCCATAACAATATCTGCAGTTAACTTATGTTTATAAATGCATTTTGTTTCTCACACGTATTCGAATTAAGTGCGCGTCTGTTGTTTCGCCACGGAATTGTGCTGTTTGAGGTAATTTGTGGGATGTGATTTCCCATTGAGTCGTTGGTTTCTGTCGCCACACCTTTGCTGGCACATAGAACTGCGCGCCTGCTCACCAGATCGGTTCTTCTGTTCGCGTTACGTCTGTCCATTATCTCCTGTGAGGCCTTTGTGCCTATCCCCCTCCCGTAACTTTAGGTCAGGATACGCTACCCGTAACAGTACAATGATCACATGTACAGTTTGTTGCTGAAGGATAATTGGTGAGAGTCCTTTAGGATCTTTCGCGTATAGAGCTTGCATTTAATACCTCCGCCTTTCCTGCTTGTGCTGTGGCTAGTTAACAAAGAAATGGAAGGTAGGAGGGCTCGTTTCAGCATATGTTGCTGTTAAATAATACGATATTTCAAAGGGACAAGAGTTAATAGTTTCTGCAGTTGGGTTCTATGACAGCTGTAGACTAGTAACTCGACCATGTTTAATGATAACTGTGGATGCCCGGGCACAGGAGAGGTAGACACTTGAGCCGGCTACTGTGGTCTACTGGTTTGCACACAATTTAATGGGCGCTCTATTATCTCTAGAGCGAAACAGCGGAGACTGCCTGCTCTGGGGTCCTAGAACAGGTCGATGCGCGTTTCTCCGAAGAATTTAATCCAGTTCGCACATTTATCTCCTCTTCCATTGCTAGCATTCCAGACCGCGACTTCTTGTGTGTCGCGATGGGTTCAATTTATTATATTGAATATCCTCTTATCACTTCAATACACTGAACCGTCCTACCCGCTGGTGACAAGGTTCGGCGTCGTGGCTGGTGTGGCTTCTGACTCCGCCTGAGGCATGACATCCCATTCTGCATTAAAACTAAAGCTAATTTAATCCGGCGCTTTGTCCAAAAGATGTATTTTCGTTCTGCCTTGCAAGGGGGCGGGGGCGTGTTTGGTGCCTTGCTCTGGTTGATGTAGGTATATTCATGTGAACGACGCATTATTGCTTTGAGGCGAAGGGGGTTTCTAAGCCCTGTGAGTACATTTATCTGGCAGAGAGCGAAACGAAGGTTGATGAATGCACTTTTTACAGGTAGGCCAAAAGAGGCGAGTTACAGGAAGCAGTCGTTTTATTAGCCCAACGTGGCAGCTTCCCAATGGAATGAATCATGATACTGGGCAAAATTACCTGCGGTGTATTGTAGGGCTGCCACTTTTGATGGACATGTCGATGGCTGGGCCGTCGATTTCGACGAGGTGTTATCGACAGATGTTAAGACTAAGAAGGTTAACCCTAACGGCTGCGATTTTCCGGGCCCATGACTCCTTAACCTGAGGAGAGAAGACAGTTGAAAAGCTTGATTGTTAGGAATAGTATATAATGCAGAAGGAGAATAGGTGGAAAGAGTTTTGACTGTCGGATGATCGCAGTCCGGCTGCCAGGGCGTCAATTCCGGAGTGACGCCAGCGTCGGGGATGGTCGGCGCATGCTTTGTTACAGTAGCCAATCAGGCGGCTAATGTCTAGACTAACGGTAGGGCGCGAACTTGAGTGGGCGAAGGCTGGCGTGCACGCGCGGGACTTGCAAGCCAAAGGCGTCATGCGTCAGCGGCTGATTTTGGGTTCCAAGCGGCTGCTAGAGTCCACCACAGTGTCTCACAACATGGTAGCGCGGACACGGAGAGATGCACGTGATTTAGGTAGCAATGAGAGTAGACTTGGGCTGTATCCGCCTCACTTTTTCCTCACCCATTTGGGCTCTGTTTAGTGGCCAACTCAAAAAGAGCGTTCGTGACCAGTGCAGTGGGAACCTGCACCTAGGCGTGCCGTAGCACCTTCCATATGCGGATGCGCAATCCCAGTGGCGCAGACCGTCCCATAATTTCTCTCCCCCAGCCGCGTGTTGGTCCAACCCAGCTTATGCTTGGCTCGTTGTGGGAGAGAGTTTTGGGCATGAGGGCATACTCATATGGTGCAAAAGATACCCACCGGCTCGGTGGGTTGGCGAGTTTGTCAAGGACATTTTTCTACATTCACCCCCTGAAGTTCTAGAAAATACTATGTTGTTCCACTGGAATGTGTTTGACTTGGCTAGAACACCTTGCGTGCAGGATCTGTGAGCCTGTGGCTATTCAACCTATCTATCGGCCTGGGTAAGGGTTAACTATACGGCCCCCGAAACGGTGTTAGAGCAGGATACGTTCGTAATAGGGGCGGCTGTGTCCACTTCCGGAAAATCGGGATTAGATTTAAGTACAAGAGGTTTAGGATAGAGTCAAGTTTATGTCTAGGGTTCAGGTAAAGTTAAATGTTAACAGTGTTCAGTGTGGGCTTAGGGCCAAGAATAAGGCTACGACTAACGTTTATGTCAGAGCTAGTGTTTGGGTAAGGGCTCCCTTAACGGACCGCATTGTAGATTCACTGGGCCAACATGTGGACGAGATCAGGTCATAACAAACCTTATTCGAATTTCGCTTTCATAGCAAATGCGGAACCTAGAGGGAAGCGTAGTGACACGTGATGGTGCAGGTTCACGCCACGCCTGAACCCGCCTCTGGTCCTCTTGACACCGGGTATGTTAGGGCCCGGCTTAACTCGAAGTGCACGCTGCCCTAACGAGGCGTTCCCATACGAGACCGCCGGTCCAACCACAGCAACCGACCGGTTTGCTCAGTTACAATGCACTATATGACGCCAAGCAGGTGCAACCGGTTACTAATGCGCCACCTGCGTGAGTCATATAGCCAATGAAGTCCCCCCTTTTTGGGCCCACGATCTAATTGGTCCAACCTTATGCATACGCGTTCGCTTGCTTTAAAGTATGCTGTAATATGTTATCTCGAAGACTTCTGCTTCCTGCGCACTTTTTGTTGTGTCCTTCCTTGGGGGTTCACACGAGACGTAGTTAGACGACGAATATCACAGCTGTAGCGGGCCAAAGATGTTGAGGTTGGCACACACCTAAACAAATAATTCACGCAAATGATTCTCCGGAAGTAACGCCGAATGGGGCTGTCAATGACCACGACACACTCGCATAAGGAGAAGGAAGAAGCAGAACAAGGTAGCTATTAATAGGATATGTTACTAATAAAAGTAGAGATAGTAAACAGTAAAGAGGGAGAAGATACGATGCGAAGAGTTACCAAGGAGCTGTACAACTGATCCATTTGGAGTGAGGGATGATCACAGAATATCATTTAGATACCGATGGGGAATGAAGCGCTCTGTGCAACTGCGGGTGAGGGTCATGGTGGTGCTGACGGTGAGGAGACGACGATACGAATGCGACGGCCATACGGAACGGGGAGGGGGGGGGGAAATAGTGCCAGCGAAGGGAAAGAGAAGGAAAACCAACATCTTCAACAACAGAAGTTCACGCCATCCTCATCCAGATCCGCACCATAAGTGACCTTGCTACGTTCAAACACCCATGGTGCGGGCTGGTTGGCTACAGATGCATCGCACGTGCACTACTACTTAAAACTAATTCACGAGGAAGTCACCATCCCCTGCACCACTTTTCTGTGGAACGCACGGTGGACTTCGTCGAAATCGATGGTTGAGCTGTTGTTGGGGTTGCGGCCCAAAAGGTTGTGCGAGACTGTGTGGGCGATGTTGAAATTTCTAGACAGGCAGTTTTCAATCTTTTGTAGAGCCCCTTCCCACCGAAGAACTATGAAGGACAACTTGTGTGGCTCCCAACCCTAGACGCTCAGGAGTACCGAACAAATAGGACGAGGGTGAATTAAGTCTTGTCAAAATTTGCGGTCTGTACTGCTCTACAATCTTGAGGACAAAAATACAACTTTAAGATCGAGGCCAATTAAGCAGCAGTTATATTTTAATCAGGCAAACGCACGCTGCTCTGACACTAATTCAGCATCCAAAATTTATGCTGAATGCTCTGTCCCACGAATTGCCAAAGGGTAACTGTGATGTGAGATCGGGCATTTCCCGATTTCTGACTTGAAAGGAGAACATTATGTAGTCTGACCAAAAGGACGGTGTTCCGGCTATTCAACAACAATTACAACACAATTGCTACTTAATTAACATAAGTAACAAATTTAAACGTAAATAGCCTATGCCTAGAGTTTTTCACACTTGGGTCAACTCAAATTAAGCAAATCTGCCAAACCAACTTAATAATTAAGTCAGCCTAGTAGTCATTCTGGTGGATTCTAGATGATTGCTTAGGAAATTCTGCTTGGGCAGTCAACTTGCTCCCGCATTGGTGGATTCCATCTGAGCGAAAATTTGAGCGGGTAATATCGATCCAAGTGTGATTAAACTCATGGCGGGAAGCGGGCGTTTGTAGCTTAGCGGTAGAACATTAGCCTCCGGCAAAGGCTTTCTCTGATGCGCGGGTTCAAATCCTGCCAAACGCCTAGATTTTTCCCACTTGGGTCAACTCAAATTAAATAGCATCTGTAAGCCGAAACGGTCTTCCATCCTACCGACGGTTACTGCAGTAGATTGAACAGGACTGCAATGGAGAGCTTAGGTTCTCATATAGGCTTTCTTGTTATCACACTGTTGCCCATTTGCTGGTAGCGTAACTAATTTCCTACTCACAACAATATACCTGTTACCTCATGGTTGGTACCTTTGAGACTTTGTACATTCATTAACACTACGGTTTATTTTATAGTGAAGTGCTTTTTTTCGGATAACTACGGCGGAAAATCTGTCGTGTAGGGCCGCCTAAATACCTCCTCCCTCGGCCCAACTTTCTTACGAAATTTGGGGTAAAATATTTAATTCTTGGTTAACGAGTGTAAATGAATATTTAATTGTGTCGAAAGGCATCAGAGAATATTACATTAAAGCCACTTATACTTGTTTTAATGAACTCAATAGAATCAACTCCATAACAATAAACTCATGTTGCCCAGGCAGCTGATGTCTAATGATGAAACTTTGACCTTATATTGGCATGATTTAACAAAAATTGAAAATTTTACCTTGAGTTGGTGTAATTTAAGGAAAAAAGGAAAAGTCTGTTTACGGAGAATGCAAGGGTAGGTTATTATTATAAGCCAACGACAAACAGGACCTCTGAAGACACTCCTACCACTACGGCCTTTTGTTTCTCGTAGCTCGCTTATTATGTGTTTGAATTTCCCATCTTGTGTCGCGTAAACAGATGTTATAGTATTGCTGGTAAATTTGGGACATTTGGTTATATTTTTCTATTCCTCTTAAATTATAAGGCCGTGCTTTTTGGTCAACTACAGCAATAATGCGCAAACCTCTCTCAGACCTGCTTACGATTACCTATGACTAAGGATTCCCGCCGGAATCCTAAACGTCAGGAAAATAAAGTCCTTGTTCCAGTGATCGCATGTTCTTCTTCGGTACAGCAATAATCTCCTTTTATCACATACCCAGGGGACGGAGTAAGTCGATCCAAGTTAACTGATCTAGATGGACTTCAAAAAAGTTAGGACTTAGATTCAGACTTAAAGGTTCGTTGATAACAAGGTCTCCATGGCAATATCACACATGTGAGATCCGAGCCACTGACAGCCATTGTGTGAAAACCTAGTGTTATTTGATACAGCATACTGACAGCAAATGTATTCTCAATTTTCACTCTACGCCTACGAGGTTTTACATGCACTGACTAGCTCGAAGATACCTGCAACTTCCTGAGGACCTTACCAACAAAGACAAGGCAGGCAGTCATGGCTATTTCTGGCTTGTTAGCAGTCCTCAGCCAGCCACACCCAATCCCCTGGGTGACTCAGCACCCGAGACTGGTGTATTTTGTCGGAGGTGCTTTGTGTAGGTGTTTAGCTTCGTCAGCTACGGTGTCTGATCCCGCTTGACTCAGTTCTGACAAGGGGCCCGGGGGGGGGTGGTAGAGGAGGGGAAGCGGTAGATGCTGCGCAAGTCACCGTCCTGACGCTTGTCATGATGTGGGGCACACGGTGGACGCAGTTGTTAAAGAAAACCGAATTGTCATAGTATATTATATTACTCTAGACATGAATACTAACAAAAGACAAGGGGTAGTCGGATTGTCATTTCTGATTTATGAGCCATCGTCAGTCAGCCATACCCAATCAGTACTGTGGACGCAGGGATGCTGAGATGCTCGTGAAGTAGTCTATAGTGCTGTTCGGCTTCTACTGCATCTACTGCACTCTATCCTCGTCCATCTCCTCCTCCTCCTGTTCAACAACTTGAACCCTGTGTCATGACAGAGACAATAAACCTGGAAGCGAGATCTGGAGCAGCGGCTGACAACGCTAAATGGGCCGCCTACACGTGTCATGAACGTGTCTGGGCCAAGCACGGTAGACCAGGTTTTATATCAACAAGTGAATGCCACCTCGGGGGTCGACTGAGCAGGAGCGTCATAGAGGTGTAACTACAACCTGGCTCGCCCTCCTGAGAGGACGACAGAGGTATCTTGTAGTGGTCGTTGCCTGCCGGACGCCAGCCCTTCCTGCTGTGACCTCAATCCATCTAGACCTCAAGGTTGTGGCGGCCGCCAAACTTACAGGCGCGCGAGATCCGGGCCATCCACGTCGATTACTACCCACATGCTCTCCAACCAATCACCGGTCGGCCTAGCCAATGAACGTTCTCTCTCTGTCTACTGGCCTGACTGCTATCAATCCAGCACTTGAACTCAACTGGCCCTCCTGGTTGGTCGTATGCTCTCCAAGTCAAATCTCTTTCCATCTATTCTCCGTTCCTCTGTGTACACACTATACTGTTCCGACTATTCTGGCCTCTACTGACTTCTTCTCTACTAAGTTACCATTGTCTGAAGATCGCAGTTGCTTGTGTCTAACTCACTTTACACCCTGCGATAATCCTGTAGTGGCCAGGTAGCGCCACACCCACCTATCGCGTCTCAACACACATGTCACGTGATGGCAGTCTCGGTCGTCCATGGAACAGCCAATGGCAGGTGCCGCAAACTGCGCCAACGCTCAACAACGCACGGTAGCGAGGAATTTCGCATGCATCGGCCCGGCCCATCATCTCCCTGCGGCTGACTCAAACAGGACCCCATATGATGGCTGGCGGACTGACACACTTCAGATGCCGGCCCTCACGGCCGGACGAATGCCTGTCCGAGTGTCAAAATTCCTCCTTCCAACTCTCCACTCCTTCTGTACAGAATAAACTATTCCTTGGCAGTGGTAAGGGTCTAACCGATTAACTCGACTCCCGCGACAATCCCGTCAGTTATCAGTCTTTCGAGCCATGGCGCACTGTGCTAGTTCAAAAACGTCTTAGATTGTTTCTAGTGAGGAATGTGCGCTGATTGATGCAGTAAACAGGGCCAAGCTCACTCTCTTACATTTCACTGGTACCAGTGCGCTGTGAGGGCAGGTCAGCCATCTGCTGCAGGGACTGTGCGCAGCTGTTTGGCGCAGCTTGAGCCTACATCTAGAGTGTCTGACTGTGCCCCACTATTGTAGCCAGTGTCGCGTTTACCAAGTGACCAGTGTTCTTTTGTTCGAAAAGAATTACCACTATCTGGCGAATCATTAGTGAGTTGCTTGGTATGCGAGTTATAGTGAGGAGGCCTGTGTAACGGGAGGCCCATCTGTTCCGCTTTCCGCCTCTTGCTCTGCTCCAAAAACAAAGCTAACTCAAAATGTTTTGAAACCTGGTGAGCTCGTGTGCGAAAATACACTTACCTTCAAGGTCGTTGCTTATGTGAGCGGGCCTTTTAGATTGAGCTGCCATTTTTCTTCCCTCCATTCACAGTTAAATTTTCGTATGCGTGCATTAGTCGGCCTACTTCACGCATTATGAGCGGACTATTATCCCCTTTGCTTATTTGAACTACAATGGGGTCATCAGTGCACGACGCTAGCGCCGTTTTGAAAGCAATCCAATTTGACCTATATTTGACGATTTTTCCAAGGGCATTTATCCACGATGTCGACAGTTGCAGTCGCTAACATTTATGGATTACTTCTGATTCCTCGGCGTTGTGAGTTAGTGTGCCTAATTTTATTCCTTATGAATGTAGGACTCGAATGATATCTTCAAAATAAAGCGCAATCCTGTCTGTCAGTGGAAAAGAAAGCATTCCGTTCGAGAATGTTCGACGAACTCAACATTTCTAGAAGCATCCAGATGACCCAGATGACCAGATGACCCAGTCGGGATTTCACAACAACAAACTTCCTCCTGGCATTTTCAAACATCCCAGGGGCGTCGCGATTCTCTTTCCGTTAAAGTGATTTGAAAAGGAACAAAATTTCTCGAAAAATGTATACCCCTAACCCGTATTTTTGGGGATAATGGGCCACTGTTACACTCGAGTAGCCGAAATCAGCGAATGCCTGAGAACCCTCTAGAAATGGTTATAACTGTCTATTTAAATGTTCAAACACCAATTCTACTCTACACTTTTTTTTCGTAGAAACTGGAAAATACGCATCCCAAGAAATTTTAGTTTGAAGAAAAAGGTGTCCTTCAGGATATAAAAATAAATTTAGCAAGTGAGGTTTCGAGTTTGGATACCGAACTCGTCTTTGGTCTAACATGAAATGTGCAATGAACAGCTAAAATTTCAAGCATAAAGAAAAAATTAATATTGGTATGGTGAGACCTGAATGGTAGTTGTGACCTCAGTCAGTCTGTGTTGTGCGGCCTTAGTCTCTCCCACCGTTCTTCGAGGAGTTTATAGATACCATCTAACTCTATGTGGCGGTTGATGAATGAATCGTCGAAGTGCATGGCCTCAATAAATTATAGGCCATTTTTGGAGAGGCAAACTCTGACGATGCGTGGGTTGTTCCATGCGAAGGTGTGACCTATGTCAAGGCAATGCATAGCCACTTCGGAGAAATGGTCACGTGGATGCGTGTGGAGACTGATTTTCCAGTTTACAGTATCACAATATTCGCATGGGATTTTGTAGATGACTTCTTTTTTATCGAGGTAGCCAACCCTATCCTTAGGTTGTACTAACTGAGTGCGTCAAGTAGCCATCGGTTTGTGCGCCACTTTTATTTGGTGTTTCCGCAAGTGCCTTTCAACGAGTTTAGATGCACTCCTTATATAATAAAGGATTTGCCATGTGTTTGTTTTGGGCGCCTCAGTGGAACTATCTGGTTCCTTTTTCTTGGATTGTTGTTGTCTCATGCATCGGTGCACAAAGTCTCTGGGGGTAACCATTGCGGGAAAACAATTCAAGCAAGTAATTGAGCTTGTTTCGGTAGATTTGTTCTTCAGAGCAGTGTGTCTTTGCTCGATGAAGAAGACTATTGACGGTACTCCCGAAGAACACCTTTTTCTTCAAACTTTACTGTTATTTCAATGTCATCTTACAGCGTCCTAATACGTGGAAGCGCATCTGCAATTTTTAAATCCAATCAAGCTGACGCTATATTCAGTTACGCATATTTAATATTGATGCATAAAAATTGCTATATCATTGTGCGTATCAGCAAAATATATTTAGTCATGGAAATAAATGAAAATAATTAGCAGACATTTCAAAAATGTTTTACGAACTGCCAAGCTGCAAATCCTGAACCAAGAATCGGTGGAAAGTAACTGTATTCAGACCTGGACGAAATGACAGAAACACTTCCATAGATCGGGTCGGCCTTGTAGAAATCACGAAACTGCCTGACTTTTGTACTATTGAACAAATTAAAGCATTACCGTCCAAGACGACGCCAGATCCTGACAACACAGCAGCAGAACTACGTTCTTTTATGTGACAGCTGCATTCGCTTCACATTCTCATGAAATGGCAATCGAAATTCGGAAGTATTTTTTCGGCAAAAAAATGGGATGGAGTCGTAATAATTATTATCGTACAGCCGAATCCAAAGATATCAGATGGCCGGCGCTCGGTCAAGACTCTAGGCGTTTGCATTTTTCTCCTAGAGTTTCGATACCCCTAGAAATGTATTCTGTAGAAAGCAGACACATGGGGGTCAGTTGCTGCATTAATTTCGTACCAGATTACGTTTTCTTGAAAATTTTATATTTGAATTAATCGCATCTTTTAATTTTCGAAAAGTTAATGGGTAGTAATTCAGTGTGGGGCCGCACAGTGGCAATTCGCCCAGCCCAAACGTCCTACGTAGTTCTTCCTTAAAGGTGTAATGTTGTTTGATTAATGGAGAGCGTTAAATGCGTGAAAAGTGCACACTAGAAAATAATTTAAAGCTGATTAAAATTGTTTGACTGAACTAAAAACGCAGGGGGAAAATTTGTGGGAAGAACAAAACAAATGAGGAAATATCTACTGGTTATCAAATAAAGCCTATAGCCCAAATAAGCAATACAGTTATTCCTATTACCATTTAACAGATCCAGTATGACTCCTGAGCAATTTATTTTTAACTTATTCTGAATTGTTGTTTCACCGCTGGGTCCGAAAAAGACACCCAAGGAAACACTTAGGCTCTACAGCAAATTCGGATTATGTTAGCTGCTCCACAGCCTGCAAAAATAAGCCACACAACTTCCCGAACTTGAGGTATTTCGAGAAACCGTAGAAGGTGCATGCTGATCATTTTAGCCTTGCACATGCGCGCATTAGAACACCTACGCACGCACGCACGCTGCCTGCATACACACACACACCTTCAAATCAGGCGCCAAGTGTACCGGTGGGCTAACCGAACCCTCACCGATGTGTGTGTGGGGCTCAGTGTGTGCAAAGACACACACCATCTCCGCGCGATGAAATAAAAGCACGTTCGTGATCCGTCGCACGAAGCAAACACATATACACGCATGTAAGCACACGTCGAAGTTGCAGCTGTGCGCAGTAGTGTGTGAAAGCATGCCAGAATGTGCACGCGTATCCATGTCAGAGCAGCCGTAGCCGAACCATCTTGCCGGCGAACTGAGGTCAATTGACACCTAACCCAAGCACAGTTACCTGAGATTGATGTTAGCTTGAAGGATTTGTTCTCTGGTATGCATTAAAACCAAGCATAGACAGCAGAATTTTTTGAAGTCATTGGCAAAAGAAGCTTATGTAGCCCAACTCATAGACCCCCTAGTCCCAGCATTTTGTCCTGCAAAATGGTAGTTATCGAGTTTTTTTTTTTGGGGGGGGGGTAAAAGGATAGGTAGAAAAGCAAATTTCTAGAAGTAAGTGTAAAATGAAAAAATGTAGTCTAAATTGCTTCCCGCGGCCGCTGGGAGCAGGTTGTTTTGCGCTTCGCGCCGCGCACTATGCTAATCTAACTCCAGAACGGTAAGTTGGACCTCAGGTAAGTTGAAGTAGGTGACCTCCTAACCACCATTTAGATTTTTAGGGAAATTCAAGAAACCTGCAATTTGATGATCGGTTTTTTTCGCAATAAGTTAAATGATAATACAGATTACGAAAATCTACAGATATAAATCAACAACACTTCTAAATACAGAAAAATAAAAAATGCATTTAGCATTTATTGAAGTTTATTCCACTGCGCGTCCTAAGTCCCCGCCCATAAAACCCGATAAGCACCGTTTTCGTAGGAAATCATGCAGGTTGTAGGGATAAATGAGTGGGCCTACATAAGCTACTGTTGCTAAGTCATTAAATTTCGCGATGTTTTTTTTTAACTGTATCACGCCCTTGCACGTGTCAGATAACGGTTAAAGATGCAAACGGCAGATTTAATTTCAGATAATGTCCATTTATAACCTAAGAAGTCATAGTTCAGTGTAAATATGGATCAAATGAAGGGCACTACGGTTAATCAGCCTATAGTGAGAAAAGGGGAGGGGCGGACATTGATGCAAACCAAGCCGCCCAATTACCAAGGTAATTGGAAATTGGCCAAGTGGTGCCCCTTGAGATAAATGGTCTCATCTTCTGGCCGATAACTGATGTCTGTGTATGTGGGTTGAGGCACTTTTCCCAGTTTGACCATACTAAACTCCATCATAATTGGCACACGGGATTTCGTAGACAACACCTTTTCGTTCAAGATAGCCAAACCTGTTCTTTGGGTATAAAAGCTGTGAGCGTAGGGAGGTTGCGGACTAGTATGTGACTTGCATCCGATGCTTTCGTAGTTATCTTTCGACAAGCTCAGACAAATTTTTTACATATGGGAGAGTTCGTCAGGTTGGTGTTTTTGATACCCGGTTGGCCGTTGCAGCGATTGGTTCTTGTTGGGATAAGCGGTTCAGTGGACATTCTATCTCAAAATGCGAAAGTAAAAGTTTTCATTTTACAAACGACCGCGTAAAACAAAATTCTGTCGTGTTGGCTGATTTTGCTAATACTGTCGAAGGTGGTGACTTCGACAAAACAAAGGTCTCCCAAATCAGAAGCTCGAGAAGACGGAGCAAAGGGCTATGCAAAATGGTTTTTTTCCCGCACTGGCTTCCTGCCATGTCTCCACGCCAGGTGTGGCTGCGTATGTTCGCTGCTGGGAATCCTTGAACCTGTCGCCTGCAGCCAATCAAATGGAAGGGTGCGCATGGCTTGGCTCGAGCTTACGAACTGCAATATATATAAGCCCTCCTTACCATAGCTTGATCTGAAATGGTATCTATAAGTCTGCCAACTGACGCATTTCTCAGCGTGGACTGGGAAGCTACAACAAACCAAATTTACCGCGAATGAGGAAGGATGATGCAATTATGCATGCGTTTGTAGTGACTAGTTCCATAGGACGCGCACTTTCGAAAGCTTGTCGTTACCAGCTCCAGTCGAACGCACACTTTTGAACGCGTGCTGTTGCCAGTTTCTGGAACAGCCAATCACAGGCCGACTCACAGAGGACTTGCCCAGCGGACATCCTTTGAGACGCCATCCGCTGGCTTGCGGTTGTGCGATCGTTTGATAGGCAAGTTGCGCTTGCCTATTTTCCACTTCCTTCTGTACAGAATATAATGTTGCTACCACTCTGGCCTCTCATGACTTCTCCTTAGGAATTCGGTATAAAGATGGCAGTCACCAGGACTTAACTTACTTAACCCTCTGCGATACGATCTGTGAATAAATTTTCAGGCGTTCTCACTCAGTACTGGTTATTGTTTCACTTTATAGGTAGTAAGTTTTCGAATAATTGATATTGGTGCCTACCAAATAATTTAATTTATGATTAATCGTACGTCTTTCCATTCTAATTTTGCAAACCTTTTTATAGCTATTGCCCTACCTATCTTCATTAGAAATACTCCTCGCGAACACAGACCTTCTACAATTACAGAGAGCGCAATTTCCGCCAATCAAAATTCTTTTTGTGTTTTTTATTGATCAGGGCGTTTCATCAGCGTCTAGTCATTAAAACCGACCCTTTGAGGACAATTTGGCCTTATGCCAAACCGGAAGACCACGTGACCTACATGCGACGAGCCGCTGTTCTGGACGCACCTTCGTTTCCGTTAGTTTATTGCTCCGGGAAATGGCTTCCAGGCTAGCCAACAGTCCCCGTAAAGTTACAAAGAGCTGAACGCACACACTCTCTCCAGCGGTCGCGACGCAAAACTGAGATGCAAGCAGAAATACCGACTAAGTTGGATTGCGTTCGCCTCAAAGCACGAGGATTAAAATTTATTTGCGTTGAGCGAAGTGTTGAGCGAAGTGTTGAGCGAAGTGTTGACAATGAGTGCGTTTCCGGTGTCATTGCACCGCCGACGCCACCTGGAGGTTTTGTCTTTCCTCGTATTCTTAGGGGTTGGACTTGAATTTGAATACTTCCTATACATATTAAATGAATTCAGGAAAAGTGAAAATAAATAAAGTCTGAAAGAAAAATACACAACAAGCCGGATAATGTGATTCGGTTGTTTGAGTGGATGGCATGGGATGGAAGTAAATTTACATTTGACGCTGTCCTGCAACCAGTGGTTGCGAAGTGTGGAAAAAACGCTTACTTCTGTTGCCTGCATTGACTCTGAAGGCAGGTACAGCTTTTTTCCTCAGTATCCTCAACGGGAACAAACGGGAGGGCTTTTAAAATTGAGCTACCATTTTTCTCCTTCTTGCATTTCCATGTAAATTTTCTTACGTATCCATCTTTGTTTACTTGAATTACAATGAGGTCATGAGTGCACGAGGTCACGACGCTAGCGCCGTTTCAAAGCAGTCCATTTTTTAATTATATATATGTTTATTTTGCCAGTTCACAGGCATTTAAAAATGTTTTAGCTGGTAAAATACCTCTTGGGCGCCTTCCAAAACCTCGAAGACAGGAAAAAACCTAAAACAAACTCCCTCTTTTGCAGTCAGTATCGTTTTTTCAATTTTGTGTTTGGTCAGTACTGGGCGAAATATGGAGTTCGTTTCAAGTGAAAAAAAGGACTTCAAATGTACGATACTAATGGAATTTATGTCCAGTTATAAACAGAGTTGACAGATAAGCAGAAGAAAGGCTGCAACTCATTTAGGGACATCAGTTCGGGACGGGGAGGATTGACACAGGAACACAGTGTTCTCAGTCTTCCTTGAATGTTTGTCGATGAAAAGTTGCTCGCTGTCGTCTGTAGAATTAGCCGATTGCGGGCCGCAGCTTTAGCACCATTATCTTCAGCATGAGGCCTAGCAGGGTTCAAAGTCCACGAACGCCATCCGAGTGAAAGAGAGATTCCACCGAGTCAGAACCCAAAATTCGTGAAAGGTGTCCTAAATGTAGAAAACTAGCGATAGCTCTCTTAAACGGGCAATTATGGATTACGTTTAATTTCCCGGTGTTGTGAGTTTGTGTGCCTAATTTTATTTCTTTTTTGGATGAAGAACTTCTTTTTGTTGAAAATTTTGGAACGATGTTTTCAAAATGAAGCCTATCTCTCTCTATCTCAAACCAACCGTTCGACCGCGTACATCCCCTTTCCTCCTCAGCAAGATGCTGCGCGTGAATTAAATTATTGGGAGGATAGACTTGCACCGCATCAACCGCACTCTCCCTCTCTCTCTCACATTCTCCTCCATCTGGACCTTCGTTTATTATCAAGTTTAGAAGACTATGTGCGAGAGAGGACGCAGGTTGGTGGTGCGGCCGGAACCGATACTAGGCGCGCAGCTAAACATGACTCAGATTTTACGGAGCGGAGTGCCATGGAGGTCACGTTAAGCGGGAGCCATTGCGGCCTGACTCTCAGTCCACTAGTCGGCTCTTCTACGCAAGCGGGCCCTGGGCTGACTACGAGGTCCGAGTTGGCCAGCTCCCAGACGACGACTTCTGGTGCGACGTGGTAGCTTCAAGTGCGTCAGATTGTTTATAGAAAGGAAAATGCGCTGAACTGTTGATCTGGCCCTCTATCGCAGGGGTTGAGAAAGTTAAAACCTGCAACCGCGATCTTCAGGCTTTTATTCCTGAGGAGAATAAGAGTCATGTGAGGTCAGAGTGGTAGAAGCAGTTTACTCTGTACATAGACAGAAGGAATTTGACTGTCAGATGAGCGAGCAACCACCAGCCACAGCGTTGCGTCTGAGGTAAGGTGACCATGGGAGTCGCCACAGCGTCTGGAGCTGCTTTTGTGTGAGCTAGCCGTCACAGGTTATTGGTCAAACGGGTTAGCTAGATGGGCGGGCATAAGCGGTCAGTGCATGTGTGCTCGTTGTCGCCGGTGTGCTTTGGAATACGCTTGCCTGCGCAGAGTGAGTCACTACATCTCCATTACCATTTTCGAATGCTGGTCACTGATCGCTGCGGAGGGAGCGCAACTGCTGACCTACTTACTTACTTCGACTGCACGTGTCACGACTTGCCCTTCTCCACGTCTAACAGGAGCACCAGGACGTCCTACAAGAGCGCGTGTCCACCCCAGACCTCACAAATGTGAATGTGTCAGAGTTAAGGTTGAGGATTAGCCATTGCAGCCTGACCCTCAGACAACCAATCAGCCACTCCACGCAAATACACCTTGTATTATAACCTTGGTTGACCTTACCTGCGTTGCCAATTGTTATAACCTTATGTGTTCCTGTGTCAACACCGGTTATGGCCCCCAGTTACGTGGCAAGACGAGAAGTCGGAAGAGGATAGCAGATATTACTTTGCTATCACTAGTTCTGCTTGTACATCAGCTTTGTCTTCTGTGTGCCCGTCAGCACCATGTCCTCTGCCATCGGCCAGCAGCAGGTCTTGTCGCATGCAGCAGAATCTCGGGTCTTCGGCGGCGTGTCTTGGTAAGAGACTTCCGTGTCTCCCAGCAGCAGAATGCCTTTCTGTTCGCAGCCTCGCTATTTAAGGGTCAGTAGTCATTGCCCCTTATTTTGCCTTCACGAGTGGCCTTTACAGGCAGCCATCGTGCCTCAGCCCTCGTGTTCTCATCGTGACCCTAGGCGCGCCCGCTTTGCCCCTGGCCAGGCATGACCTCACGGATGGCAGACCCCGGCTCGTGGTAGTCCTTTCGTGCTCGCGTGTCAGCCTCTCGAGGTTGCTCTCTTTGCCCACTCTGCATGCATCGGTGGCCTGTCCGATTCCTTTGTTCTAGTGCCCTCAGAACAGCCCGACTTTTGACTCGCATGTTGGGCCCTCTAAACACCTTGGACTGACTGCGAGATCTTAGTATAATTGTCACCTGAAAACCTTCCAAGCCTCCGTGCTTAGCGTTTCGTGGTACTCTTAGTCTCAGATAACACCAACAGCAAAGTGAATTACGTGAAAAAGGAGCTGAGGGTCATGCTGCCATCTTTCGTGAGAGGCGAGGTTCGCAAAGCAGGAAAAAACCAAACTTTGATGAAGCCCTTCATTAAAATAGCCCACTGTGGCACACCACTTTTGGGCTGCTATAAAACATAGTGTGAAAGGTTCTGTTGAGAAGGCTTTTGTGTTTGGAGCTGCGGTCAGAAGCCTAACGGCTGTCCTTCATCTCATCATGTGGACGCTGCTTCGACTTATGTCAGTCTACATGATTGGATCAAAGAACGCCGGTCGCTTCCGTCGTAAGTTACTTTAATTTCCTAGAGTTCAAGGAAGAACAAATTCATAACCTATCCGGCTAACAGTAAAAGACCAGAGAAAGAAACAAAACTGCTCTATTAGAAAACGCCCTTCCACGACCGACCCTCTCGAAATAAGAAAGAGGTTAATCTGAAGGCACCCAAATTCGAAGCAAGTTAGATGGCCAATATTTTACTGAGACGGTGCAAATTTCACACACATCATCAGTCAGCACTGGGCAAGTCGTGTCACCAGCCCTGTCAACCGTTATAGTTGCTTGTCCAGATGCAAAGTGCAGGCGGCTACCTCCAGTCGATGAAGAGGTAAGTACCGATTGGCTTCACGGTATCGGAAGCCTGAGATCGGGTCACGTGCGTGGGCAGAGGCCGACACACGAGAGTGCGCGGCACCGATTTCCGTAAGATTCAACACCTGACAGTTCGGCCGTTGTCTCCGACGAGATCCACTGTGCACTCCACAGCCGGGTGGTGTAGGGACGATTACTTTCCCGTAGCTTAGTTTTAAGCGGTAGTAGACTTGCGCTGCATCTACCGCACTCTGTCGCCACTCACTCACCTCTGTCCGGTGTTAAAACAGGGTCAAGAAAACCGGAGGTGGGATCATGCGTGGGTGGTTAGTTGGTGCGGCGTGAACCTGCACCTGCGCGTGACACTGCCATGCCCCATATTCGGCATCTTTTATGGGCGCGGGCTCGAGCCTCGACTAGAGAACCACTTGGATTAGGGTATGACTGGCTGACGATGGCTAATGAGCCAGAAATGGTCATCCCAGTCTCCTCTGTCTTTGTCAGCCAATGCTCATTGCCTAGATCACTAGCGGCTTTGTGGTCGCTGGAGGAGCTTGAGGATGGGCCCCACGGCAGAGCAGGACGAGTGAGTTCCATGAGGGATCGGTGAACATTAATCAAAAAGTGTATTACATTGATGTTGTTTAATAGCATATACCGTGGGTGGCACTGTAGAGGCACTGTTAGTAGTTTCTTATTGCAAACCTGTCGGCTTGTTTAGTTTATAAATTCGTTAAAACAATTTTAATAAATTCCCTAACTTCTCTGTGCTCTTCAGATGGCTTTGAGTGAACTGGCAGAAACGACACCCCTCCGAGGTCATCCATACAAACTGAAAAAGCACCACGCCAAACTAGAAATGCAGGTCAACTTCTTTTCCCACCGGGTCATTGAAGACTGGAACAAACTACCTCCGTCAGTTGTTCTAGCTGAAAGCGTTGACATATTTCAAAGAATAAAGCAGTCAACGACCCAGAACAAATTGGGCTTAATAAGCGGTGGGATTATTAACCGTGGAATTGATGCAGCAGTCACCGGTTATTAAGTCCACATCGGGCCCAGACCAAATTGGGCTTATTAACCATGGGCTTAATAGCCGGTGACTACTGTACTTGAAAAACTTTGCTTGATGGCCATATATTTAGCTGACGCCAACGACTGATAAACTGTACATATATAGCCCTGAATCGTATGCATAATTTGCCAAAATCTATCTGTAAATAGGGTTTTCTAAGGCTCTGCCTATCTCCTTTATATATACTGCATTATACTAAAAAAACGAAGGCAATCATTTTAGTTAGCCAATGCAATTTTCCGGGTAAATAATCCTCATCCAACTATATGTGATCTGTGATGATGTGACGTTTACAGTACTTATCGTGATTGTTTGCCCTTGGCAGTTATTTTAAAATGTGAGTCCCGAATGCTAGGGAAACTTTATTTATTTATTTATTTATTTACACTAGTTGTGTGAGTATGCCAAGTAACACAAATATTCGTCATGAGTTAATGGCTTTCGCCCAGGTCAACGGTAGCAACCTCGTGCACAGTCATTATACTGAGGAAATTCGGTAGATGTAGTGTGCAGAAGTGACGATAAAATATGTACGCGGGGAATGCCGTATGGTTGGAGTTTTGTCATGTTAGCTATCTGAGGTCACCGCCTCAGTTGTGACCTTAAAGTTGGTAATCGCTGCTGTGCTGTACCACTTAGCGTTGCCAACCGGTGTCACTGGCGAATACGGAAGATAATTCGGCGAAGCGGAATAGGTCTGCGAACACTTGGTCTGGAGGGACGTGGGGAGATGAGGGGGTGTGAGGAGTGAAAAAAGCGAAGATGACTAAATAAGAATTAAAATGGAAGCGTGGCTCACGAATTTAATCCCGAGCTCGTCTCGTGAAACACTCATCTTGCGTTGTGGCATGTGTACAAAACGACTAAATTTTAAACGCGTAAACTCCTACAGGAGCCCGAAAGCTCAGGCCAATAAAATCATGATTCCGATGTTCGATAAAGCTTCTTCTTCTCAAAATATCTATGCACGTTTCTGCAATGCGAATATTTGCCTCAAATTTGAATCAGCCAACGACGGTATTTGAGGATCTAACAGTAAACTTTAGTACTTCTTCTGCTGGTATCCTCCTAGTCCAGAGATAATCTACGTTTACCATTTCACAGAGCTTCAAATGTCAGAGGGTTGCCTAAGTTTAAACCTTACAAATGGAAGAATTCTTTAGTTCTGATCAAAATTGCTAGCAACCCTTCCTCTGTGCATCCATACCATCATATTCTAGCCACTAGCACTTTTGGTGGAATCCTTGTTGATGCCAAATCAATTGTTTGAATAATATAATGCTTTCACAACAATATAACGCGCCATTAATAAACAAGGAAATTAACTTAAATTTAAATTTAACTTAAATTTAACTTACATTTCTTATTAACTTGTAGTTTATTGGGTGTGACGAATTTGGACATGTTTTACTTATTTATGCTTTATAGTTTATTGGGTTTCATCATCTTCCTGAAAAAAATATTTCGTGGTTAGGAGATCGGCTACTTCAACATACCTGAGGTCCAACTTACCGCTTTGGAGATCGATTACTATAGCCCGCGGCGCGATGCACCGCATACACCTTCAATTTACATCCGCAATATCTTTATGCTAAGTTCAGCAATGATACCCATGTAAGCATTCAGGAAGTCAAGTTACGCGAACCAACGTTTTCGATGAATTCATCATCAGGCAATACATTAATATAAGGAAGGGTAAAGTAAACGAAAGTTTTAGGCAAACCAATCAGTAGTAACAAGGAGGAAGAGGGGGAAGAGAGATGTAAAGAGATCAAAGGGATCAGATTCTAGTCTTAACTAGCGTGGAAGCCCGGCTTCGCCTTGGGCTTCCTTACATGTTGTTGTCCCTTATGTAGGTAAGCCGTATATGAGAACCTCTTAAAATAATTATGTTTAGGTCAGTTTTATTAGGGAAATATAAGGAAATACCTCTGAACTCCCTCTTTGTACATAGCGGTGATGCAGAACATGTGGCGTTGCCAGTAATGGAACTACGTTAAAGGGGGCAGAACCTTCGTTGATATACTTGCAGACGTACTTGATGGACTTCGCGGAGTTGCAAAATTTAACGTTGATGTGGACGTTGAATACTTTTGACTGTAAGGGACAATATGGCACAATCCAACGGTTATTAATTACCACCCCACCGGTTCGCCTGTAATTGATAACTGCTTCGAGTCCGCCAATCTCAGGTTGTCGCTTTCTGTAGAGAGGTTATCCATCGCCATCAGTCGGACTTGCACCTAGGAATCGCTTGGGATATATCCTGGTACATTTACCATCCTTCATGCAAGGACTGTTGGGATATATCTGACCACATGGGTCATGCAACATTTGAGTTTTGATCGTTTCAATCAGCACAGGGTCAACGGAACGATCAGACAACTCTGCGCATATGAATTTGTCGACATCAGAAGAGTGCAGTTTTTCCTTTAGCCAGACAAAAATATGAGCCTGGGGCATTCCTCTCTTTGGCCACTCTACAGCGTACGTATGACACTGAATGTCACCGAAAATTTTGAATTTTGTGTTGTGTTTCATCATGGTTTTCAACTTAAGCTGGAATACCCGCGCGGACAAATCATGGCGATCCTTTGCTGGACTTGAAACTTTTAACCTAGCTGTTGCGTTGGTGTAGCATGTCTTGAAGGGAAAATATTATGTGATGCTTCAAGTCTGGGTACACTCAGGATCAGCTTTGAGCCTGCAGGTTGATGTCTTCTACGATGTATACCTGTCGAAATTTCGGCTCTCCAGCAGGAGGAGGTAGTAACGATCCAATCCGGTCGCAAACTTGGCCTTCCACCTTAAAGGTTGGCATAAATCCAATCTTATGAACAATTTTGGCACCAAAAGAGGACATTTAAAACGCCCCGTTCTGCTTTCTAATATTTGAGAGAAATTTGTTCGAATCGTCGTTATCACCAGCAAGCAATGTTTGTAGTATTTCTGGTGGATGGGGGAAGTTTTGCAGAAGAACTTTGCCGTTGGAACAGCACATACCGTTTGTTTAACCAGTCCATTTGTTCGTCTGACAATGCCCGCAAACTTCCACCACCTTCCTAATGGAAACATTTGCATCTCCCGCATAACCAAGACTTGGGTTGTAATTGAGTGAGGCTTTGCTCCATACTTGAGCATTTATGGAAGCAATTCACAGGTCAGGGTCGACAAACCGTATGTGAAGTGGTTACGAACTTGAGTTTTCAGCATCGGTGGGCCGTTGATCCGCTCTTTCTGATGCTTGCATAGCCAGACGTGCACTTCTACGTCTAGGTAATTTGTTTTGCCGACGTTACGGCTCTCTTCTTAGCAGAATTTGGACTTCAGTTTTTTGGGAGCGATTAGTTTGATGGCAAATCGCGTCTTTGTGCCATCGTTGGAGAATTTGCTCTTCGGTTTCTTGGGAGTGATTAGTTTGATGGCGACTTGTATCTTTGTGTCTTCTTTGCGGCATTTGTTCTTCGGTTTCTTTGGCGCGTCGATATCGCGGACGCATAGCATTAGACTCCAGGCCAAACCGTCTTTCTGCTTGTGTTTCTTGCGAACGTCTATTAACGTTGGCAAATCTCTTCTCTTCCATCGTCTAAACTTGTGTTCTCGCGGCTGCTCTTATACATTTTCTACCTAATGAGGTAGAACCTACAAATAAGTTATTATTCTGAACAAAATAACATTGGGTAAAACAGAAGTAAGTTCACAACGTTAACTTCAGTCGCCGGCCCATCATCGTTTGTCGGGTTGTTTGTGTTCAGAACATCTCTAACGGCATCACTGTTATACATAATGATAGTTTGTAAAGGTTAGAATGAAAGTTTGGGGATTTATGCGGTAGGTCATTCAATCTAATCTAAGAGCTAGCCCGCCATAACATACGCGTAAGCAAAGGGGGGAGGGTCCAAATGATAGTAGGTCAAGGGGTTTAGTTCAGTGAGTATGAAACCCCTTCCCCACCCCCGCCCACCCCCCGTGGCGTATTCACAGGCGCCTGTCACGGCGGGTGTCAATCGCGAGTCTGAAACAGCGGCCTGCTATCAATGATAAAGGGGACAAAAACAGACACAGTGACTCCAGCACACCTTGTGACACCCTGTGTGATCAACGTACAGACAGGCGCGCGAAAGGCGCGCAAAAGGCGGACAGCACGAGTGACTATTATTCGGACAGGAGCGCATGCCCTGCTTGCGCGCGCGCGTGTGTGTGCCCACACTCCGTGATCGACTTAAAAACAGATGCCATCCACCAATGATGACGGCGACACACACAGAGACAGTCCAGGCTTTTATTAAGTATACAGATCGGGGACCAGAGAAAGGCAGGGGAGGAGGGAAATCGGAAGGAGTCCGACAATTAGTTCATGTCGTCATGCGGCAGCGGATACTTGCGATGGCAGAGGCAGTCGCCCTACGCCTCACAAACCCAATTTTATCTGCGCAGAAAGCATTTGTAGCGACCTGAAGGCTCCCGTGGCCGAAGGCCATTTCAACATCCGCCCTCACGCCTCTTACTACGCCGCGAAACAATGATGAGCCAGCGGCATTAAGCATCCACAGGCCACAGACGCCGTCACAAGACGTCGACACCTTACATCTCTCAACAAAACCCAAGATGAGGACCACGGGATGAAATGAACTAATTGTCTGACTCCTTCCCCTCCACCCCCCCTTTTTTCGCTTGTCCTCAATTGAGACTAGAATCTGATCCCCTTGATCTCTTACACCTCTCTTCCTCCTCTTCCCCTTTGTTATTACTGATTGGTTTGCCTAAAACTTTCGTTAACTCTACCCTCCCTTATATTACTGTATTGCCTGATGATGAATTAATCGAAAACGTTTGCTCGCCTAACTTGACTTCCTTAAATCTTAATGTTAGTTTATTTTATTTGGTTTACTTAACTTATTTGTATGGTCGTTCATTTTTCGGTTTAGTTTTCAGTTTATTGTTATGTTTAATATTTTAATATTTTAGTCTTCGATTATTTTTTCAGTTAAGTGAGTTTACCTTACTTAGTTATCGTTTTTTAGTAAGTTAATTTCCCAATATTTGTATAATTGCACATTTTAATTATGTCACGCTTTTTTGTTGTCAAACATCAGCTCATTTAATTAATATTCTTTTTTCTACTTCTGTAAACTTTATTTTTATTGATATTCCCTTTCCTTTCTATTGCCCCTACTGTATACTCTTTATCACACCCTATCCTGCATTAAAGAAGGATGGGTCTTTCGCGTGCTGATGTGGAACCCAAAGTAGGATTCTACAGCATTTCCTATCGCTTGATTAATATGTAGGCAGCGCTCAATTAATTGGGTAAGGCCGATCAGGAAACATCAACGCAGTGGATGGAACGTTAAATAAAAGCCTGTAGGTAGTTGCATGACGATGGTTCCGAGTGCACAGCTCTCTCCGAGCTGTTTGCTGAAGCTCGGTTATTTGAACATGGACAGTAAGATCTGCCAAGTCTGAACGGTGGGCATTCGGCCTTGTCGGACATGTTTGCCCTTCATTAAGGTTCCTTGGCACATGATCAAATATCCCAAATCCTACTTCGCCCACCCCTACCAAAGACTGTTGGTTTGTTCGAAATATGCTATTTTGATTTCAATTACTCCCCAACGATTCGTCGGTCAGCTTACTCTGTTGGAATCAGTGGATTCCATATATTGCTGGGGAATAACCGGACTCAAATTTAATGAACCTCACGGCTCCCTGTTAGGGTCTCATATCTCAGGTGCTTAGAGCATTGGATGTACAAAGGCCATCCCTCGTCATCATGAGTTCAAATTCTCCCGAGGCTGCCGAGGTTTCCCCAGCTTGGTTAACTGAATCCCAAGAAGCTTCATGAATACTTACGGTCAGTGATAAACTGAATTGGTGTCGGTTAATGTTTCGTCCATTTTCATAAATTTTACTTCAAATGCCGGAGCATTTGCAATATTGCAAAATGTGCTGGTGGATGGTCCTGCAAATAAATATGGTAGTTGGTCAAATGCCCGTTTTTCAGCAGTGCATTTAGCTTTTGCATGGTCTTATTTGCATCAGCTGCCGGACGCACTTTCACGTGCCAGTATCAACCGGTCATTTTGTGACTGATAATTGGTCGTTTGAAGGTCAGGCCGTGTGGCAAGCGACCACTCCGATTCTGCCGGCCTCCTTACCGAGCACTCTGAATCTGCCGCGGCCTAAAAAACTGTTAATTGCATTGACACTGGGCACGGTTTCACGTGCAAGTGCGGGCAGCAGATCGGTATGGCTGGGCAGAAGTTTTTAAAGGTAACCGGCGCCAGATTGTAGCTAACTAATAAAATTTCAGAAGGTTCGCAAAGAAAGCCCCGTCCAGGATGCGTCCCTTAAAGTCCTACAACACCGATCGTACCTTAAAGAAAACATTATTTGGTCTTAAAAATAATAGGTACTAACATAAAGTTGATTAATTTTAATAGAAAACGAGAATTCCAGAAAACGGTTGTATCACCAAAAGGAAAACAGTCTGATAAAATGATAATACATACAAAGAAAAATGAGTACTTTTGAGTGTTCGTTTGCATTAGGAAGAGCATAAGTACTACCAAAGATGGAAATTTTCAGGTTTTCTAGAAAGGCTCGTTCGATGTCTGTCATCAGCACTAAAGCAGACTTTTCTTGCATAGAACGATTCTGTTTCACCTTGGTCCACTTTTCTTTGATGATTCCAAGAGTTCAGTAGGCGACAGGATTCGTGCAACATGCCAACATATGCGAAAGATTGATAATCTTACGCTAATCGGCCTTGAGTAAGGTTGTGATACGACTATCATGTAGCCTTTTCTGAAGTTATTTCAGTCATTATAGGATGTCGGCTTTTTAACGAGCTTACTTCTGACCGCTAACAAAACGTATATGCTGCAAAAAGTAACCATATAAATAGCATGTGGTTTTATCATTTATTTTGACTGCCTTTATAGATTCACATATATTTTACGGAAAGCATGCATGATAAAAGTATTTCTTGTACTCGTTTGGTAGAAAATTACGCCTTCTTTAAATTTTATGCTGAAAAAGAGTATCTAATCATGAGATTTTGAAGTGTTATTCATAATACGTCGTGTCCGTCAATTTATTAATGCTGCCTATACTGTATAGAGCATGTTCCACACATATTGCAGAGACCTATTGCAGAACTAGGGACTTCTTTCTCAAATTGTAGGTAAAAAAGTACTTTTGCCTAGACACGATGTACATGGTGCGCAGTTTGTAAACCGTGGATTCGAGTGTAGCAATCAGTAAGTTTCGAAATTATTCGGCAATTTATAAACTTTTTAAAACCGAAAGATACTCTTTCTCTAAGTGTAAAATTTAAAGAAGGCGTACTTTGTTACCAAATGAGTACAAAAAATATTTTTTTGTTTACGTTTTCCATAAAAAAATAATTGAATGTATAGAGACGATCAAAAGGAATGATGAAAGCGTATACTATTTAAGTAGTTACATTTACAGCATATGCGTTTTGTTAGTGGTTATGAATAAGCTCGTTAAAAGCTCGCATCCTATCCTGACCGAAATAAATTCAGAATAGACTACACGATAATCAGTATCACAACCTGAGTCAATACCAATTAGCGAAAGAGTATAAATCTTTTGCATGCGTCGGCATGTTGCATGAATTCTGGCGCGTATTCCATATTTAAACGGGACTGTGCTATCACGTCTGTGGCAGCCTTTCTAAGCATGAATCTTATCATCTTATGCTAGTTTCAAGCGTGTTATATTTGTGCTAGTAAGGAATGCGCTGATTTGCCGCGTGTCTGTATGTTCATCTTGAAAGGAAAATTACAGTAGATGGTATGTCTGATGAAATGGAAGAAGCAAAATTTGAGGAGGGTGCGAGTTAACACGCATTTGAAGTTGTTTATTCCATTCACTGACTTGATTTGTAAAGCAGAATGTTGCCTATTGGAAAAAAAATTCAGTTCAGCACAGTATACTGGCGGAAAATATGGGCGGGATGGGGCCAAATCTAAATTTCGTTGCTATTCCAAAACAATTTGTTTATGCATATTGTACTATAGAAGTGCATTAATGAAGAAGAAATAATTTTAAATTATTTCCATTCGGATAACAGAAAATGATAGCATCTTAGTTCGGGTCCCAGATCAGCACGTGAAAGCCACATCCTCCTGTGACATGCAACCGGGTGAACTACCATGTATAAAGTCTGAGCAATAGAAAGAAAAGGAAATATGAATAAAAAATATTGGTAGTAAAATCATAAAAAACAGGATTAATTATTTAAGCACCCTAATGTTTTTTCAACAAAGAAGCGCGCGATAATTGAAATGTGCAATTATGCAAATATTAGGAAATAACTAACTAATATTAAATCAACTAACTTAAAAAGTTAACTAAAGTAAGTCAAAGTGACTTCACTTAAAAATAACCTTTAACTAAAATAAACATGGTAGACACAATAAGTAGCTGAAAAAGGAACTTAAAATAAATAATTTAAATAAGCCAAATTTTATTAAGAAAATAGACCAAAGTAAAGTTGGGCAAAAATTATCATTTCGTTTACAATCCTTCTCCTTCGTTTGCCAAAAGTGTCCTATGTTACAAAAGGATGGAGTTTTCGTGTGCTGATCTGGAACCCAAAGTAGTACTCTACCAAAAAACACTGCGAGGATACGATGTGGGGATACGATGTGGGGAGGGTTATTTATCATCCACAGTAGTTTAACCCGCTGACGATTACAGTGCTGGATTCTTAAAGTGCTGGAAATGTGAACCGAGGTGCATTTTAAAAGTCATACTCTGCACGAGTTCCTCGTTTCATCAAGTCCACCCTACGTAACTGCTGTCTAGCATGCCTCAGGCTAAGTTTCACACACGCAATCGTGCTGGTCGGGGTGAATGGCACCGACTGCAACATGTTGCGGCTAAACAAACACATCGTCATCAGGCACAGCGGATTCGTAGTGGCGTCTGCTACCCAACGCCTTCCTAACTCATGACGCCATAGACGATGTCATTTAGAGCATAGGACCTCACGCGAAGGCAGTTTTGTGCGTAGCTCGGGCGCGGCAAAAACTAACGCGCGGCCCTCACTGGTATCGAACACATGCACATTGTCTCTCCCGCACTGGCCGCGACCAACGGTTGTTTGAACTCAATCCGTCCAATGCGATGCCCGCTTTAGTAGACTAGCCTCATTATTTAGGTTGTCTTCAACCCGCCTGGATAGACTTCAATGCGCTGGCTGCCGCTAGACATGACCTCGGCCACGCCGCTCTAGCGGAAGGACGTGTGCTCCGACAGTCAAATCTCCTTCAACATATTATTCAACCCCTCCATTCAGAATATACTGTTCCTGACAATCTGGCCTTCCCGTGAATTACCTCTTATCTCCCAAGGAACAGAACCTGGAAGATCGCAGACCTTATGGTTTTACTCTACTAACCTTATCACCCTTCGATAGGTTTGCTGCCGAACGAGGACAACGGGCTCCAAAAGTGCAACCTTTATTGTGTTGCCCATGTCAGTCCTATTACATGGTATCTGCCAAACCAACGGTGATATGTACATCGTCTGATAAAAAGGCAGAACTATAACAGGGTTATTTATGCTTCCGATACTCAGGACACTCAAGTTGACAGATAGTCATTGTCCATTAGATTTAGTCTACTGATCGGAAATCGACGCTCATATTCTCTATGTTTTAGCTTTAAGTTCAGCCCTTATCAGAAACTAAACACAGTCCTTGGTCGCATTGATTGCTGCAAACGCTCTCTACTAACCAACTCTTCTGCCATAATGGACTGACTTACTCTAACAACGTTTCGAGTAAGATCTGGCAGTGCTCATCAGTCCGCCGATGGTTTTCCTACCTTTTGTTGAGGCGTCTTTAAAGTATCGAGATATTTGCACGGTTATTAAACTAGCGACGCCAGAATGCTAAGAATACGAATTTCATTGTGTTGTTATACGCCAGCAAGCATTACATGCCTGTCCGGAGCTTTTTGCTTAAGCTATTTTGCTCTAATATAATGTCCTCCGGTGAAATGGCGACTGGTTGTTGTGAAGGATACTCCGGTGATCCAGAATCTGTGGCTTCCCTCAGCCTCTGATGTAAACTGCCTCGATCTTCGACGAAGGCGGTTTTGTCTGCACCTGTCAGTTTGACTTTGGATGGTTTATTTTTCTTGAGAAAGAGAAACTGACTTTCGTCTTCGGCGTTGTCATCGTCCTCCTCCAGGCAGTCGTGCGGTCGCGACCATGGCGCTTATGGGGTGTGTCTTAGTCTTTTTCAGTTGTGGCTAATGTCGCCCTGTGTCAGCACTTGTTAAATCCGTCTTCATTTTAGTGCTGAGGGTTGTAGCGGACAGCCAGCAATGCTGTCCGCATTGCTCGTTCGATGTCCACCACTGCCTCAATGTCGTGCAAGTCCGCAGGCAGCTATATTCGACTCGCTGACCAACTTGAACAACTTCCTCTTGCGCATGCACACATGCGCGCCCAAATAGTCATGACTGTCCAAGGGCCACTTGAACATGCCACCCATCGGCCGACGCACAACGAGCCTCTATACTCGACACCCAGCATACCAATTGGACATCACTTAAACTTCCTCCCTCATCACATAAAAGGAGCTGCAACCGCTATCTCACACACTCTCTCGGGTGTGACTGCATGAAGTCAATACTAGTCCTGGCTTTGCCTCTGGTCACTGCTGCTTGAGACAGTGACTTAGGGTTCTGTGAAAAAAACTCCTTCATTCTGTTGTCTTCTGTCTGTTCCTACAACTCGGACGTGGCCTGATGTTTGTAACGAACTCTGCACAGACCCCTACAATAAAATGCGTAAGTATCAACCAAACTGAGAACACCTGCAATTGGGCAGTTCAGTTTGTCTCGTCTTCTTGCGCCTTGACGCTCTTTTATCTGTAAAGAGCATGAGAAAAATCCAGTTCATGCCTCCTTATAGTCATTTAAAAATGGAGCGATAGTAGTAGAATAAGCGAACAGAAACCAGAAGTTGGTCACTTGTAAGGCCGGAAAAAATACAGAAAACACCCATTTTAAACATTTCTCGCCCTGTTGCGTTGAATAGTCACCCCCTGGGCAGGATACATAGGATCTACTGGACGATATAACGTCTCTAGGGTAGCTGATATACGCGAAGCAGATCAAACTTTACCGTGGTGCTTGGCACAAGCTAAACACAAGCTGCATAGCAGGTTGGCTGGTGTGCTAAATTTAATCTCTCGTCAGCTCGACTGTGACGTGACACCGTTTTTTAGCAGATGAATGAATGAGGCCATCCGAGAGTGGATCTGACGCATGCATTACGCACCTACACGACAAATCTGGGGCGCTACTCTACACTTCGACTGCCTTAACCGGTACAAGGTAAATATTTCCCTAGCGTGCTGGGTGGCCGGCTAAAATAATGTTTGCTGATATAGGCATGATATAGGATGAGGTTGATCTGTAGTATTTCTCCAACTACAGCCAAACAAATACACTTTCAGACTCACGAAATTCTCATACAAATAGTTGGCTGGACGGTTGAAAGTTGAAAGGTTTCATCTTAATGTAGAACCTGTAACAGCACTTTCATTGCTGAGACCCACGTACTGGGACCTGTTAATGCTGCAATTGAAATCTACGTCTTACTTGAATTCTAAACGGACTGTAGTCAATCGCGGTGGGTCTGTGGCGGATAGCCAAAAATGCTGTCCGACTTCCTCGTTGAAAGTCCATCACTACCTCAATGTCATGCAAGTGCGCAGGCAGCTATTTCCGACTCGCTTACCTACAGACTCTTGAACAAATTCCCCGTGCACGCGCGTCCAAATAGTCACGGCTGCTTCACCAGTTGCCACCGCTGCCTGAAACAGCAACTTAAGATTATATGCATAATAAATTCCCCATTCTGACGACTTATACCACTTTCATACAACCTGGGATTTGGCCCGATGATTGTATTGCCGTACGTACAGCAGTGGCAGTCTCCGGCTATTTGTGACCTTCAACATTACCACCTCCTTTTCCCTTGATTATCCCTGGACTTCAAATGCACTAACAACACTGGTCGATTTTTATCCTCATGTACACGAGGATTCAGGTTGTAACCGTTTTCCGTAATATCTTACATACCTTTGGCAGTTTGGTCTTTTCTATTACCGTAGCAGTTTATATTGGGTTCCGCTCTATACTGCTAGTCAGCAAAGTATTCTAACCACACAGCCACTACTTCGGTACTATAAATTCGGCCCGCATTTAGTTCTAAAAACATCAAAATACTTGAACTGCTAGATACTTTCATATGTTGTGATCATCAGTATGGTTGGCTCAGTGTTTATGAAGATGATGCCAACCTATAATGCGGGTTTCGCTTTCTGATGAAAACTTCAGGTGTCAATACTGTAAGATATGATTCCTGCACGTTTTCTGTTTGCATGGGGATGGTGATGTTGAAAGGAAGTGTGGTTTGTTCGGAGTCCGTTGCTGTTACAGCAGCCTGCTTCGTGAAGAAGAAGTCCTCGATCTGGGTCTACACGGCTACTGAAGTCACCTGTTCGAAAATTCACGAGCACAGCTCGATTTTCCGAAGATCTTTCTTTTCATCACCGAGGACCGTCAGTTTGGCATTAAGAAGGAGCCTCCTCACAACTTTGATGGCCCGAGTTTTCCCGTCAGGTGGCGAACCTCCAGGCCACGGCTTTTAGCGCACCGTAATAGACTTAAGTGCATTTATATTTATTAAAGTGGGGAGAGAAACGTGTTGAGGGTCGACCTCACTCTCTCCCCCACCGTCTAGTGACTTTCAAGGTGCTCGGGCACCTGAGATGGAGCCTGAAACCCAGTGGGAGCGCGAGCGCATACACCGGCAGGGAATCAGAACCGAGAGAAAGTACCAGCGCCTACTAGGCCGCAGGGACCGTGGTTTGCCGAGATCTGACATTGCATATGCGTACAGACATTGGGACACAAATGTTAGCTAAAGGCCCATGCACATACTTCTCTGGTATTTTGTCGCTGCTTGCAACAGCTTCTGGGGGTCCCACCTATCAATGTGTCCACCAGCAGCTCCTGTTGGGAATATTGTGCTTCTTTTACTATCTAGAGCAGTATGAGATTAGTCAGGCAGCAAATGTTGAAAGGACTGGGGGCAGGGTTTTTGCAAATCCTTCTCGGGTATTTCTTCGGATATGTGCTTTATTGTCGCGCAAAATGAGCCAACTATTGTTCTTGGCTTACCCACAAAAGAAGAAAGATAGAAGATCCAGCATAGTACCAACACCACTAAACGAAAGACAGAGTCATTTTGGGAACCGCAAACTTTCTCTAAAAAACATTTTAAAAAGTTTAAACTGAACAGCGCGACTACCACATAATGCATCCCTCCTGCCAATCAACAAATTGACAGGCTGGACTTGCTAATAGGTTCGAACTACCATTCCTCACTTAGAGCAAGACTTCAAGCCTCCTGACGAAAATGGTGTTTGCTTGGAACCGGGCGGTATTTACATATTTCTGCCATTTACGTTAAATTGTGAGCTAAGTCTAAATTCAAATGAATTTAAATTCTGGCCTTGTCAGACTTTAGAGCGTCTCGGCAGAAGCACCGTCACGAATTTTCGTGCAACCGAGCAAATTTTTGTGGTAGTGAAATTGAGCCTATAACTGGAATCCAGTTCACCTTATTCTATTTTCTGGTAGTGTTACGTTGACGATGATGATGTTGGTCATAGAGGCAATCTTGGCAGACGATAGTGAACGGATGCATTTACGCAGATTAGTTTACTGATAACTGATAAAAAAAATTCCAGCGCCATTCTATGCTTGCGTGGCTGGTTAATCATCAATTGTGCACATATCTACGTTTGTTCGGTCCATCCACCTTTAGTGAGGAATTTATTATTCTCATTGAAATTACAGCCTAAACTACAGGTGGACCTGCAAAGTCCTATTGGCTGGGCAGCCGTTCTGTACTACTGTCTGTTCAAAGTCCACCACATGCGTGGCCACGCAGCTGCGTAGTTAACTACCGGCGGTAGGTTACGTTAGACACTAAAACACTTTGAGATATGCGTCCACATTTCCTACTTGCTCTTCACTAAACAGGTCTAGTCACAGTAGGTTGCAGGACTGGTCATTATGCAACACCATTCCTTTCAATAGCCGCGACCACCAACGTCATTCGCCTTTGCAGGCGGCAGTTCTGACTAACTGAACTTAAAACGCTTCACCAATATTCCCTCGCACATGCGTGCCCAACTAGTCGCGGCCTCCTAAGGTTCACTTAGCACGCCACCCTGTTGGCAAACGCAGCAGAGGGTCTCTACAGGCGACAACCCCTCGGGCAATTCAACACACCAGTAGCTAACCGCTTGAATTTGCTTCACAATCATGTAAAAGTCGATATCATTGCCTCTCTTCCTCTCTCTTGCACACATCCACAGGCACTCTCAGGTGCGACTGGACGCAGTCAAGACTAGCCCTGACTTCTCTAGTGACCACTGCTGCCTGAAACAGCAACATGGGGTTCTGTGAACAATAAAGCCCTCATTCGGTTACTTCTGCCTTTTAAGTTCTGCAAATAGTCCTATGCTTAATTTGAGAAGTCAAGTTAGCAAACATATGATTTCAGCTAATGAAAATTAGGCCAAAACTTTTGCAGGGTAATGAAATCTATACAGTTAAACAGGGTTAAATAGTGTAGCCTTATTACAATTCATCGTTTACTTGTCACCCGCATGGTGAGGTCGGCCTTTAGAGGTTCCTTTGTTAGGGGGAGGGCGGAGGGGTAAGGGGGGGTAATTGGGTTAGGTTGTGGTGGTTGATCAGAGAGCAGATACATGGAGGGATAAGCGCTGCTATTTGCGTGCAGCGAACGACTGTCACTGGGGCGTGGGGGCAAAGTGCGATCGTCACCTGGCCTCGGAGCTGGCCACGGAAGTGCAAGGGCTTCTATCAGCTTCTTCTGACAACACAGCACTGGATTCGCTAGCCGTATAGCCACTGTTTCGGCTGTTGCAAGCACCTGTTGGGGTAGGCCCTTGGAAAAGTTGGCTAGTGTCCGGTAGACAACCTGAAAGGCTTCGTTAGTATCGACTCGATGGTTCGTATCGACAAGATGTACGAGAAAAGAACTAGAGATCGATCTAGTTTCACCCTTACTTAACCAAGCCGGTATGTGCTCACGTACCCTCTTTTTCAGGTGCCTCGTTGTTCGGCCTATGTATCCTGCTCCACAGGAGCAAGTGAAAGAGTAAGTACACATGGATTTGGCCTGAGACGGGAGTTGGTCTTTACCTCCCAATCGCAGGAAGAATGAGTTCGTGAAGAACACCTGTAAGTTTGCCGCTGGGAAAGAGCTTGTGAATGCGGTCCTCAGGCGTCGTCTGACCAGCTCATTTGTTGCATCTGCCTTTTACTTGCAACCTGGGATTCGATTTGATGACTGTAGCGATCCAATCACGGCCGCTACCTAGACGCTACAGAGGTTTTGTCACAAATGTGCGTCAAGTGGTCGACCGACGGTGGTGATGGTGAATGACATTTCACCTTACTTTCTGTTTATCTTGCTTTCATCCTCCCTCCTGGTAATGGTGTGTTGATGACGATGATTATATTGGAAGTGGTGGTCTTGACGGGTGATTGTGAACGGATGCATTTATGCCGATTAGTTTGCTGACAACTAACAGGCCTGATCCCTACCAAGCTTGGGAACGTCTAGGCATGTGGCAGAAGCACTGTTACACATTTTTATTGGACGGCCGGTCGATGGTGGTGGCGGTGATGGTCGTTGTCGTTTACCCTAAACGAACTGGGTAGTAGATGCGCTTGAACAACACGGGGGCCAGATCAGAGTACGGTTGGCGTTTTTAGGTGGCGTCCCCATAACCAATGCCGAATATGTAGGGGGAGGGGAGGGGGGCGGGCAGCATAGAGGCGGCCTCGGCCGCGTCAGCCACCCGATCCCTTCTCTGGTCTTCGTGAGTATGTCTTCACATTGAGCACATAGGGGTAAGAATAGAACGTACGTTAGATGCCGTGCAAAAGTCACCGTCCTCGCACCTCCCTTCGAAATGTCGGTGGTTGTTGTGGTGATGAAACCGAACGTATAATTGAATTAAATTTCGCCTTCCTTTTTGTTCACCTTGTTTGTATCCTCCTTCTTTTGTAGTGGTGCGGTGTCAATAATTATGTTGGTGGTGGTCTTGACAGGCGATGACAAACGTGTGCATTTATACAGATGGCTTTACTGACGACTGACGAAGAAAATTCCAATGGCATTCTGTACACATCCGGTTGGCTAATCTTCCATTGTACACATACCCACCCTCAGTTGTTCAGTAGACCCATCTTTAGTGAGAGTTTTATTATTCTCATTTAAATTACTACCTAAACTACAGGTAGACCTGCAAAACCTTATTGGCTGGACAGCCGTTCTACGCTACTGTGTATTCAAAGTCCACCACATGTAGGGCCATGTAGTTGCGCAGTTAACGACCGGCGGTAGGTTACGTTAGATGCGGTGACTAGCTATACACACAGTGCATTTGTGAACGCTTACTGCTGTAAGAGTTAAGGCTAAGACGGTTAACCCTAACAGTCACAATCTTCCAGGCCCGGTTCCTTAGGAGATGAGAGAAGACGGTTGGAAAGCCAGAGTATAAGGAAGAATGTTTTGTGTACACAACAGTTAGGAGAGTGTGTTCTGCAGAAGGATAGGAGAATACATGGAAAGAGTTTTGACTCGCGGACTAGTGCATCCGTTCCCTGGTCAGGTCGGGTCCAAAGTGACACGGGATCAGGCATCGCCGCATTTTCGGTGCATGCTTTGTTATGGCGTCCAATGGCGTGGCTGATGTCTAGACTGGCGTGGGCGCACGACCTTGAGATTAGCTAAGGCTGGCTAGCGTGAGCGCGCAGTCGCGCTGAGGTGTATGTGCAGGACAGTTAGCGCATAGCCCCAGGAGGCAGTTGGCGCGCAGGCAGGCTAAAGGCGCCATGCGTCAGCGGCTGATCTTGGGTTCAACGTGGCTGCAAAAGGCCACTACGTTGCTTCCGGCCTTTGGAACAGTCAGTCACAGGCCGACTCAAACAGGACCTCATGTGATGACTGTCAAGCAGACATTCCTGCAGACGCCGTCCGCTGCTTGTGGTTTTGCAGTCGGCGGATCGTCAAATGCCCCTCCCCTTCCTTCTGTACAGAATAAACTGTACGTTCCCCAATTCCTCTTCTGCTGAGGAACCGGACCTGGAGATCGCAGATACTAAGGTGTAACTTACTAAGTCGCCCGCGATATAGACACTTAACCACCTCAGATGTGGGCCCATATTTCCAGCTTGCCCTTCACTAGCAGAGCTTAGTTGGGGAGGATTGCCGTACTGTCCACTATGCAACATAATTTTGAAATAAGTATGCAAGCTGATTTTACGGCCACCTGTGCATGCCGCATTGTGGCATTGGCGATGCCCGTAGTGTCATTTTTAAGTAGGTAGGAGCGAAAGTAAACAGCAACTTCTTGGAATATTTGGGTATTTGTATGGCCGTCTAAAAAAGGACATGGGAATGAGAACCTATTAGAATATGTGTTATTTTGCACCAAATTCCAGGACACTGACTCCAGGATGAAGAAGAGAGCAAGGGGCCAAGATTAAGGCTGCGGTCGGGGTCAGGTTCATGTTCTTCGACGTTTTGTGGTCAGCAACATGAAAGTTTACCATATCAGAATTCCAGGAATAACTTTAAGATTGGACAAGCTTTACCTACGGGAAAGAACTTACAAGGAACTCTACCAAGCACTTGCTGCTAACTGATTCTTCAAGTAGGTCGTTTGCTAATGCTCTGTGATCATGTCTCTGATGACGAATCCGCGACGGATCTCATATCGTGAGGCGGATAAGATTATTTTCTCAGAGATCGATTCGTCTTCTTCTTAATTACTTCCTGGGACTCGCACGTTCGCTTGTATTGGCAGTAAAGTCTTTACTGATCGTTAAATCATGCGCTAACTGCTTTCGCTGCTTCTTCATTTGACCCCTATAACATTCTCACTAAATAAGATCCAGGAATCGGGTCAAGCTCCGGTAGGTGTGTATTTGGGTATCACGTCATGTGTGACAGGCAGAAAACCTGCTAAGCCTTGTCGAGCACTGAGCCATCTCCGAGTCACGATCGGGTGGCTTACGCTAGACAGCGCTCGGTCTTGTAATCCGCAACTTTCGATCACCACCACCACTGCCGACATTCATACCGTCGATTCTGACGATATACACGGTATGGCCCGCAGAGTGGTGTTAGAAGAACGGGAGCTTCACATAAAGTAGTGTCAAGCAAACGAATCCGTTAGAGAGAGAGAGAGTTGAACTCTGTCCATTTACGGCGGGCACAATGACGATGACCACGAACGTAAATCAACATCAGAGGGCCACAATCATTAGGTTAACTCTAGATTGATAGGACAAGCGGTAAAGATGGTATGGCTGGCTGTTTGAAGAAGACTTAGGAATAGGTACCTTTCGCCCACTTAAAACAAATGCCCACGCAATAAATTTCGAAAAAGGTAAATTATTCCTTGTCTGTACCCTAACGCAATAAAAACATATGTAGCCTTAATCTTAACCGTTGCTCTGTGGTCCACGCTCAGCGACACTTTGTCCGGCGTCCCTGTTCAAGGCCAGCTGCCTCAAGGTCATAGCCTATCACAATAAGTGCGTTCCGACGCGCTGACCTGCCGAGACTTGATCGACTTCTACTCGGATACACACACGTGCGTCCGTAGCGTCGCAGTTGCCCAAGCCCCACTTAAACGCATCCCTGTCGCTTTCCCCACCCCCTCTTCGGCCGACGTAGCTTACGCCAGCAGACACGACACCCCACGCACTAATTGGAGAACACTTGAATATGCTTCGCAATCCTACTTAAGCAGCTACCATTGCTGTTTCATCCTCTCTTTCCGGCCTGGTTGGACGCAGTTAACACTAGCCCTGGCTTCGCCAGTAGTCACTGCCTCCTAAGACAGCAACTGGGAGGTCTGTGAGCCATAAATTCCTCCTTCTGGTTAATTCTGCGTTTTACCTACGATTCAACCTGATGATTGTAGTGATCCAGATACAACCACTACGTGGACCGCTCCAGCTCTTCCCAAAATCCAAACGCCACTGTTAACACGAAGCCAAACCTTAATTCTTGAAATAATTCTGACGCCGACCCCAACCTAAAGCCCCAACCCTCACCTTAGTCCTAGACCGATCTTCCTAGGAAGTGGGCGTACAACCACGAATAATGTAGGTGGTTCCCGTTTCCTGTTTAGGCCGCCGCACAGAAGTTATCGTTAAGCGATAACGCAATGGTAGTTCACTTTAACCCCTCAATTTCCGTAGTTGGCCATTGTACAAGCGTGGGCGTGTGTTAATTCGTGACGGGAAAAGAGGATAACTGCGACAAATGGTGTCAGTTGGTTTAATAGGTTTTATCGGAGTAACGTCCAGACTGCCGGTCTGTTATGCATTATCCAGGGGACGGTATTCTAGTGTTCTGTGCTGTATTTGCCTATAGGTGGGTGGTTGGGGCAAACGAAGTAAAAACCGCAACAATGTATGCATACAGTCAAGAACAAATGGAGTCGGCCAAATCGCCTGACTCTAGACATGGGAACAAAACAGGTTCAACACCACCAGACAGGGTGAAACCAGTCTTAGGAGAGCGTGTACCTGTTCGTTGAAGAAAGGGCGACCATTTTTCTTATGTGACATCAGGAGACAGTTCATGTGGCATCCGATTGGTCTGAAACAATGCACTTAAAAAGGGTGGAAATTTCGTGTACATAGGCAATATAAAGGTGCCAGCTGTGGGCCTGTTGAAGTGGCCCTCACCACAGTCGCTGCTATATCATACGCGAAGGGAAAACCAGGTCAAGCGGTGTTCAGTTCAGCCAAACACGACAGCCGCCAGTTCAAGTCCACTTTCCTGTAGATGCCCGAAGATTACGTTTGTTTCTTTATACTTAATAGAATAAAATTTCATCAATGTAAACTGCTGTTGTGCAGGATACGGATGCCAACCGAGGGAGATTTAACCTTATATTGGTGAAATTTAACGAAAACTGAAGCTCGACCTCCAATTAGTGGAATCCAACCAAAAAAGGGATAGTCCGGTTACTGAAAATGTACAAGCAGTTTATTGTTATAAGTGAAACGCAAAAAAACCTCTAGAATCAGTCTTGCCTTCGATGATAACGACTATCAAGGCAGCACAGTACTATTGGTAAATAGTAAAGGACAAACGAAGTACAAACCGCAACAATGTATGCATACAGTCAAGAACAAATGGAGTCGGCCAAATCGTCTGACTCTAGACAAGGGAACAAAACAGGTTCAACACCACCAGACAGGGTGAAACCAGTCTTAGGAGAGCGTGTACCTGTTCGTTGAAGAAAGAGCGACCATTTTTCTTATGTGACATCAGGAGACAGTTCATGCGGCATCTGATTGGTCTGAAACAATGCACTTAAAAAGGGTGGAAATTTCGTGTACAGAGGCAATATAAAGGTGCCAGCTGTGGGCCTGTTGAAGTGGCCCTCACCATAGTCGCTGCTATATCATACGCGAAGGGAAAACCAGGTCAAGCGGTGTTCAGTTCAGCCAAACACGACAGCCGCCAGTTCAAGTCCACTTTTCTGCAGAGGCCCGAAGAGGGGAGCTGACTTATTCAAGTGCCACTTTGCTGGAGACTGTCTTGGATAGTCGTGTGCAATCAAGTGAAGAATGCCTATAGGAGGAGGGTGGTCAGCATTTAAGGGAGGAAGGAGACATAGGCGCACGTGGCTCAGAGGAGGGGGGACCACCGTCGTAAGAGGGAAACAATCATGTGTAGGTCAGACGGGATTTTCACTGGAGAAGAAACTCGGAGAACTTCAAACTTGTTCAGCCGGAAATAACACTTTTATTATATTCTGTGGGTCCTTGGATTTACAAAGATATGCGTACTTTTTGTTATTTGTGAGCAATGCCAGTGCGTTCATCCAGTTAAGCAGGAAGCGCACGACTTATAAGTGTCCTTTGCTGTGAAATGCTGTCGACAACGCTCCCATATGAAGAGAATGTATCTGAGCCTGTTAGATGACATCTGAGAAAAGAGCAGATACAAATTACCCACAAACCTACAACTATTTTGCGCACCCAGCTTATACACCCTAAGGACCGGGTTGTCTAGTTCGATAGAAAAGCACTCGTCTAGAAAATACGCTGTACTTGTTGGGATGAAGTCTATTGTGGCCAAACCGGGAAACCAGGTTGCCATGCACACATTAGATACGAGATGTACATTTGCATGCGAGACAACCCAAATCGTCGGTAACTGCCCAACTAGAAAGGGCTACAAATCCCTGAAAGCAATACACGCAGACGGGGAATGCCTTAACAGGCATATTGATTTAGATGCCAGTTAGACATATATCAAGGTCATACGGAAGCATAAACAGCCACTACCGACCGCATTATTAAATGAAGGTGACCGCTTTTGGCTTGCACTCTGGACAACTATGGAATTTTCGGAAAATCGAGTTGAAAACGTGCATTTTCAAGCAGGTTACAACGGCCCGTCGTCAGACGAAATAAAAATGGCGAATAGGATGGTGGCATTTGGTGGGGGAAGGCAGGTAGACAGAATTTCACAGCATGGGGAAGGTTAACATTGTCAGAGTTGATGTTTGCGGGTGCAGGAAAAGGGGGGGGGTTAAGGCCACACAGGGGTAACGGGCGGGAAGAATTCAGTGCATTTTCGTTTGACCAAGTATTAGTAAATGACTGCTGTGGGTGTGAGTCAGTAAGCCGTCCACGCAAACCATCGTAATGTGAATGTAAATGGAGATAAAGTGACATGGAAATTTTATTTGCTAGGTTACATGAAAGGAATTTCCGAAACTTTATCTCGAGAACTAAGTCGTTTCAGCAGCTCCGTCGGTCGCAAGCCCACATCTTTTCTACGCAAAACACTCCGCCGAGTAAAAGATTCCGTTTTCATAAAATAAATAAGCGACGTTGTTTACCGCATACCGTGCGTCAGCTGCTGCTTTGTTTACGTTGGCCACGAAAGCCGACGTCTCGCGGCTCGCAGCAACGAACATAAGTCAGCCTTTCGCCGACGGGGCTCTTTATTGCTCGTATTTCCGCACGCCCCTGAGTATGACCACCACTTCAGTTGGGATGGCACCAAGATGATCGCCATGGCAACACGAGAAAAGCGACAGAATTTCTCGAAGTTTGACAGTGGAGGCCGACTTGCATTAACAGACACACAGAGCTCTATTCACACTATGATGGTTTGGTTGCACGGTACGCTGACTCGCACCCACAACAGTCGTTTACCAACGCGCGACCGAGTGGAAAAGCACCGATGCAGCACTATCTAGGCACATGAACCCTATCTGACTTTCATCACCCTGTCTAATCCCCTAACACCAACTGTGACATACCTACCCTCCCGACTGCCGTGAACGTCTGTCCACCTGGCTAACACTCCACCTTATACACCACCTAACACTCTAGTGCGACAATCCCAATCCCCATATTTCCTTTCTTCTGACGACAGACCGGTGTTAAATGCACGAGTGCAATTCGATATGCTGAAGACCTTCTTTCTTTTACTTAAATATATGCACATGCAGATTTGATGTCGATTCGAGATCCGATATCTTATCGTGTTCACTAGCCCCCAAAGAAAATGACGAACGAAGAGCGAATTCATTAACCGAAATGTTTTTGTGGACGAATGAAAATTTTCGCGTTCCAGGCATTTGCATCGATAAGAAAAAAGACTTGTTGAGCATCACATCAATTTGTATTTCCCTGAGCTTTCGAACCCCTACATAAATCCATCTTCAGAGTTAAGGAACAATAAGTGAAGCGCCTTGCCGTGCGATAGAAGGCCCTGGTAATCCTGCCTCTTCTTCCGTCCGATTCTTCGAAGATTTTCCTTCGCTTGCAATTCCTATGTTTGATTCGACCTTTTTTCTGCACTTAACTCGCACTGAATCCTAAGATTTTGTAGGCCACGGGAAGGTCTAGTTGACTGTTGTTGGAGTTGGAATCTCAGTATCATGCATCAAGCGTCAGTTTTTCGGCTCGACACATGATGGTCGCTCCTTGAAGATCGAATCTGTAGCCAGTCTTTCCAATGCGTGCTGCAAGCTGCGAATCTGGGTCTAGTCTCCGAGCCACTAATTTATGCTCAGGTAGGGGGGGTTTGTAATTTTCGGCCACTTCCTCCAACATACTTGCAGTCTCTTTCGTTGCAACTGTATTCAGACAGACTTTGCGAAAAGTTTCTCTTTTACATCTTCAGATCACAGTGTTGTTTCTTACTGCTGGCTTTGACTGCTTTAATGTTGACCTCTGCCTGTTAGTATATCACTGCCCAACGCTGCTGATTGGTGGTGCCTTCTCCAAGATTGATGGCTTGTGGGTTCGCGTATTTCTGCCCCCTTTGTAACCATCATAATTGTTGGTCAGTCAGTGTGTTTACTGACTTGCCCCTCGTCGGCCAACTGAATCAGGCCCAAATGAACGCTACGCGTGACAGATAAATCATCAGTGTGATGCGAGCTGTATTGGTGAAAGGGAAAAAGGCCTTTGTACAAGAGGTAATAAACGCCCACCTGCAATCAACTGCAAGGATAAGCTATCTCTGACTGCCTACGATAGAAGGTAAATTAAGCAGCAAAAAGACAAAGGCACAATCACTGGGACTGCATCTGTATTAGTCTGAGCTTTTGGAATCGTATGGTAGGCCATCGTAAAAGGAAATGGTAGAACAGCAGGAATTGACATGTTTTGTAGTTTATCCACGAGAGTTAATAGTTAAGTATGTATTTGGCCATGTGGTTGTTGTGGTGCTGCAGCCCACCTCCTCCAAACGCCAGATGCCACAGACATGGTCTCGCGGGACAATTTTGGCCGCCCACTCGCTCTACCCAGCGCGATGACCGATGTCTCCATGCCAGCCGTGACCTTTAGCCTCGGGTGGCTGGGGCACACGCACGCATCCCAAAATGGTCAGACCAATCAGAATACTGAAGCTAGCTTACTGAATACTCGCTCTGGACCCCTGTAACTATTCCCGCACATCGGATCACGCCACTCCAGCGGAAGGACGGGCTCTCCGTAGTCAATCTTCTTCCTCTTATTCTCCGTTTCTCTTGCCTCTACTGACTTCTTCTCTACTAAGTAACCATGGTCTGAAGATCGCATTTGTTTGGGTTTAACTTACTTTAACCCCCTGCGATATGGTCACGTGTGTATTTGATATGGATAAAGCCTTTAAGTAAGGAAAACTGCCTTTTTAGTTAAGTTTATTGACGGTAGAAGGCATAAATATAGGCGAACTCATAGGCAGTTCGACATCGAAGACATTTCCCGTGTTATTAAGTACGACAGAACCAAAGTCTTTCTTGTTATGCGTTATACTATGAGCCGAAAATATAAGCAAAACAAATTTTCCAGAACCGGAAAATATAATCCGAAGTTGTGTGGCGGTGCTGCAGCTCACCTCCTCCAAACGCGAGACCATGTCACAGGCATGGTCTCGCGGGATAATCTTGGTCGCCCGGTCGCTCGACCCAGCGCGATGGCCGATGTCCGCATGCGTGGCGTAACCTTTGCCCTCAGACGGCTGGGGCGCACGCGCGCACCCCAGAATGGTCGGGCCAATCAGCAGCCTGAAGCTACCTCACCCAATGTTCGCTCTAGGCCCTTATAACTATTCCCGCACTTAGGACCACGGCACTCCAGCGTGCCGAGATCAAAACTTCTTTCTGCCTATTCTTCGTTCTTGTGTGTACACAATAAATTATTCCTACTATGCTGGCCTCAACCGACTTCTCCTCTCCTAAGGGACCATGGTCTGAGGAACGAGGCAGGTTGAGCACCAGATCTGGTGCTCGACCTGCCTTCTCCCTCATCCATGCAAGTACCTGGATCGCGAACCTTTGCATTCATTCGGGAACAATGGTGTGAAGATCGCGGTTGCTAGAGTTTAACTTTCTTAACCCCCCCCCCCGCGATATTGGTGACCTTCCAATGTGATCTGTACACGCAGATTCTGATGTGGCCTGCTGTCCATGCGTATTTTTGACTTTCCGACGTGTCCCTGCGTATTTGGCAACGTCAGTTGGCTTGTTCACCGTAAGCAGCTTGTTTCTGCAGATCCTTTTTTTAGCTCCTTTTGTTACAGTCCCACCTACTTGGTCTTACTGACTTCTTGATTTGGGGAACCTTCTGTAGTGGACAATCTCTCCTTTCGTCAGTTGCTCAAATGCAGGTGAAACCAACTTTAAGGAATCACACTTGTTTCCTGAAACACGGAATATGTTAAGTTTTACAAATTACTTAGTAATAAGCTTTGAAGTTTTTTTCCACAAACTGCAGTAGCAGAACATTTTGACCGCATTTGTTTCACCGTGTCAAATATTTGGAATTAAATCAATACTGACCATTTATTATCATTCATCATTATTTCGAAGTTTTCCTACAAGCGTTAATGTCGTTCTGCGAGTGATAGTCAATCTTTCGGAAACTTTCACATTTTCACGACTTCTCGCCCTTACTGTTTATTAATAGGAGTGCTCAACACGACTTCGCATACTCGAAAAATTAAAATCACCTTAACAGTTTCCTATTTATTTATTTGAAAATGCATTCAATGAATGCTCAGCGTAGAGCTGGAGTATTAGAGGGTCATAGGCGCTACTTGGGCGTACTCCGCACCCAGCCTGGATAATCTTCTGCAAGCCCAAACCCATTACGCACCCGTTCGGCGCTCAGTCACCAACGGATCTCCCTTTCATTCCTTTGGGTCATTGTTTTCATTCAAGCGACCAGAAAACAGAAGCCTCGAGATAATGAGAAAGCTGCGCGCGCGCGCCCGCGCGCAAAGTGAACTATTTTGGCCCTATCTAACGCACCCACCTAAATGTGGCTCATTAACATATGATTGCGCCGGGCATATTTGGTGTGCGTCGCAATTTCGTATGCAAATCAGACGTTCCAGCTTGTTGGCCATCGCGAGGCCAAAAGCCACCTAGGAGGATCAACTGCAACATAGAAGAATCCAGGCTCAGACCCGACCTCGGCAGGGCCTCAAAGGATAGCCTCGGAAGTTAATAGCCCCGCTCCTGAAATATCCGTTTTTTAATTGGTCTGGTAGGCGTGTCGGCGTGGGAAGACGTAGGACTGTTGCCCCGCCACTCGAAACTAGCAAGGACATATGTTTGTGCAAGTGTGATTGATTGTTCGACCATCGACTTCGATGACATCCACCATATCTACCAACAGGTTGGTGCAGTGATAGTGACTGGCCACAGGGGGTAGTTTTAAAGTGTTAGCAGACGTAGCTAGCGCCAACCACACTCTTCACCTTTGCGATGGGTCAGGAAGACCAAAATGGATCCAGCTTAGGCTGCTTTTTCCAATGCAGGCCAGAAAAACCGCCTAAATTAGTTTTTAAGTGACATTAGACTTTGCGTGGGTACTACCACACTACCTATCTATCCTCATTCATCTTCAGTAGGCGTCAAGCCAAACTCAAGGAGGTCCATACTGATACGGCAACTACCACTTCTACTACTTATAACTAGCGACCTAGCTTAGAGAAAGCATACACCGGAAATATTAAGGCTCAGTGTCCGCAGGAAGCTGCCATATAAATATACTCAAATACGCGTTTTCCAAGAAATTTAATTAAGAAGAGATGGGCTTCGTTAGGAAACTTGAACCTTTACTGGGTACATTTTCGAGGTTGGTTCCCCAGCGCGAAGTGAGACTACGGAATATGTACAGGAGCAGTTAAATTAATTAGCTACTTAGTAACTATCCTATTATTAGCTGAAGTTTCCACTAATAAACGTTGCATAAATGTTTAAATCCGACTGTGGTTGGCTACGCGCGTTAAACTTCGTCTTTGAAAAACTTGTAGCTAGCGTCTAAATCGATATGTCTGCTGATGCATGCCTCATCTGAGTGCATTGTTTCCAGGAATTAACGGCCTGCTCTGGGTGCACAATTGCCCCTCTGTTCTCTCAAGCTTATTTGTGGCCGGTTTCCAGTGCGTGCATTGCCACTTGGGATAAATAGTTTCTTCTTCTCACCGACAATTTATGTTCGGGTATGCGGCTTGAGGCACCTTTCCCAGTTTGGTCACAATAAACGTCATCAGAAGTGGCACACGGGATCTAGCAGACAACACCTTTTTTCAAGGTAGCCAAGCCTGTCCTTAGGGTGTGGAAGCTGTCAGTGTCAAGTGCTTGCGGGCTGTTGTACAACTTCTATCTGATGTTTTCTTAGTTGTCTTTCGACAGGCTCAGTAACATTTTCCACGTATGGGAGAGTACGTCAGGTCATTTGTGTTAATGGCTGGGTGGCCATATCATTTGAAGCGCCTCCGTATTCGGACTCTTGTCGCCTCATGCGCTGAGGCATGTAGTTTCGTAATACCCAAGAGTCAATCAGTCCAATATATTACACAGCCCAATTAGTACATATAAAGGTGGGATTTTCATATTCCTCCTACTGTTACCTCTATTGTCAACCCTGCAGGATGGTCCTGTCCAACACGCATGTTTACCTTCCAATGTGCGACATTTTTTTCGCCTTAAATACTACTCAATTCCCATAACTGTACACAATTGAAAAATAGGCCGCTAAATTCTACGAAGTCAATGAATTCTGCGAGATTCGTCACCTTTCCCTCGTCCCAGGAAAACAACGAAGAAAACTTTTTATGGTTTACTAATTATCGCTCATGTCACACTGCATATTTTTTAAACAGTAACTGCAGACCGCACAGTGTATGCTTAATCTGTTAAAAGTGAAATTGAACATCTATTCTTTGCCACCCACGAAAACACCCTTATGGGTGCTTAGTAAACAATTCATTCTTTGGTATCATTCTATGAGCGAAAACATCCACTTCCCAGATAAAAAGGTGTTATATGGCCACCTTAACAGGACACCGAAATAGGAATCACCCCTACTCAATGCGACCTTGAGCCCGATTTCAGAAAAATTAGGTTTGACATTAAGTTTGGTATTTATTTATTTATTGCCAGTTTACAGGCACTTTTAGAAGTTGGATTAATTGGTAAAGCACCTCTTGGGCGCCTTCCAAAACCTCGAAGGCAGGAAAAAACCTAAAACAAGCTCCCTCTTTTGCAGTCAGTACTATTTCTATTTAAGTTTTGTGATTGGTCAGTAGTGGACGAAATAAGGAGTTTGTTTCAACTTAAAAATCTAACTTCAAAGGTACAATACTAAAGAAAGGTATGTAAAGTCATGGATCGAGTTGACAGTTTAGCAGATAAAAACTGCCATTCGTTGAGTGACTTTAGTTCGGGGCGGGGAGGGTTGACGCAGAAACACAGTGTTCTCGGTCTTCCTTGAGTGTAATGCTTTCGAGATTCTGCACCAGGGGAATGTTTGTCGGTGAACAGTTGCTCGCTGTCGGCTGAAGAGTAATCCGATTGCGGGCCGCATATTCAGTACCATTATCCCCAGCATGAGGCCCAGCGGGGTTCAAATTCCACGAACGCCATCAGCGTGAAAGAGAGATTCCACCGAGTCAGCACCCAAAATTTGTGAAAAGTGTCCTAAATGTAGAAAACGAGTGACAGCTCTCTTAAACAAAGGATAGCTTTGCTGAGTTTTAATACTTCTGGGTAGCTTATTCCAGATTGCTATGACGTATACTGAAAAATAATTGACGGTATCTAACTGTGCCTACCATAGAAAAAAATCAAAACACAGCTCGATGACTGGCGCACCGAGAGTGGTCGGGCTGCTTTATGGTACTGAGGAGATGAAAGGTACGGCCGTTTAAAAGTTTAAACAGTAGAAATAGTCCATTCTGTAATCTGCAAAGCCACAAGGGATCGAGGTCAATAAGTGCACAATGTTGTTGGTAGGATAAGTTACAGTGTTCTGAAAAGAAAAGTCTGTTAGTGAAAAAGTGCTGGACTCATTCTATTTTAGTACGTTCACTAGTGCGCAGAAGGCTAAACAGAGGCGAGCAGTATTCGAGACTGTCTCAGGTGGGGCAACTGTTAAGCTTATGTTTATGGGTGGGGCTAGAGTTCGTGCTAGCTGTAACAGTTGTGTTTTGAGGAAGAGCTAGAGGAGGGGAAAAGTTTACCGTTTGTTTTTATTTTTGGGCTAGTGTTGGGGCTAATACACGGGAATATTGGGGGGAACGTATGGGGTATTTACTTAAGGGTCCAACGTGAAGGTCATGGCAGGTCACAACAGCTTCCTCGTGCATGTGGTGGCTACATCTAGCGCCTTCGGGTGGCACCCAGCTCTGAGTTGTGGCTCCCCGGAGCTAGACTCTGCCTAGCGGCCAACTCCCCCGGTTACCGTCACGATGGGCTGGCGAAACCATGTCAGTGTTTGTAATGTCCCTTCCCCCACACCCGGTATACCTCCGGGTAGCCGTAGTAATTAGCATAGTAGACGTAGTAGGCGGAAGGTACTATATCTCATAGACACCATAACTACACTAAAACATTATTTTTTGTATTTCCGTATTGGTCGCACGAGCCGGCACCCATCCAAAAGAATAAAGGAACACCTCCCGGCATGGCTAAGAAAAGGTGAAGTCAGGAGCATAAACAGCTCTATTCTGGCGCACATGGTCGATTCCGGACATCGAGTGGACCCCAACGAAGCTTTCCGAGTGATCAATAAGGTCCTACCAAATTATCCGAAGTCCCTGGGTCAGCGCATGCTAGCAACAGCAGAAGCCACCGCTATCAGGCTGGTGAAGCCCGCGTTGTGTGCACAAAAGAACTTCCTACAAGCCCCACAGTTGGCATGGCCCACAGTTACTTAGCGGCATGCAGTCATCCACGCTATGTTTGTCTCCCTCCCCCGTCCCCTAGACTGCTCCATCAAACCCTACCCTTGCAACCAGCCTTCGCTTATCGAACCCACCCCCATTCCCAATAATCACTTGGCCGAAAATACAAGCACGTTTGAACGTGCACCCAGTTTCCATATAAATGTAAGGCCTGACGAGAATTTTTCAAAAGTGCACGTATACTTGCCAAACTAAACTTTTGAATTCCCGTAATCATTGCACTAATACTAGGAGGCATACCCGTAGTAGGATATCTTTCGCAGCATTGTTCCTTTACTAAAAATGGGTCCTGTTTTCTGCTAATATCTCTGACGATGAATCTGCGATGGATGTCGAAAGGTCAAGCGAATAAACGTATTGTCCCGGCGATCGAGTCGTCTTCATCTCTATTCCTTTACACTCAATAATCCTTTTACTATTGAAAATATCCCTAGTAGATGCAGTATTGTTATCCCCATCAATACTACTAGTTTTCTTGCTACTAGTTATTATTATCTTTTTTTATTTTGATTGTTACTGGAGCTTATTATCGATGGTATTACCAAAATCACTAGTATAACTGTAATCACTAGCATTATTGTTTTCCTGTAGCACTGTATTAATGCCTAATATCGCCATTAGTATAAACAATGTTACTAGCAGGTGCTCTATTGCTTTCATCAATACTATTATCAGTCTTCTTACTACTGATCTTTCCGTACTGGACTTATCATCACTGTTATCACCATCATTAATATTACACTATTCTTGTAGCATTTCATTAAGTGTTTTACTTCCTACTGCATCTGCCTGATATTATGTTGTTGCACTGAAGACTTAATTATCGTATTTTTCCATTTTTTCACTGTTGTACTATTATCTTTACCATCGTTTTTTTGCTATACGGTTTGTGTGTGTGGTCGCAGCAATTCTTGAAATAATGTCTTCCTGCCACTACGGCTACTACGATAAATACTTTTGCTCCTGCTCCCATGCCATGCTGGAGGGCTAGGTATGCACTCCACACCTGCTTTTTTTAAAGTCTCGACTGGATGTTTGCAAAGAAAAAATGTGCAATTTCGGCTGTTGATAGCAGTTCTTGTCTATTCAGGAGCTTACAGTGGCCACTTTAAAGTTGCGTCTGATTACGATTCCGTCGCTATCTCTACGCCTTATACTCAAGGTCAAGGTCAAGGTGACATGCACAGTGCTTTCTGGGCATTGCCTTTGCACAACGGCACTGAAAACTTGTCTTGTATTATAAGCAATAAGGACAAGGGTAGCGGTTAACATTTCACCCGAAATTGGTGAAGGAACTTGTAGAAAAGCCCTCGGGATGGAACTTAATTCTTTTGGTCACTGAGCAGAATTCGGTATTTCCTATTGACAGATTCGATGGTATAACCACAGACATATAAAGTTCATTCAAATTTGCAAAAATGCCCATCAGAGAATTCAGAAGAATAGTTGGCGAACATATGTAGGCTTTCGACATATGCCCATCGGGCCATTATATTTATGACAGTTGTATCTGCCTCGTGGACGTGAGCGCTCGTCGGGTGTTTTGCTTATCGGCCCGCATGAAGCCTAAGACGCGCGTAAGCTTGCTATTTTGAATTGTTTTATTATAGCCTAGTTCTCCTAACCACAGTAGTAAATTTGCTTCATTAGCTACACATAATTCGAATCTAGCTGGTTGTAACTTCATTACTCATTTTCGACACCAATGTACCTCTTAGTTTACGCAGTCCAGTCTCTTAGTTAGATTTACTTAGCTTTGATAGTGCAGTCTAGTCCTCAAAGCCTAGTCTTACCTCTAAGCCTATTTCAGGCTCAGCAACACTGGTGTCCTCTAGTACCGTACTTGCAGCGCATGTAGAATTCATGTCTTATTACTGAACATTCAATACTGCTATAGGAATTACTAAGCCTCACGACTAGTTTATTGTGGAGAAGTTTGCTTCCTAATAGACAGATGATGCTCTGTAAATTCTCAGCAAAACTATATACTGTACAAAATCAGTGACACGGCTCGACAAACTACGATCCCAAATTCGTGTTCACATGTTGTCTAACAAGAGGCAGCTAAAGGCAAAAGAATGGAAAAGGAAAAGAGGAAAAATTAGCAAATGCCACTTTATTTTGACCAAAATTCATGGTTGATCTTCAGCTATTTTCAAATACACATTTCTTTTAACCTTTAAAGCTACCTCCTGAGACCGTCACCTTCTGTACCAACCTGTTAGTGCACTTGGTGGACTTCATTGAAATCGATGGTCGAAGACACACAAATATGTGGAAAGGGGGATAAAGGTACAAGTTAACATTCGGGCAATTACATTCATCATTTTCGTCATGTAATATAGGAAGGGATTGGGGGTTTACTAATATGCGGCTGATTACGTGGCCATTAGAATTTGTTGAAGTCAGACAGGGGAGGGTGTAAGGGAGAGAGAAAGCGCGTAAAAGTGCAGGGAGTTATGTGCCCTTTGGCTATGCCAAGCTCGGAGCTTATAGGAGGCTCTTAAGTGGACCTTGAAGCCTCTCTTGACTCATCACGCCAACGTTGCGGTTACGCTGACGGCTAGCCCCTGGCCTGTCTATCGCTCAAGGTCTGAGCGACTTACGAACACACGCAGTCTCGCTTGTGTCAACTTCGTGCTGAGCAACCAATCACCACCAGTCTGTCTAGACAAAGCGAGTATTCGGCGGCCGCCCGGGATGACTGCGGTCAGAGGACACTTGGGATTTCACCTTCGCGTGGCGCGGCCGCGCCGACAAAACTCTGTCCCACTGGCCTCACGGTCAAAAGCTTTGCATCTTTCCCCTAAACCCTTCTGTAAACAATATACTGTTCCGTATACTCTGCCTTCCCAAGACTCCTCCCATCTCCTAAGGAACCGGGCCTGGAAGATTGTAGCTGTTAGGGTTAACCGTCTTAGCCTTAACTCTTATATGCTGGGCTGCTGCCGCCATCGACTTTGGCGTCGACTCTCGATTTCCTCATCACTCCGGAGCCAACCCGAATAAGAAACGGACGCGCTACTCCGCGAGTCAACATTCTCTCCATCTATTCTCCATCCCTTTGTGCACACATTAAACACTTCCGTCTACTCTGGCCTTCCCAAGACTTCTTCTATCTCCTAAGGAACCGGGCCTGGAAGATTGTAGCTGTTAGGGTTAACCGTCTTAGCCTTAACACCTATAGTTCTTTTGCGCGCACAAAACCGGCTTCCTTTACCGGATATCGGTTGCTTCTGCTGTTGCTAACAAACGCTGACCCAGGGACTTTGGGTGGTTTGGTAGGACCTTATAAAGCACATTGACGGCTTTGTTGGAGTCCACACGATATCCGGAGTGGAGCATTAAGACATGAAATGGCCCGATGAGATTTCATCGAAAACCTACCTATGCTTGCCAACAACTCTTATGCACATTCCTTTCACTTCGTTCTGTGAGACGTTCAACTCCTAACCTGCCATTTGCACTATCATACACAAAAGGCATGCAAGCGTTTCGTCAATGTTCTAGTAAGTATGACGCAACTGCAAAGTCTTCTACACATGAGGCCGTTCTTCGCTCGTCTACGTGGCTGGGCCTTGCAAGCCAGCTAGCAAGTCACACTGATAAACAGGAGCACAACACAGGTAAGGTCTCATTAAAAGCACTTTATCTTTCCAATCTGGACGTCCATCCGAAATTTGGGAAGTGGAGCACTGATTTCTAAAGGGTGTGATGTTGTACCCTTGGTTGTGCCATATTAGCATATTAGCTTACCGCCAACTTCCAGTGAGACGACAATTCGTTCGTCGTAACAGACGAGATCGGCCGTGTACCCCACAGAAAGATCGGCTGAGGACGGTTAATTGGATGTGGGTCAGTTTTATATAAGAGGAGATATGCGCTGCATCTACCGCACTATATCTTCCCTCAACTACATTACGGCGGATGCTGCAAGAAAGATTCCGCACTTTGAAAAAGACCGGTAATCACTCGCAAACCAACATTCAGTATGTTTGCAATACTGTCTATCATGTACTCCAATTTCAATTATTTTCAGTCACGCTAGGATGTCGACTCTGTGATGAGTTTCTTTTTGACCGCTGCGAAAATTTGGTTCTGTAAAAAATGGCTACTTTAATAGTATGCATTTTTATCATTGATTTTCATTGCCTTTATAATTTCAAATATACTTCACGGAAAGCATGCATGAAAAAATACTCTCTTGGACTTATTCGATAGCAAATTACGCCTTCTTTGAATTTTATTCTTAAAAGAAGGATTTCCTTCGGTTTTAAGAACGTTTCTAAATTGCCGAATGATTTTAAAACTTACCGACCCCTAGAACTGAATTCAAGTTTTACAAACTGAATGCCAAGTTCATCCTGTTTAAAGAAAAGTACATTCTTGCCTTCGGGTTGAGGAAGTGGTTGCAAAGCTCTTATAGAATTTTGCAATAGACATGGATCATGCTGTATATCAGGGGCAGCATTAATTAATTGCCGGATAAGAGCTATTATGAATGAACACAATACAGTCACAAACAAACGAAGAAAACACTTCCTTTAAGAATAAAATTTAAAGCAGGCGTAATTTTCTATGATAAACGTACAAGAGAGGATTTTTGCGGGTATGCTTTCCATAAAATATATTTGAATGTATGAGGGCAGTCAAAATCCATGATAAAAATGCATATTATTAAAGTAGCCTTTTTTAGTGAATCAAATTTTTCGCAGTGGTCAAAAAGAAGCTCATCACAGAGTTGGCATCCTATCATGACTGAAAATAATCGAAATTGGACTGCATGATAAACAGTATTGCAACCCTTCTCAATGTTGGTTTGCGATTGCTAAGCGCTCTTTTTTCAAAATGCGAAATTTTTCTTGCAGCACTCGCGATAGTGTAACCGCGCCTGGTATCGAAACCAAGTCAAGAGGACTTGGGACGGGATCGGGCGTAAAGTACTGGCGTGGTGTGAGCCGGAGCCTAGGTATGGCACTGCACCCCACCCCCATAGTCGAAATTCGTTATGGGAGTGCAAACCGCTTAATGCCTGCTGTGCCCTGATTTAGTTCTCCGTGTTGGTCCAGCGCATCTACCACGCGGCCCGTTTGGATGGGCCGTTTTTATTATATGTAAAACCCATACAAACACTGCGTTGCGGTTTGAATAATACAAAGCCATTTCTATCTGTTGTGTCTTGTTATTTTCAAAAGGTTTGCAGTACTAATATTTCTACATACATTAGCCATAAACCATAAGTTCAGTATCGACGCTCGGCACTCGGACGAATTTCTTTCAGTCTAGTTCAAAAACCCCAACCTCTTGTCAAAAAAAACTTACAAGTACTTTTTCCGAAAAAAGGCTGTCTGTCCAAAGAGTGAATCACCACTTGATCTGCTTTTTATTTCCTTATTTTTGTCGATTATGTGCTTCCACTTTGAAACACAGGTGGAGCTAGCGCAGCTTGCTCTTTAAAGCTACCGATCATCACACATGCAATGCACGCAAAGGCTAGACTAGGACATTTCAGCCAAACCTGTGATAAAATTGAGCGAAATTGGATCTAATACCTTGGTGACCGCCAACCGTGGTAAAAATAAACGGCGCCAAACCCTGCCCGTCTACGCAACCACGGTGATAAGATACAGTTGCATGCAAAATCTGAAACATTGGGCTTGAAACAAAATGTCCTTTTGTAAAAGAGGTCGTATAGTTATCAGAATTTAAACTCGAAATTGTGAGACTGCCTGGTTTTTGATACTGAGCTGCTAGTCTTTGCGCTCTCAATTCACATCTTGCTTGTTTTCGTTGACGATTTTATTTCTGTAAATATGCTCACCCAACACGTCGACCTTGCCTACTGGCGCAGACTGACATACTCAGCTGTGGCCAACCGGCGCCTCACACCAGACAATTATTGATTTTCTACGCGTCAAAACTTTTTTGTACACACGCCTTTACTAACCCCCTAGTTGTTACTGCTTCCTAGCTCTGACGATGGACTCTTGTAGGAGTCTGAGAGCTCAGAATAATAAACAAATCGTTCCACTGTTCGACCTTCTTTCTTCTTAAACGCTGCAAATACCTAGAACGCGAACGTTCTCTTTCATTCGTGCATACAAATTTTTTATATGTATGCCCGATGGTCTATTTAGCTCATTAAGTGTATTCCTACAATAAGGAGGTCAGATAGCATTGCTGGCAAAGACAAGGCAGACTGAAAAAGCCATTTCAGGCTTGCTTGTCGTCGTCAGCCAGCCATATCCGACCCAAAGTGGTACATTACTCGAGGCTCAAACTCGTGACCTTGTTGATCAGAGCCTAAATCTCTTACCATTGGCCCATGAGGCCGTTGTCTTGCCGGGTTTGATTGGGAAATATTAACACAGATAACACGGCGGTATTAACTCGTTTACAAATCGCTATCGGACCACACTTGTCTAGCACGGCTAAAGTCACTTCTTCAAGCCACGCCAGCTGCTTTCCAGCGGCTAGTAGTCTAGATAGCATTGCCAGCAAAGGCAATGGTTAGAGTTTTGGGTACTGCATCACCTAAGGTTGAACATGGCTGACTGATAATGGCTAATCACTCAGAAATGGCCATTCCAGTCTCCCTTGTCCTTGCCGGCAATCCTATCCACCTAGACTGCTAGCCGCTGCGCGGCTCTGAGCGGAGCTCGGGAATAAGCCGCAAGGCAGGACGGGACGAGTGTGTTCCGTAAGTAATCGGTTTCAATAATTAGCTCATCCCCACACTTGAGAAGAAAACGACTTGATCGCTGGGACAATACTTTTATTTCTCTAACGTTTCGATATCCGTTCGCACAGAATTACAGCAGCAACCACCCAATCAGCCATAAGCACAGTTGCTTAAGGAAGCTCTATCGGCGTGTTGAGACGCACTGCAGGGAACCAGCAGACAAAGTTGCCGAAATACAATATCTTCGACGGGTATTCAGAGAAAATGTCTCCCAGCGCACTTTCTTCAACCGGTGCTTGCGCAAACGAGATGGCCAACAAAATCACATAGGCTAGAGATAACCATAAATCGTCGGATAATGAAGCCGAAAGACACACTGCCACGGTAAGAAACATCTGGAGTCGTCTACAGGATCTGGTGCAGTTGCGGGCAAAGCAACTATGTCGGAGAAACTGGCAGACTTTGCAGGACGCGAATTGCCGAATACGCGGCAGCAGTGCAGCGAAATGATACAAACTCACAAGTTGCAGCTCATTCGACGAGACCCGGCCACACATTAAAATGTAATAAGGCCGAAATTCGCGCAAGTGATGGCAATCAGGTGAAGCGAGAATTACTCGAGTCATGGTTCACGGGCCCCCATTCCATAAACAATTGGAAAGATTTGCCCAATCCATATCCCATGCTGAGACTAAATTTGGCCAAAGCAAGTCGCCACTTGGGGAATGGACAGGTCACCGTGTCAGCCTACACCAACACCGGAGGGCCAGATGGCCGAGCAATCATTACGTTCGAGTCCACCACGCGTGAAGAAAGGTTAACAGGTTAGAGCCCGCATGCCGTCCAACAAACTATCCACGCGCAAGAAGGCAATTGATGTTAATTGTCGTTGTATATTAGCAGTTATGATTGTATCCTATAAATACTGAAAATTCCTGCACATACGCTATCTGTGTCTGCTACTGTTATCTTATTATGTCTTTAATGACGAATTCGCGACGGATCTCGAAACGTCAGGTGAATAAACATATTGTCCTAGCGATCGAATCGTCTTCTTCTCAATTGCTTCCTGTGACTAGCATGTTCGCTTATGTTGGCATCCCCACACTACGCTAGAACCTTTTAGAAGGAAGAAAAATCGGAAGAAAATTTTGCAACTCATTCACCGACGACTGCTCATGAAAGCGACAATTGCACTCTTTGACCACTGTGCATCTCTCGTGATCTTCCGCTGTTTTTTGGTTTGTATTCCAAATTTAAGTGACAGTGGGAGGTGGAATTCGGGTTGAAAATTTGGTAAAATAAAACAAAACCTATCGTTTTCTCCCTTAACTCCTGGACATCTTACCCTGTCTCGGTGTATCATTCGGCTAATGAATAGGCACTTTTCGGAGTGTTGCAGTTTGCCTTCTTACGCTTATCGCCCACCGTATGCTACTCAAGTACTTCTGTTTCTGAAGCATTAATAAAGGAGCCAATCACATTGAAAAGCGGACTAGAGTAAAATTCGATTGGATTGGCTACACTGGGCAAATTTTTAAACAGAGTTAAGTAAATCAATGAAACTTCGCTAATTAGCGCTCAGGGTCCAGATCCGTCATGGTTTATGGTCCTGTGGAAAGTTCAAAAGTGATTTATGTCCACGCAGATTAAAGCAGTGAAGATATGTTATTCACAGAGAAGAGGAAGGTAGGTACTAGGGGGCGTGTACGGCTTACTTGGTCTCGTCTACAAACCCCGCCTCAATGTTGTACGCTCGTGTGGACGAACGAAAAAAATAACGCCTGAAACCTAATTACAATGTGACCTTGAGGATGTGTGGCAAAGCGGTTTGCTCCACAGCCAGTAGTGTTCGCACAGGTCCCTTGATGTTTAGATTGGAATCTTTTGACCACCAAGAAAGGTTTTACTGTATAAACGGTATATTTTTGCGTGACTTGCTCCTGTCCGACAAAACATGGCTAAACACGACATATAATCGATGCATTTTAAGTTGGAGTAGGCTAGCCTAAACTTTAAAGTTTGAAAAAGGGATGGTTCACTTAAAACGAACGAGCCTACAGCTCGTGTTCACCGTGATATTCAGGTAGTTGGCTGCTTCAATGAGATGCACTCCGGTTTATTAGATTTTTCAAATCAATGCACATCACTCCAAGGGTCGTAAACAGGCACTTCCCCATTTTGTTCACTCGCTTGGTGGCCTTCGAAAGATGCTTCGTTGCATGCCGAAAAGGAATTACAGGAAACCATTTATTGCCATTCGGTAGTTCAAGGACGCTTTTAGACTCAGCAGCATACTACGGCCGAATACTTCTACCAGCTCACAGAAAATGGCAAGCTTTTGACTGTATCTGTTAAATAGGTCCGCATGTCTTTGTACGTGAATAGCCTATCGGCACTAATAATGGGCGATATTAATATTTGCGCACTATCCTCAAACAGTAAAATTAAATAAGGGTTTTTTCCTCCGCCCTAGCCGTAAAAATAAAGGACTTGTTCGGCGTTCTGCATCATATTCTGTAAAAATACAGTTTCCAATAATGTGATGGTTTATTGAGTGCTTTACCACGCCCTATTCTATTGCCGGAGAAATTCGTAGCGTGATAATTAGCTAAACTTTTTTCTTATAACGCCCCTGAGCCCGTACTATTATACAACGATCTACCCCCCCCCTCCCCCACCAAAAAACGAGAAGTATTTTCTGTAAGCAAGTTGGTTGGCAGTGCTGCCCACTACTGCTAGGGTACATTTACTAAACACTCTGTGGCCGGCGGCCAACGGATGCTCTCCGGATTCTTCATTCCATGCTCGCGGTCCCCAGCATTAAGCATCTTTGCAGGCGTTTGTTCTGACTCACTGAACTTAAAACGCTTGACCGATATTCACTCGCACACGCACGCGAGCACACAGCCGCACGTAACCCACCACACCTTTGGTCAACGCAGCAAATAGCTTATACGGGCAACATCGTCTCGGGCAATTGAACACACCAATAGCAAACTATATGAGCTTGTTCACAGACATTTAAAAGCACATTTATTCATTTCTCTCTCTTTTCCTTACACACACTCTCATGCTTGGCTGGACGCAGTCAAGACTAGCTTCGACAGTGACCACTGCTGCCGAAGACAGGAGCATAAGGTTCTATACACAAAAGGGTCCTCACTCTGGTGACTTCTGCCTTTTACCTACCACCTGGGATTCGACCTGAAGATTGTAGTTATCTGAGTACAACCACTGTTTAGAACACCCCAACACCTCCCGCTCATTTGGCCACGAAGCGCTCACGAAATATCATCACAACGGATAAGGTGAGTGTTTTAAGACTCGTCCCGAAATTTTTAGCACCCTTATACCACATTTATAGTTTCTAAAGCAATATCTATTGAACACCTTACTCTATAGGGAATTGTCCTCTCATCTTTAGGGCAGCTTCTACCTTACGTGGCATCGAGGGGATCTTTCTCAAGGCATCTGGCAAGGGTCTCTCCAATCCTGCACCAGTAGTAGGCGCAGAAAGTTCCTCGTTACCCCTATTACCAAGAATATACTAAAGATTTTTCATTGTTTCCAAGTCAGGAATACTTGCTGGCCACTTGTCTTTCCCCACCCCCAGAAATGTGGAGTTTTCGCTGAAAGCACCTTCTGGGTCTCCAGAGCTGTATGAGCTGTGGTTCCGTCCTGCGTAGATGTAATCCTTGGCACGTCCAAAATAGGTTTATTCTCAAATGCTGACTTTCTCATGCGATTTCGTCCGACCCTTTTAAAGAGGTTTTGCTTTAGGATCTCACCTCTATATTATTTACCCTTCATTCGTTGACCCCGCGATAAAATTTAGAGATCAGATAGCCCTGCACGTAACATTTCTCCTCACACCATGGCTGTAAGACTAAACGTTTGAACTTCAACGTTCCCAGTCATCTTACAAATTGGAGTCAAAAGAAGGTCAATTTTTGTTTTTGGCAGGTGAAGCAGTTCATAGGAGAAGATGACTTCTTGCTATAAAGTTCACAGTCCACCTTCGGACAACTTCACAGAAGGACATCCTGTCTTTGCTGTGCTTTTTTTTCTGTTAGTCTAGGGATTTTCCTTCTGTGGAAGGCAGCAACGCCCAAAATTGCATACAAATACCGGTGCTTACCGGATTAAGAAACTTTCAGGTTGTTCGGCGTTTCCTTGTACTATGCCTTGGCTTATAGGTATTAAGGCTAAGGCGGTTAACCCTAACACCTGCAATCTTCCAGACTCTGGTTCCTTAGGAGATAGGAAAAGCCTTGGGAAGGCAGAGTAGACGGGAGAGTGTATTGTTTACAGAAGTGATAGAGGGAAGGTTGCCAATCCACACTCATTGGTTGCATCTAATACATGCGTGCCAGCGCTCTTCAGTCAGGGTCCCCTGCGATTGTCTGGAGCATTCTCATCTTGCATTTGTTCTCGTTCCAAATTTCCTTTCTGTACTGGCGTATCCGGATTTTAGGCCCATCTTCCAGTTTCACCTGTTGTGCCGGTCTCCATCGCGTCAGAGATAGTGTTGCTGATATTAAAACGAAGAACGCTCCAAACAGTCCTCTTTGACTCACGAGGCAAGTACCAGTGCGTCGATTGACATCTTACAGAATAAGGTATACTACAGTAGCATGTGACTTTATTCACATTTGAGCATGACAAGTGTCAGCAAGCAGTCGTATACGTATAGGTGTAAAGGCTATCACGGTTAACCCTAACAGCTACAATCTTCCAGGCCCGGTTCCTTAGGAGATGGGAGAAGTTTTGGGAAGGCCAGAGTAGAAGGAAGAATGTTTTATGCACAACTGTTAGGAGTAAGCAGCCAAAAGGTCTTGCAGGGCGTCCGACCGTGTCGCCAGTTGGAGAGGCGCCATCGGCGCAACCGCACCGCTGCTAGGCGCAATCCCAAGTGTCCTCTGATGGCAATCATCCCGAGCGGCCGCCGAATACTCGCTTTGTCTCGGTAGCCTGGTGGTGATTGGTCGCCTTCCACGAGGTTGGCAAGGCGAGACTGGGTGTGTTCGTAAGTGGCTCAGACAATTGAGAGAGAGGGGGTGCTGGCAAGAAGCGCCTGACCGCAGGCGGCATTAGGCGCGCAGGCCAAAGGTGTCATCCGTCAGATCTTGGGTTCCAAGTGGCTGCTAGGGCCACTACAGGCTTACAAATATATTTTTAAAGATGACTTTTTCAATTTGAAGGATATGAACTACGTTTTAAAAGGTCAAATAATCTTGAGACACTCAATATTTGCCCCCCCCTCAACGCTCTTGACGATTTTACGATGATGAAAAGCTAGAAGGAGTAATGCGTCTACTCATGGCACCAGAGTGAGCCACTACTGGTATCTGCGAGTGCTGCACCAGTTGCGTCACACAGAAAGATGAAAACGGTCTGACTGGTGCCGATCGGTGGTGTGGTTGCTTCATCCCAAAAAATGTGCCGGCCCATACAGCTTTCAAAATCAACCAGTTTTTTGCTGCAAAAAACAGCAGAGCAACCCTGCCAGTATATGGCCCCGGATTCGGCAGGGGTGGGGGACGGGGCAGTCCGGAGCCAAAGGTCTTTATGGGCCAAGTGAATATACTGTAGACAATAACTAAGATTTCAGTGGCACGTGGCCGTCGCCACGTGACGGGGATTTCAACCCAGACTGCCACGCCTCCAGAGAAAATCTTCTCAGCGTATGCCCCTGTTTTCTCACTTAACCCCCAATCTGCTTGTTTTATCAAAGAATGAGACACAAATAATAGTTATCGAGACTTTTAGGGGAGAGTTTAATTAGTCATCGTGGTGTCCCTTCGTCTCACGCATGCGGGCGCCAGCCTATTGAGGGCATTGGGTCCGGCAGACAGGGAAGAGAGGGAGGGGTGTTTTAACGGTCGGCGTGCGTAGTATAGTCCCTGTAATTGTATTATCCTTATGAAGAACTGCCAAAAACGCGTGTTTGCCAAGAGGACTTCTCAATCGTAAAATGGGACTATTTGCAAAACAGCAAATTTAGTTCTTCCATGACGGCCATTGGCCCCGGATTCCCCAACGGGGCAATCTGAGACTGGTGCTGGCAGGGAACCAATTCTCATCCATTTTACTCGTCTGGCTTCTGATTATTCAAAAGAATGAAGAAAACCTTAATGGAAAGCATCTGCAGCAATTAGGGGTTAAGAAATATTCGCCTGAGGTGCGTAAAAGAATTAATTCAAATGAATATAAAAACGCTTCCAACAGTCGACACAGACGCATTTCTTCTAAGAAAAAGTATTTCGAGGGTGCTTAGCGGAGCTTATTCGTTCCGTTTTGCCTTTTATCTTGCTCTCGAGTGCAGTCAGCAGCCGCTCGAAGCCTAGCGCATATTATGTTTAGAATGACGCTACCGAAAAAGGCCGCGGGAGATTATAATGACCATTTCTGGCTTATTAGCCATCATCAGCTTTCTATGCCAGACCCCAGGAGTGGTAACCCCCGAATTCGAAAGTTCGACCTTGGAATTCGGAATTACGCCACCGTAACCACTGCACCACGGATTCGTTGCCTTACCAGTTTCGATTAGTGAACGCACATCTATCATTGTATATATTTCTGATCGAAACCGGTAAGGCAAATAACCAGTAGCGTAGTGGTCAGAGCATTGAACTTCTAACAAACAAAGTCGCGATTTTGAACTCGGGGCTCGCCGCCCATGCTGCTGGGTATGGCTGGCTGATGATGCCTAAGAAGCCAGAAATGGCCGATTCGGGCTGTTTTGTCGGTAATGCAGTCCTGACTAAAAACTTTTAAATCAATAATCCACATATTTTTGGTAACTGCTCCATATTAATTTATTTAACCCTTCTTTTAAACTCTCAGCGGCCTCGGTAGGTTTCGAGGCCAAACCTGCATGTGGAAGACTTTATTAAAGCCTACGCTCCAGCTCTGCAGGTGCTGAACCGGTTCTGTGAAAAGGCACTACCTGATTGCTGCCCAGCAGTGGTTTGCCTGCTTTATCGTGAAAATTCGCCTACCGACAAAGCGTTTAAAGTCATCTATTTTTGGCAAAACAGAGCAGAGATCAACCATTTCTCCCTCCTCTTACTGGCCCCTCCTAGCCGCTTGTCATTTCTTCGTAATCCTCGGAATGAAAAAAACCCAAGTGGAAAGCATTTGCAGCACGTGGGACGCACATAACACAATTATTTCAGGCAAATATAAATTTTTTTCTGACTGAATTAGGCAACTTTTATAATTAAATTACATATGATAGTTATACTGCTTGCATAGAAAGTAACAAGTTTAATAAATCGAATTATACTGGAAACGTCCAAAAAGCCCAGGTTAAATGGTGTACCCACCAATTGTATTTATAGAAATGTCTGCCTTTTAATTGCACTATGTTTCAGCGTATCCTCTGATAAACAATTTTTTAAAAGGGCATAACATTTTTAAGATTTTGTATACACTATCAAGTTTAAATAAATAATTCACGTATTTTGGGTACCACTTCACCTAATTTTATTTGAACCATTAATATAGTCAATGCTCTAATCAACTGAGCAATAAGACGCCCATAGCTATTTTTCAAATGTAGTTAACTCAGTTACGAAAATTGAACAGGGTGTCCACGAAGTCTGGGTACAAAGGGGATAAATACATACCTTTAGAACAAAACAATTTTATTGAAATATAATGTTAAGAAATTATATTTTCAATATGATTTCCATTAATTGCAATGCATAATTCGATGCGCCTTGCTAAATTCTGGTGAACTCGATTGAAGAGGTGTACATTGCCGTCGATTTCAGCACACTGACTGATAATGAGTTCTCTCACGTGGTTTAGATTTGCAATCTTCATTGAGTAAACTTTCTCTTTTAACATACCCCAGAAAAAGAAATCAAGGGAAGAAAGGTCTGGCGACTTGCAGAGTGAGTCAGCGAGTCAGAATGCAAGAGTGCAAGTCAGTCACAGGGATAAGTTCCAGGTTATTTATTCAGTGCGCATAGCTAGGAGGCGTCAGTATTCACGTTCCAATCAGATAGGACGGAAAATCGATAATTATTGACGCGTTGTCAAGCCACGGCGTGGGACTTTGCGCTGCAGTTGCGCTAAGAGCCTTTGCGTTGTTGACTAATCATGGGACTCTGCCGTCCCAACAAAAATAACATAAATAAATAAAAAATATTAAAATTCCTTTGCACCTTCACTTTGTGGACACCCTGTATATTGAGCTACGAAGGCACGCCAAAGTTTGAATTTAGTGGGTAAATTTACCCGTCCAACCTACTGTACGTACGGACTCCGCCATTACGGATACGGTAGGCTAACTGTCTAAGCAGGATTTCCTAAGCAATCATCTAGAATCCAACAAAATAAGTACTAGGCTCACTTAACTTTTAGGAAGGTTTGGAAAAGTTCAATACTTAAATTGACCCGATTGTAGATCCCATACGGGCAGTAGGTTGGGAGGGTAAATCGACCGAAGGGTGATTAACTTCAAAGCTTCTGCGTGCCTTCGTAGGTAAATGGTGTTGTAACGGTAGCCAAAGTCGAGATGTCAGCACCTTCTTAAGCCTTGTGTGAGTCCTCCAAGGAAGAAGGCGGCAAGAAGAGAGCAAAAGCAGAAGTCTTTGAATGTCAAGGGTACAATATATTTAGGGCAACAAAGGAGTGTAAGCTAGGTTGATCGAGCCAATCAGCTTCTGTCCTGGCTTGGCTAGCGGCATGATTGTATGATCACTCGACGGCTGACTGTAGCTTGAATTTTAAATCATTGATTGATCGACGGCCAACATGCCTTCGCCTTGTGTAGGCCGATCGATAGCCTGCTGTGACCGCAGCTGTTTGTTGCATGCTATCTGCATGTTAGGCACCTTTTAACAAATGGTAGAGCGTGAGGTGGGCAAAAAGTGTAAACGTCTCCCACACTCCTAGATTTATTGAAGAAATATTATAGTTTAAAAAGGGTAAAGATAAATTAGCATTACTGACAGAGACAAGGGAAGCTTGAAGCGGCATTTCCGGCTCACTAACCGTCATCAACCAGTCGCAAAAAATCTTAAGCGCTGCACCAGTCAAGGCTCGAACCAACAAACTATTGTCCAACGATCTCCCCATTGAACCACGGGCTCATTTTTGTCGGTTTAGATCAGGTATATTTAAATTCGTTGATCAATGTTCACCGACCGCTAACAGAACTCACTTTTCCGACAATGATCACTGCTCTGTGGCTGCGAGGGAGGCTCGAGAGTGAGCACCAAAGCAGATCGGTACGAGTGAGTTCCGTTTACTATCAGTGAACTTTCGTCGATGAATAGTAAAGTTATTGGCAGATTTTCCCATCTAATCTCGTTCAACTGGATAAGGATTATTACTACTTAGCACCTTTGTCGTTACTTCGAATAGTCTTCCATGTTTGAGAGAATTTTCGTGTACTCACCTTGTCTATATCAACAAAAAACAGTTGCCTGCACAACTCTGTGGCGTCTTAATCTTTCTTTCCTGATTTCCGTTCTGAATAAAAAAAGTTCACAATAAAATAAAACGTTACGAACAAGATAATTACAATATACCCGTGTTATACAGTTTCCTTAATTGGAGAACAGAGTATCTAGTGTGTGCAGAATGAGATATATTTCTATCTGTCCATCTGACCTAGGAGATCTTGCAGCTTTTTAATCATTTATTTTTCCTCACGAAACTTTAGTTGAAATTACTCTCGACCCAATTCTTGCTAATTTGTATTCCTTCTCTAACTGTTTCGAAAGTGATCTGGCTTGTTCGAGGCGGACACTGACTTAACGCAATCAACTGCAGACTGTGAGGTTGAATTACGGACAGCGTGGAAAACTTAGCGAGTCACGTTTTTTTATAAAACCAGCCGATAAGTGGTGTTAAAAACGATGTTGTAACGGAAACACGACAACTTCCACTTTTAATACCTCAGGACCAAGAAGCATTATTAAGCATTTTCGACATTCACTGACAAACTCAACAAAAATCCCGAATATACAATATCACATGAGATGAAGTTCCTCGACCTGTCTCAGGAAAAGGGTCCTACTTATGCTAATTTAAATATCTATTGCGAAGGAAGGCCGTAGGCCTTGCGACATTCTGCTCTGACTTCCTGAACCACGAGGAAGTGGGACGCCAGTTCGAGGGATGATGTACTCTGTACACAACTACTGGAGAGGAAATTGGCCATCGGACCTGTTAAAACCGAGTATGTTTCTGTGTCAACACCGGTTATGTCCCCCAGTTACGTGTTAGGAAGAGAAGGCAGAACAGGATAACAGATAGTACTTTCGAATAGAAGCAAATGTGCGTGCGCCAGGTTCTCGTTGTAAAGAAGAGGAAGGCGCGATCTCTGGAACCATAGTTGTATTCTGAACTTTCGGCTCCACATGAGAAGCCATTGTCAGAGTAAAGGAGAACAGCAAACGTCAGCTACGCATAAATGGGGTTGGTAAGGGAGGCGGAAGTGACAATTATTTATTTGTCTCTGTCTCCCTTACCAACCCCATTTACGCGTAGGTGACGTTTGCTGTTCTCATTTTCTCTGACGATGGCTTCTCGTGTGGAGCCGAAAGCTCAGAATGCAACTATGGTTCCAGAGATCGCACCTTCCTCTTCTTCGTAGATAGTACTTTATTTTCAGTTGTACTAGCACATCAGATCTGCTTCCTGTGTGTCCAGAAGCTTTTCTTCGGTGGTCGGTCTCGTCTCGGCAGCAATCTCTCGTCTAGGGCAACAAAGACCCGTTCTGCTCGCAGCCTCGCTATTTAAGGGGCAGTAGTCATTGCTCCCTATTGACTCTCCAGGCGTGACCTCAGCATGACAGCGGTCTCGCGTAGTTTCTGCCGTTGAAGGTCGCGTGACGTGGCCCGTTCTGTATGCGCCGGGCTAGCCTTTTCGTGTGCCTTTGTCCGGCGTGACCTCGGGACATCTGTCTTTCTGTATGATAAGGGTGGTGGCTCAAGTGCTCGGTCATCCTAAAAGGACCCTTGTCCGGAGCCGCGAGGGCCACGTCCGAAATGTCAGACTGTGCACAGCTGTCACTGCATCTCCAGTGAGATCATGTGTGAGTTAGGCTTGAGGATGATTGGCACAGCCGTGATTGGCTGCCACGGCTGCGCACATGCAAGTAGTCGCGAGGGTGGCAACTTGCACCAGGGGTTGGGCCAGTGCATATTCCCAATATTATTTGAAACAGCGTGAGTTCAGCGCTTTAGGAAAGAAAATCAAAGACGAGCGAATGGCAGAATACCAACGTGCATCAATACTGGGCTGAAAAAGTGCAACATGATGAGGTTAGTTTATCGACAAGTGGTTAATGCTAAGAAAGTTAACATTAACAGCTAAGATCTTCCGGGCCCGTGGTTCCTTAAGGTGAGTAGAGAAGACGGTGGGAAAGCCAGATTGTTAGGAATAGTGTATTCTGCAGATGGATAGCAGAATTGATGGAAAGAGTTTTGACTCACGGACTAGTGCATCCGTTTCCTAGTCGGGTTGGGTCCGGAGTGACGACAGCGTCGGGAATAGCCGGATGGCCGGCGCATGCGTTTGTAGCGACCTCTTATTCTAAGCCATGCTTTGCTCACATGCCTGTTAGGCATGACCCGAGTGTCTAGCTTTCTTTCCTAACGGTCCGTGCGCGCTAGACGGTCGAGCCTCCGATTAAGGTCACGGACCTGTCTAGCCAACTGGCCAACCACCTCCCAAGGCGAAGTCACAAACAGGCCATAAGGTGGCCACTGCTTATTCTCAGACACTCCCGGACCGGACGACCTACTGTTCGGTTGCACTTGCCTGGGAGTCACTTGCATGTTACTTACATTCTACGCTTTTTACACTACATTAAATTATCCATAGCAATCTGGCCTTTCACGCCTTATTCTATTCAACTAACTTAAACATGTTGGGCTACGGTCTATCGCCTATTATCTGGCTGGACCACATCGTATCCCACACTTTGTTACAGCAGCCGATCAGGTGGCTGATGTCTAGACTAGCGGTAGGGCGCAACCTTGAGATGGGCGACGGCTAGCGTGCACGCGCGAGCCTTGCAGGCCGAAGGTGTCATGCGTCAGCGGCTGATCTTGGGTTCCAAGTGGCTGCTAGAGTCCACTACAAGCTGGCAACCTGGGCGATGAGCAACTCCTCTCAACATGAAAAATGTTCACTGAGCATATGTATTTGTTTGCTAACTGCTACATGTCAGTGTAAATGTCCCCTTGTCGATTTACTACTGCCACTACTTACCCCGTAAACACACCGTCTGATAGGTGCGCTGGACCAACACGAGGGTCACATCAGGGTAGGGCATTTTTATTCGAATTGCGCTTCCAAAACAAATGCCTAACATGGGGGAGAGGAGGGGTGGTAGCAGGCATAGGGGGTGGCTTCGGCTGCGCCAGCGTCTGATCCCACCTGTGGTTCTCTTGACTCTGCCTCGACATCGGGCACGGGTGGGTAGGAGAAGAAAGGGTGCATGAGATGCTACGCAAGTCCACTGTCACTTAACACTAATTCACTCGCAAGTCACCATCCCTTCACTCCCGTGCTATGGAGCATACGGCGGATCTAGACGATAGAACTGTCGATTTACTACTTGAATTTGTAGCCTTCCTTACCCCTTCTCTGATGCCAGGGCCACGAAGATTGCATTACGCAGATTTTAAAAGCGTCAGTCATGAAAAGTCTCGCTTGCAAAACATGTCTCAGTATGAGGTATGCGGACGGCAACTCGTTGCGCTTGTCGATAGCCTGGTGGCCTGAGAACCATGACTCGAGCAACTCGCGGCTCACGCGGTTGTCCCCTCTTGCGAGGATTTCGGCCTCGTCAAACTTGAAGATGTGGCCGGGTCTCGTCGAGTGAGCCGCAACCTGGAAGTTGGAATCCTTCTTCCTTCTCACCGCTACATGCGCGGTTATTCGTCTCTGATGGTTGTCTCTGGCCGGTGCGTAACTCCAAACCCAAGTAGGGTGAGCAGGCAGCTGACTGCTTCCGATACATTCTTCACGTACGAACGAGTTACCAAACAGTTGCGCCTATGGTCTAAGTCATGAAATCCAAGGATTTACTCAAGTAACTCCCTGTCACTCAAACACAGTTCAACCTGCGGCCACGACGAGGTTTCGACCATTCTTGAAATGTCAATCAACACTGCGATTTTCACCGGTTTCGGTCGATTGGCCCTAAATAGGGATTATATTCTACGTATTGACTAAAAATTCCAAAATAAGATATCCCTTAAAAGCATTTACCTAAATAACGAGTTTGTAATACAACAACGACGGCGAACATATTAATTGTGTGGATCTCGTTCTCACGAAATCGTAGGACACCATCGACGAAGTGTCATGTCTACCTCTGCTAGGCAAAAGTGATCACGCTGTACTGCTATGAGAGTATTCGTTATTTTTAATACTAGAGAGACCCACAACAGTCCAAGACGCAGAAAAGCTCCCGGGAAAATGCAATCCAAGAGAATTCCTGTTCAAATGCATTATCGTGACTTACACTATACTCAGGGCCTCATACATCACAGCTGTCTAACCGCATCGGTAGGTTAAGGTCGAATATATTTTCATTTAGCCATAGTGACAGAATCCAACAAAATTGTTGATTTATTTACTCTGCAAGACCAAAACAAGGGATTTAGATTTGACTGTTCTTTGTCACCATCAAAAAATTCCTGAAATGTAATGAATACTTGATGAAACATCTCGCGAACATCGTTGACGCCGAAGCGGTACATTGGTGCCGCAATGTCAGTCTCTAGATCTCTTTCACAATAACGGACGGCTTCCGCTCAACAGTAAGTCTACCCACATTCCAAATAGTTTGAGAGGCATGCACGTTTTGAGGCTGAGGTTCGCCTCTTGGGGTTGAGCAAAGTGTCTCATTTCGCCGAAGCCTTGTTTTTACAACAAGGTTTCGGCGAAATGAGATAGGGTGTCGATAGGGTGTGTGGCGGACACCCACAATGCCTATTCCCCCTTTTTGTCCAAGGCTCGCTGCCCCAAAGTCGTGTCGTCACAAACAACTGTTATCACCCCACACAGTCGACACTCTCAGGCCTGGTTGGACGCAGTCAGGACCAGCCCTGGCTTCGCCAGTGGCCACTGCCACCTGAGACAGCAACGCAGGGTTCTGGCCAGGATAAAACCATCATTCTGGTGATTCTTGCCTTTACCCTCTAACCTGGGATCCGACCTGACGGTTGTAGTGATCTATGCACAATCACTACCTAGGCCCCCTACAAATTGGTGACTGTCCGACGTGATCTGAACACGCGACAGGTGCCAAATAGTAGTAAGCGTTAGCGAGGTTCCATAGCTGGCTCCTTTTTTTCTCGAATTAAGAAGGGGTGAGACAGTTCAGTAAGTTCACCGCTTAGTCCATTTACTGGAGTCTGCACAGCCCGGATATCTGTCTTTCATATCAGCGGAGCCTAGGTTCACCGGGCTCGTCCAGCGGTTCACCTGATCTGCGGCAGGAGAAATGTTGCAAGCTGGTTTTTTTAAGATTTAACTAACAGCATATTGCCCCCATTAACATCAAGGCGACCCAAGAATGATAAAAAGACTGTCCTCCTTTAACATCAACCAGTCTGCCAATAGAATTTAATGTATGCGAGTTCCAGGAAGCAATTCAGATGAAGAAGAAGAAGAAGAAGAAGAAGAGGATGATGATGATGATGATGATGATGATGATGATGATGATGATGAAGGAGAAGAAGAAGAAGAAGAAGAAGAAGAAGAAGAAGAAGAAGAAGAAGAAGAAGAAGAAGAAGCGATCACTGGAACAAGAGTTTTATTCTCCTGACGTTTTGGATTCCGTCGGGGATCCTTAATCATAGGTAACCGTAGAAAAGTCTGAGACATGTGCAGATAGGGGGTGACACATGCGCAGGTTGCACAGTATTAATTGTTCATAGTGGTCATCGGTATGCGTACTACAACTGTCAGTTCTGTAGCCACCGCTTGAGGTCTTAATCGGTGCGGTGATGGCTCATTAACTGTCCCAGCGTTCTTGTACGCGTCGGATGCGGGTTTGATAATTGCGCCACAATTATGCCCGCTATCGTCAGAGCTATTGCTGCGTCCGGCCCTTCCCACGTGACTGATTCTCTTGCTCAGGAAATTTCTCAGTACACCGTATGGGAACGCCAAATCTTTGCGCTTGTTGATGGACTGGGGCCCTGAAAACCATGCCTCGAGCAGCTCGCAGCTCACGCGGTTGTCACCTCCTGCGAGGATTTCAGCCTCGTCAAACTTGAAAATATGGTTGAGTCCCGTCGAGTGAGCTGCAACCTGGGAGTTGGCGTCTTTTATCCTCACCGCCACTGCATGCTCGGCCATTCGCGTCCGGAGTAATTGCCCGGTTTCTCTGAAGTAGTTTTGTTTTGTCCAAAACTGCACCAGATCCGGTAAACGACTCCAGCCGTTTCCTGTCATGGCAGTGGGTCGTTCGGCCTCATGACCCGGCGTCTGATGGTTGTTGATTGGTTGATTAAGGATGGCCAACGGATCCCGAGAGGTCAGGAGAATAAAACTCTTCTTCTAGTGATCGCTTCTTCTTCTTCTTCTTCTTCTAATGAACCAGTCTGTTGACGCTGATCTATTAAAAAAACACGTCTCTTTTAGTCAGAAAAATAAAACTGCCTTCTGCCTTTTACCCTGCAACCTGGGATTCGCCTTGATGGTTTTAGTGATCCAAGCACAACCACTACATAGACGGTAATGGCCTACGTATTTTGCACGGAAGACCCAAAAAGGAAAAAAACACTGAAGGTATGACAAGCTGCCATGCCTAATGGACGTCTCAGAAGTTCCTGAACGCACTGCTGCTGAACTAGGCATTGGAATTGCACACTGGTCCAAAGTTAGCACGCACAGCAGAATTATGTCAATCAACGACAAGTAAAATTCTAGTAAACAATCGGGTGAGGTGTTTTGCATCTTATGCCTATGTTTTCCTTGTAACTACGCGAGCCAGACGGCACGCATGCTTGCATCGCTCATACATGGACATTAGCTAGTTGTGCGATGGGGTGGAGAATTACCGTAGGTGGGTACTCGCACCTACCAAACGGTTAATGCAGCCTACAGTGGAAGCAAGACGAGCTGATAATTTATTAAATCTCGATCCAGGGATCGAAGCTCAGACAATTGACGTATTGGTTATTTTCAAAAAAAGTTCCGAGGTCATGGTTATATGAATGCGATCATATACAGTAGTCGCCGGCTATTAAGCCCTTTCTCGGGCCCAGACTAAATTGGGCTTAATAAGCGGCGGGCACAATAACCGGAGAGTCCTAGTTCTTGATTAGCAAACGCAGGATAGGCACTATACATTACATACGTACTGTATTATGTGTAGAGCTTGGTTACGTACAAGAAAGGAATGCTGTTATGCGTAATAACAAAAACAAAAAATGATTTGCGACACGTTTAAAAAAAGCGGTCTAGTGTCAGTTGTTTTGGAGGAAACTTCACTCACAATTGCTCTTTGATGTCCTTCTCCAGGCACCAGAAATCGTCGAATTTAGTGAAATCTGATGCCTGTAGACCGCGTTGTGCACGCAGAGAGATGAGAAATTCACTCTATCCTGTTGGCAAACTGGGCTTTTTAGCCGGCGACTGGGCTTATTAGCCGGCGGATTTTGCTATGTAAAATTCCGTCCCAAGCTGATTTGGGCTTAATACGCGGCTGGGCCTATCAACCGTGGGCTTAATAACCGGCGACTACTGTAGTACCTAACATTATTAGACATTTTCACAAAAGGTTAGCCCATAGGCTTGGTGCGGAACTGCGCCTTGCCATCCAGATTTCGGCATTTGCCATTTAGAGTTTGAAAATTAAGCAACGCACGTTCCAAATCCTGCAGCGTCGTTGGTGGTTCACAGACCTCGATCAAAAGTTGGCGTGTGAAGAGGTTGCTGCCTCGAATTTATCGGAATTCGACTGGAATCAAAGACACCCAAGTCTTTTCTAGACCAGTGTTCGTTTGAAAATCAGCCTTTTAACATGCATGTAGCATGGAGTTTGATGCACAGTGATGTGTTTCGTCGTTATGAGTGCACAAACCGAGCACATTCAAAGAGACCAACTTTAACTTTTAAGTGGATGAGTCAGCTATAAAAAGCAATTACTGATTGCCCAAAACGAGCTAATGCAAACGGTACCCTACCCAGTGAGAATAAACAGGTTAGGCACCAACCTGAGCAAACGGGGACCCCGCACTTGATGGGGGAGGGGGGGGGAAACGACGAATATCTTCTACCTTAAACGGCAAAGACTCCCCTCCATTCTGGATAAATGTGTGTGCTTTATATTTTCTTGGACTGGACCTGGTTGATGACCTAACCTTTTTCGACACCACAATCGTTGGCGCCGAATGAGCAGTATAGTATACTAGGCCCCTGAGGCACCACTAATTCCCCCGAACATTTGAACCGTCATCTGCCTCAAGGTTTGAACATTAATCAAGGCAATCAATAGCACTGGGAATGGAAGAGCGGCAGGGCAAAAAGGAAGCAATTATAGCAGAAAAAATTTCCAGCCTCGTTGGCCCTCTTGCTTTCTTCTAACTATCGAGAAAGTGTTTATCCTGACAGCTTTTCAACGGCATCTGATTCATTTGCTAAAACAATACATCAAACGTGCCGTAATTGAGCCTTCTCTAAATTGGTACCACAATACCAGATCTCGAAGCGCAAACTCCTCAAATAACTCTAAAACCTCGCAACATCCATCGCAGCCTACAGATGTCAGTTGTGTGCAGCAGTAGAAACGTTTGATAGAGAGTAACTCTTTCGATACTAGGCGTAAATCCGAAGAGCCCCACACAGGTATGAAGCAACCGAATGATGCCCCCAAAAAGGGTGCATAATACACAAGCATATAATTCCGTAAGATTTATACGCCAGCGAATACGAAGGCTGGTCGAGCATAGGGCCATTCTTCTTATTATTATGCAGTTTCGGAATCTTTAAGAAGTCCAGCATCATAAATGGTAGCAGCAAAAGCAAAACCTTATACTGATGAAAGGTAGAAGAATAAAATATAAATCACTCAGATCTGGAAGTTGTAGTGACTAGCTTTACAGGAAGTGCACATGAGAACGCTTCTCTTGACAAGCTCAAGTCTAAATGTATTTTGGGAACGCTTGCTAACTCCGGTCCCTGGAACAGCCAATCGCAGGCCGGCTCACACAGAACATCATGTGACGACTGCCGAGCACACAGCACTTCAGACGCCGTTCGCTGGCTTGTGGTTGTACAGTCGGCTGCTATTCAATTTCCTACAGCCTATTCTCCCATTCATTCTGTGCAGAATATACTAGTTCGTCACTCTGCCTCCCGTGACTTCTCTCATCTCCTGAAGAACCGGACGTGAAGATCGCAGTTGCCAGGGTTAAACTCACTGTACCTCCTAATTAATGTCACTGCACAGCGGCCTGAAAGCCAGCAGCAGATCGATACATAAAGGGATTGAGTTCCCATTCCAGCGTCGGGCTTCAATCAATTCTTGACTCATTTTGCTCCCGTCGTAGGGTGATTATCTCGACGGCAGCTTTTTGTTGTATGAGCAGTAATGTGCGCAAGTTCGTCGTCCCATCCCAGAGCCAGCCTATCTTCAGATATACACGATGCGAGAATACGTTTAATCCTACCCATGTAGTTACAAGTCCAGTCTAGGCAGGGGATGTGATACAGCACCTGAGACTGCTCCTTGGCATTTAGTTGGTTTTTGATTTTAATGACTCTGGCACGCATTGTAACTTCGGGTCGCTGAGTACTTTTGTGGTGGTTTTCGCCTGCCCGAAGCCTGGCCCTCCTGGCATGACCCCAGTCCATCTAGACCTCAAGGTCGTGGCGGCTGCCAGACTAACTGGCACGCAAGACATGGACCACCCACTTCGATGTCCACCCACACGCTGTCCAACCAATCACAGGCCAACATAAACAATGAATGCTCTCTCTGCCTACTGGCCTGACTGCTCTCAAACTGGCACTTGGACCATGGCTGGCTTTCCTGCTGGTCGTAAGCTCTTCAAGTCAAATCTCTGTCCATCTATTCCCCGTTCCCTTATGTACATAATATACTCTTTATTCTACTCTGGCCTTCCGATGCTTCTCCTCTACTAAGTAATAATGGTCTGAAGATCGCAGTTGCCTGGGTTTAACTCACTTAACTCCCTGCGATACTTTCAAAACTTTGTGCCGCATCAATGCGTTCGGGGCTTCTGACACATCCTTATTGTATGGCATGATATTTATATGTTTGGCGTTTCTTTATCCTGTGCGGGTTTTCCGTACCGAACACGTAGGCATCCCGCATAGACTGATCGCGGCGATATTGGGTTTCGTGCATATTTTCGTTCTGCCTGCTTCAATAACTCTGCATCCATTGAAAGAGTTTCTCACGCATCTTTATTTGTGAGGAATCAGATGGTGTTTGTTGTCTCTCTGCAAACCACCTTCTTAATTTTACCTGATGAGTATGGCAGAGTGGACGGCAATTATCAACTAAGGCGATCATTCATGCAGAAATGGCCATTCCAGTCACCCGCGCCTTTGCCGGCCATAAAATCTGCCTAAATTATAAAGCCGCTGTGTGGCTATTGGTAGGGCCTGAGAAATGTGACCCCAGGGAGAGTAGTACGGGTGAACTCCGTTAGCGATCGGTGAACGTTCATCAACAAGTGTTAATATCTCTTGATCTAAACCGGCAAGACAATGGGTACGTGGCTCGATGGTTAGAGTGCTAGACTCTGATAAAAAAACTCGTGAGTTCGAGCTTCGAATGATGCACCAGTTGGGGTTGGGTATGACTGGTTGACGGCAGTCAGTAAGCCAGAAATGGTCAATTACAGTTTCAAGGAAAGGCGTCCTTTGGGAAAAGAGTAAATTTATTCAGTAAATTTTCGAGACTGGATCCCCAGGTCGTGGTCAGTCTTGAGCAAAATGTGCAAAAAACAGTTAGCATTTCAAAGTACTGATACAGTTATATATTCATCTGGTGTGGGCATTAATTTGGAGTTGCAGTTTGCGTCACATCGTGGTGGACATGATTAGCAGTCGCAATGGCGTACAGGCTAGTTAACAACTGTAATTTGAGTCATTTCGGGGTCAGTCTAGGTTATCCGGTGTGGACGCTAATTGCGGTTCATGTTGGTCCAAGTTTGTCGGCAGCAGTCTCTTCCACCTTTCTTTAGGTGTTAATGCACTCAAGCTAACTCGATACGCCGGTTGATGCATGAATCGTCGGAGTGCATGGCCTCAAGAAATGCTCGTCCATTTTTGGAGGGGCAAGCTCCGACGATGCGTGTTTTGTCCCATGCAAAGGTGTGTTCTGTGTCAAGGCAATGCATAGTTGCTTCGGACAAATGGTCACGTCTTTATACTGCCAATTGGTGCTCGTGGATGTCTGGTCAATTACAGTATTTGCCGGTAAGACCATCTGCCAAAACTACTAACTGCTGTGCGGCTGCTGTCAGTGTCCGAAGAATCAGGTCCAGAGCAGAGTGGGACGTGTGATTTCCTTTAGCGATCGGTGAACATTAATCAACGATTTATTACTTTGTTTTCTTTCCAAATTGGTTAAACGCTACTGTAGCTGAAGAGAGGACATACAGGTATGCTCCCTCTCTTAGACAGATGCATTACTACAAGTGGTGAGCGTGATGTTAATCCTCGACCGGCAACTAACGCAGGCAACCTGACAAGCTAGATGCTAGTGACAGGAGAACCTTCCTCTGGACAGTAAAAATCGATTAAAGGACGAAAAAACAGCAGCCGCTGAAAATCACGCAACATGCCGACATATGCAAAAGATTTATGCCCTTTCGCTAATCGGCATTGACTCAGGTTGTGATAATGATTAGTCAGTGTAGTCTATTCTGAAGTCATTTCAGTAATGATAGGATGCGGGCTTTTTAACGAGCTTCATTCTGACCACTAGCAAAACGTGTCTATTGTAAAAACTGACTACTTAAGTAGTATGCCTTCTTAGCATTGATTTTGACTGCCTTCATAAATTCGAATATATTTTATGGAAAACATGCACGAGAAAATTATTTCTTGTATTCGTTTGGTGGCAAATTACGCCTTCTTTAAAGGGTACATTTAGGTTTTAAAAAAAGTTGCTAATTATGAGCTTTTTTACAAAACATCGAATCTGTCAATTTATTACTGCTGCCTATACTACATAAAACATGTTCTGCATATATTGCAATATTTTATGACAAATATGTGACTTCTTCATCAAACTGTAGGCGAAAACGTACTTTTCCTTAAACAGGATGTACACAGTGCACAGTGTTTAAACCTTGAATTCGAGTGTAACAGTCGGTAGGTTAGAAAAGCATTCGGCAATTGAGAAACTTTTTTAAAACCTAATCCACAGTCCTGTTCTTGATGTGCAGTACCAGACGCCAGGATTACCCATCAATCGGTTCTAATACCGAAGAATATCTGGCGAACTTTCGATTAATTCTCTTCGGGCCATTACATTTATATAGTAAGGGGATAAAAAGTAACATGCTAGTAATTATGGACATAAGTACAGGCAAACTATTCATGGGAAAGGGGAAGAAAGCGCGGAAAGACACAGGCAATTAGGTAACCATTGGACATGCAGGAGGTTCTGTAGTGGTTCTACAGCTCACCTCCTTCAAACTCGAGACGCTACTGACGTGTTCTCCCAGGGTAAATCTTGGTCGCCCAGTCGTGCATTTCCCAGCACGATGGCTGATGTCCGCACTAACGCGTGACCTTTACCCTCGCACGACCGGGCGCAGAGAGGCGCCCAAACTGCTCGACCTATCAGCGTCCCGAAATGCTCATGGCCAATCAACTCAGGCCAAGCGCTCTGCGGTCCTCTGGTCAATTCATGCACCGACGGACACGTGGGATTGCTCCTTGGCGCGGTGATGCTGCCCTCTCCCACTGGCCTCACGGTCGGACGCCCTGCAAGACCGATTGGCCACTTTCTCCTAACTGTTGTGTACGCAATACATTCTTCCTTCTACTCTGGCCTTCCCAAGACTTCTCCCATCTCCTAAGGAACCGGGCCTGGAAGAGTGTGGCTGTTAGGGTTAACCGTATTAGCCTTAACCCCTATAGTTCTTTTGCGCGCACAAAACCAGCTACCCCAACCAGATCGTGGTTGCCTCTGCTGTTGCAAGCAAACGCTGTGTCAGGGACTTTGGCTAGCTTAGTGGGACCTTATTAATTACCTTAAAGGCTTCGCCGGGGCCGACACGATGTCCGGAGTCAACCATATGGGCAAGGATGGATCAAATTATGCTTCTGACTTCACCATTGGCCAACCATGCAGGGAGGTGCTCCCGTACTCTTTTGGATAAACGCCGACTCGTGCGACTGGAATAAGCCTCTCCATAGGAGCAATTAAATGAGTAGATGCACGTAGAATTGGTCTGAGCTGACAACCTATCCTTACCTTTGCCGTACAGGACCGGGTTGGTTGAGAATAACACCGTGACTTTCGCTGTTGGGAAGGTCCGCGATACGGCTTGGTTGAGGTGTCTGCTTAGGTGTTCGCTTGTTGCATACCCTTGAAGGGGGGCTTTGAGGAATAGCGTCTTCGTTTCTACAGTGGGTGTGGTGGGCTATGCTTCGCTCTCCAACATATTCTTTATGATGAATCTGTCCGGATATCCGTTTTCTCGAAGCAGGTCCTGCAGTTTCTGCAGATTCATTTCAAAAGTGTCTGCCTAGCAGCTTTTTCTTGCTCTTTGCGTTAAGCAGCGGATGAAGTCACGCTTCTGTTGGATAGGTACAAAACTGTGAAAGTTTGTATGCTGTCCGGATCAGTTTTTCTTTCGATAAACGCTCCTTTGAACGCTACCGTCAGGTCTTCGACTTAGGACAACCTACCGTCCCCACCTCCAAGGTAAACTTAATGGAGGGCTGTGCTGGATTAACAGTATTTATAAGCGCATTTAAATTGGCTTCTGCTGGGGCGATAACGAAGATTTCATCGACATATCGACCATAGCGTTTTAATTCATGGATTTACTCGCTGAGTTGACATTTCTCCAGCATGCCCAGGAAGATCTTAGCCAAGAGAGGCCCAAAAGTTGAGCCCATAGCGACGCCATCTATTTGTCTATAGAGTTGGTTGTCAAAGAAGAACTTCACATTTAATGTGCATCGTATTAATGGTTGCTTTAATGCAGCACTTAGTATTCCTACCTCTATCTGATTAGCCACTATGAATTCGCAGATATAGTCGACTGTCTCTGCAAGTAGGATGTTTGTAAACAGCGATGAGACTTCTAGGGAGAGCATTATCATGCCGCTTAACTTCATATTTTTGGCGCCGTCTAGTTCCGTTGAATTTCTTCTCCTTATTAGTCATCATCATGTAGATCCAATAAGATGAATTGCGCAACTCTAATAGTCTTATGAGCTGTTATCACCGTAAGTGTGTATTCAGCGCTTTTTTCTCAAAAAATGAGTAAGCAATAGTTTAATTGACAAGTTAACATACGGGTAAGCATTTCTTCAAGTGAAGATGAATCTAATTTAAGGCTGACTACTAACGTTTTCTAAGATGTGTTTAAGTATCAAAAGCTTTCTAACGAAGCTTTGGACGCACAAGACCTTGCTAAGTTCATTCCATCATTAAAGCAGTAATAGGATTTAAGGTTGCAAAACAGTATTCAATTTAAGAACAGATTATCTGCCAGAGTAGTTTCAAAACTGAATTTTAAAGATTTCTGGCCTAGGAAGGTGTTTCAACAGGTGGCATTTTTGGCTATGGTAAACCTTCTATGGAAGACCTTGTAACGACAGGAGAAAAGCTAGAAACCAAATTGGTAAATGACTTTCGCATGGTAGCTAATAACCCCAGGTGCAACCAGAAGAACAACGAGTCCTTGCCAATACAAGCAAACATGCGTGCCCCAGGAAGCAATTGAGAAGAAGATTCGATCGCTGGGACAATATGTTTATTCGCCAGATGCTTCGACATCCGCCGTGGATTCAGAATCAGAGATGTGAATAGGGAACAGTAGCAGAAACGGGTAATGCATGCACAGAAGCTTGCAATATTTATAGGATACAGTCATTACTGCAAACATACAGCGACAATTAACGTTAATTGCCTTCTTGCGCGTGGGTAGTTTGTTGGACGGCACGCGGGCTCTGACCTGTTGAACTTTCATCACGGGCGGTGGGCTCGGGCGTGATGATTTTTCGGCCACCTGGCTCTCCGGTGTTGGCGTAAGAAGAGGCGGTGGCCTGCCCATTCCTTAAATGACGACATGTTTTGGCCAAATTGAATCTCAACATTGAATATGGATTGGGCAAATCATTGCACTTGTTTATGGATTTGGGGCCTGCGAACCATGACTCAAGTAGTTCTCGGCTCACCTGATTGTCACCTTTTGCGAGAATTTCGGCCTCATCAAATTTGAATGTGTGGCAGGGTCTCGTCAAATGAGCCGCAACTTGAGAATTGGCATCATTTCGCCGCACTGCTGCTGCGTGTTCGACAATAAACAAGTGAAACGATTTGCCCAATCCATATTCGACGCTGAGATTAAATTTGAACAAAGCAAGTCGTCACTTGAGGAACGAGCAGGTCACCGCCTCTTCTTACGCCAACATCGGAGAGCCAGGTGGCCGAACAATCATTACGCCCGAGCCCACCGCCCGTGAGGAAAGTTGAACAAGTCAGAGCCCGCATTCCCTCCAACAAACTATCTACGCGCAAGAGGGCAATTAACGTTAATTGTCGCTGTATGTTTGCAGTAATGACTGTATCCTATAAATATTGCAAGCTTCTGTGCATGCATTACCCGTTTCTGCTACTGTTCCCTATTCATATCTCTGATGCTGAATCCACGGCGGATGTCGAAGCATCTGGTGAATAAACATATTGTCCCAGCGATCGAGTCTTCTTCTTTTCAACGAGTCCTTGGTTAAATAGTAGGACGTTAGACTTGAAAACGCTCGATAATACAATTATCCGAGTTCAAATCCCAGATCATCCGAAATTATTGTAGGCATGACATGCTGGCAATGAGAGCTATTAGCGAAGGCGCAAGCATCTTAGTCCTCTATGTTAATGTCGACAGTCTTTCCTGCCTTCTATCCACCTTTCTATATCACTTCACAGTTATCAAAATTTGTTTTTTTTTCTGCCGTTCGTAAGCGGTTTACATATTTATATTTTCAAAGATAGCGAAGTTTAGTGCGCCCATGGGAGTTGCACTGCTGTAGGTCAAAATGCGGTGTTCGCATTAAAGGACGCGCACTTGCGTAGACTCGGTTTCCCAGGGTATACTTCGCCGGCCCATGTGCGCCCCTTCATCCGTTGAAAGGTAAGCTGTATTCTTGTTACTACTCTCGTTCTCGCTCTTTGTCGTCCCTTCGCTCTTCTCCTTTGTCCGTTTCACTTTCCTCCTCTCTTATAATTTCCTTCACTTCTCCCTCTCTTTCTTTATCTTGGTCCTTCATCTATGTTTATCTTTCTCTATGTTTATCGGTTTTATTTCCTTCCTTGCACTCTCGCTCTCTCTCTCTCATCCTCTTTTATTTTTCTTCTGCCCACCCAGCTTCTCTATCTCTCTCTGTCCCTTCAAGCTCTGCACACGGATGCTAACCGGCAGCGGAGCATGGGTAGTGCCTTCAGTCGATGACTGATTGGTTACCCTGTCTCAGAAGGGTGTTGGCCCAGGCTTCGTGCAGGGCTGCTCTCACCCTTCTGAGATTAAATGGTCTGTATGCACATGCAATGCCAGTCTTCAGCCAACCACGGTCCCTGCGGCCTGAAAGGCGCTGGCACTTTCTCTCAATTCTGATGCCCTGTCGGTGTATGCGTTCGCGCTCCCACTGGGTTTCAGGCTCCACTGCGGGTGTCCGAAAAGCTAGGCGGTCACTATGCGGTGGGAAAGAGAGAGAGGTCGACCTCGGCGCGTTTCTCTCCTCACTATAGTAAATCTGAATGCGCTTGAATCGATCACGGTGCCCTAAAAATCGTGCCTTGGAGGGTTTGCCAACTGACGGGAAGACTCGGGCCGCCTACGCTGCTGCTCCTCCTGTACGATTTTGTTTGTGGGTGCCTATGTGAGGAGGAGGAGGAGGACTGAGAGTCAGGCTGCAATGGCTCCTTCTTAATGTGGCCTCTATGGGGCTCCCGCGCACGCGGGAGCCTACCTAGTGAGTTGGCTGAGTCAAGTGGGCGTGTGTTGGGTGATTATCGCGCCAACCATCTAAACCTTCCCGCATTCCCAGTCGTATTGACTTTTTCTTTACATCGGAAACGGAGGTGGGAGTGGCGAGCGAGTGGGCAGATTCTCCACGCGTCTGCTTTCACTCCTTTTTTCGTTCGCGGTAGTTCGCTGCATTGCTTCTGCTTGCTGTGGCCTCGTGTTGGTTGCCCGGCTTGCCTCAGTGTCTGCTTCGACTTGCTTCAGTGTTTGCTGCAGCCTGTTGGAGCACGCGGTGCCCATCGTCGAAATCGACGGGGGAACTGTCATGTACGCCCCAAACTGTTCGCAGGGTAGAGGCTGTGTCCGGCCAACACAAGGGCTACACCAGCGCACGGCAGGCATTATTCGAATTTCGAGCTCATTACAACTGCCTAACGTCGGGGCCGGCACCGTGGCATCTGTAGGTGCCGGCGTGTGATGACTAACTTCCCACAAAGTGCGTTTGTGAATGCTTGTTGTGACTAGATCCAGTCCAATGCGCACTTGCGAATACTTGCTGCTTCTAGCCTCTGGGACAGCCAATCACAGGTCGACTCACAGGGGACTTCATGTGACGACTGCAAAGCAGACACCATTCCAGACGCCGTCCGCTGGGCTGCGTTTGTGCGGTCGTCTGACAGTACATTTCCCCTGGCCTATTCTCCACTTCTTACCACGCTGGCACCCCATGTCTTCCCTCCTCCTAATGAACTGGGCCCGAAGATCACAGGTGCCAGGGTTTAACTTACGTAACCCCCTGTGATAGGCTTCTAGCGAGCGCATATTCTAAGCCATGCTTTGCTCGGTCTCGTCTGGGGCATTTCCCGCATGTCGGGCTCTCGTATCCACCTCCGATCAAGATCATGGACGCGTCTGGCCTAACTGACCAACCGCTTCCCAAGGCCAGTTCACAAAGGAGCTTAGAGTGGTGACTGCTTGCGCTCAGACACTCCTGCAGCCGGTGACCTTATGGTCGGTTGCAGACATCCGGAGCCGGTATGTGACTCTGGACACCGAACCGCTCATGGCTAGGCCGCTCTCGCCTGGGAGTCACTTACCTACCACTTGCATCCTACTCCTTCCGCAATTAATCAAATTATCCCTAACACTTTGGCCTTCCATGCCTTCTTCTAGTTTATAATCACTGGGATACGTTCTATCATCTAATATCCGGCCGGACCACATCGTACTCCACAGGCTCACGCCGCGTCAGCCACCGTGGCTTTTATGGCACTCGCAATCCGTGGGAGTAGAGTCAGGCGTGGTGGCGGTCTCGGCCGCCTGCGCTCTGTTTGACTTTATCTTGAGGAGCAGGGAATTGAGAGTGCAGTGGAAGTCTATATCACTAGAAAAAATAATCCATTAATTTCGGTCCTTTCCAAATGAAAAAAGCCTACAGTACATAAATTGCACTTTAAGCGTTTTGAAAATTTTGGATATAAAGGGTAGCCTTGGCTGACGAACAGACCTATCTACTACGAGGATTGCAGGTAACGAGAGAGCCACTCGCAAAAAAAACTGTTTCAACTGACGAGCCTCCGCTCAGTTAACGAGTTGTCAGGTGCCGGTTTCCCCCGTTGGGTCTTACTCCCCCAGAGCGTGGATACTTGGTCGCCTGCAGCCAATCAGTGAACTGGCGTAGTTTGATTGGCCAAAACTCGCGCGGCTCCAGCAGTGAACTGGGCGTGCGCGTAGGGCGGGCAAAGGGCCAGCGCGGGCAGCGTCAGCATTGACTGGCGAAGACGCGATGCATCAGTGGTGACTGTTAGGACTGTAGCCTGATCAAATACTAGCAACCTTAACGGCTCTCCTAAGCAGTCGTGCATGCCACCGACTGCCACAATGATTCCTTTGCGCAATAGCGTTCGCTGGGCCGGGCCCAAGAAATAACCTTACACCGGAAGCGTACACACGCACGCATGTGCCAGCTGGTCACAGTTATCCCAATGCCTTGTTAGGATTATCCCTAACGAGCGGCCCGGATGAACTCTCAGGGCACGCTTTCGGTCCGCCGCCACACAGAGGCGCACGCAGCCGTGCGCGGGCAGCCAATGCGGCCAATCAAGCCACGAGAGAACGCGCAGACTTATACGCCACTGTTTCTAGCAGACAGGGAGAGTTACAACAGCGGACGCGAGGCCACCGCTAGTCCGCTCCAAATGCCGGTGCTTGCCCCCGAAGCGGGACAGAGAGTTGCATCACACACGCGGACAGCGAGGACACGCTAGTCCGCTTCCAATGCCGAGGCTTGCCCCCGCGGCAGAACCAGGCGCGCTGGAGATCAACCAGCGGCAACTGCAACACGAGACAGCAACTCCGGGTTTTGTACACAATAAACCCTCCTCCGGGTGGATTCCGGAATCATGCCCGTCTTATTGTGTTCTTCCTTGAAGATTTCAACAGCGCGTAATTCGGCGGTGACACACGTCAGATATCACTGTTATAACACTAGCGAAGCAGACTTCGTCGTTATAGCAGTGGTGACGTTGATCGCGGGAGCGGACGGTCTCAACATGCGTCTGCATTTATTTTTACTTTTCTTGGCCATTTTTGTGGTTCTGTAACTACAATTTGCAATCCACGATGTCGCCAAAGAAGCCACTTTCCAAAGATAGTGTTGTAAAAATGAAAAAAACGCAATTACTATATAGGGAGAGGGAGGGAGAAAGGATGGAAAATTGCAGACAGTTATGTGAACGTTGCTCATGCCAAGCTCGGAGCTTGTAGGAGCTTCCTTTGAGCGCACAAAACTAGCTTTCGCAACTGGATCGTGGTTGCTTCTGCTGTTGCTAGCAAACGCTGCTCCAGGGACTTTGGGGGCTCTGGTAGGACTTTGTAAGGGGCCGCACAACGTCCGGAGTCAACTATTTGGGCCAGAATGGCGCTGTCGATGCTGCTGACTTCATCTTTGCTCAGCCGGGCCAGGATATGCTGCCGTGTCCTTTTGGACAAGCGCAGGTTCGTGCAACCGATATAAGCTGCTCCATGGGAGCAATTAAATGGATCGATACACATAGAAGTGGTCTTAGCTGGCAACCCATCCTTGCCTTCGCCACGGAGGACCGGGTTGGTTGAGAATACCAGCCGAACGTTCGCTGTTGCGAAGGTTCGTGATACGGCTTAGTTAATGTGCTTATCTATGAGAATATGGGAGGACCTCCCGCTATGGCTGAGCAAAGGTGAAGTCATGAGCATCAACAGTGCAATGCTTGCCCACATGGTTTACTTCGGACATTGTGTGGACGTCAAACAAAATTACTATGTAGTTGAAGAAGGAAGTCATAGCCAGGGCGTATGGCAAGCTCTTGGTCAACAATCTTTACTAAAGGAAGGAAAAATTTAAGGAGCTTGAAGTGGTTAAGGGAGTTAATAAAGTTACCAGGCAACGGCCATAACCCCTAGAAGGTGTTGAAAACCTGCTGCTGGTCTGAATGAATAGAGTAAACATTTATAATAAGTACATGTCCCACAATAAAATTATAAAATTTCGTAGTGTTGTTTTTTTCGGACGGTGGAATGGATTTATTTGACTTTTATTATTTTGAATGGAGAAACTAATTTTGCACGACGAGCGTTTCACATGATGAGCTCGGTGATGGAACGGATTAAACTCGTTAAACGAGGCTCCGCTGTATAATTTTTTTTAATTTCGAAGTTTAATGCGCCTACACCAGTTGCACTGCTGCAAATTGAATTGTGGTGTTCCCATTAAAGGACGCGCACTTACATCGGCTCGGTTGCCCACAATCAAACTCTCTCTCCCGCAGGTTAGCGTGCGCATATCCCCCCTCCTCCCCCCCCCCCCTCAGAACTGCCTGGGACCGGAACGGTATTGGCTGGATGTTAGTTCGAGGGTGTTGCTGCTGCATCCGGGTATAGACGCAATTTGTACGTTGCGCTTGCACGTCGTGTCTTTACAGCTGTTGTTGGGGTGGGGAGGGGATCTTGGTTGTGAAAAGAATGCGCCAATTTATGGGAACCGGCTGCTATCTCCGTCTCTTGATCGGCCCTAACCTTTCTGTCGGTTTGGAAATCGTCTGTGTGAATTATTCGATGAAAAGGCGAGGAAGTTGTGAATAGGGAACCGGAACGGTTTTCGGCTGGGTCAGATGGACTGAAAGTGGTTAGTTTATCGGGAAGTGTTAAGGTTAATTTAGGTTAACCCTAACAACTACGATCTTCCAGGCCCGGTTCCTAAGAAGCAAGGAGAAGTCGTGGGGAGCCAGTATGGTAGAAACGGTATAGTCTGTTCAGAAGGAGTGAAGAATAGATAGGATGAAAATTTGTCTCTCAGACGAGTGCAGTCTGTTCCCTAGTCGGGGTCGGTTCCGAAATTATGTCTGGCGGCAGTCACCGCATTGATGTCCTTGTCCAGACGGATTGAAGCACAACTAATAATTGAGGCTAGTCTACTAACGCTGGCATGTCTCTGGACGGATTGAAGTCATGCTACGGTGAAGGTACGGTGCGCATGTCCGGTGGCGTCTTTTTGCGCCTGGGCCCAGAGGCATGCCGAGACCTGCCTTCGCGCGAGGTCCTAGGCGGGGAGTGACCTCGTCTGTGACGTCACGAGTTGAGAGGGAGTTGGGCTGCAGAGCCACTACAACTGCTCCCTTCCGAGATCAAAGATTCATTTGCGAAATAAATCGAACAGAGGAATAATAATTAAATATACGGAAGGAGGTACGTACCGATGGTAGGGTTTGAGTGGCTGGTGTTCGTGTGGCTGGCATAATTAAACCAGGTCGAAGGGACGGTTGCTACCGGCACGTTGGTAGGAAAAAAGAGTGCTTCCATGACCTCGACTACCACTGAGTGATCCGGCACCTTGCCGGGAGGAAAGGTCATCTTGACAACGCGTGAGTCACCCTGGATGGCTGAGTTGAATTTTGACGGCAAATCAATATGCCATTTCAGTGTTGGTGGCGTTGAGGGAAGAGGGCTAGCGTTGGCAGTAGAAGTAGGATCAGAATTTGTAAAGGAGGTTCGTTTGCTGGCAATCATAGCGGGAACTGCCTTGCGGGATGGGAAATAATCCATAGCCTGGGTCAAAGGGTTTTGAGCGTTTGGAGATCTCCGTATCGCTTCACGGAAGGATGTTGGTAAAGAAATTCCACATATTGCGGTCACAGAAGATTACACGGGGAAATTTAGTTGAAGGTAAAAGAGTTTTGGTGACAGAAGTTGAGAGTTCATCTTATATCGTGGGTCACCAATTTATCTATTGAGAAAGCCAATAGATGTCGCTATTCCAAGCTAAGAACACGTCGCAAAGTGCCGACTCCAATACCTTGAATATGATGAAATCAACTCCGTACCCTATCTAATGAAGAAGAACTATATGTAGGAGCAAGATGTCTGCTATTGCTAATCGTAATTAAAAATAGTTGAAGTTGTGTACAAATTTTAGTGCGAAAAAGCTTTAAATAAATACAAGTATGGCAAAGGGCTACCACAGGGTCATTTTTTAGCGTGAGGCTTGCAGAAGAGACCAAATAAAAGGAAATTTGGAGGGCAAGAACTTACGGTACTTGTGGATGCTTTGCTTAACACTATTAGTCATCTGAAGACGTAATGAGTATGCTTTACCTTAATTAAATTACTGGTACCACTATAGCGTGATTCCTAACCTACTGACTAAACATCAAACTCAGATTTAAAATATGTCGCGAAAATAAACTCCCAGTTCCGCGTGGGAAGAAAAGAATTGGGACACGCCAGATGAGAGGACTGATGAAGCCTGTACAGAGATAGTAGAGGATACTTTAGAGGAAGTTCACAATTGAACTGCTACACGACCACCAGCGAGAGTGGCGTTCCAAGTGTATGAACGCGGCAGTCCTCAAAGTGAAGCCTTGTGTGAGTCAATCTTGACGGTGATTGGCAAGACTGGATTGGGGTTGGCAGACACTGGTGCATGCCCACGTACTAACAGCCGCGAGAGACGAGAGGTTGAGCACTGCACGCGGAAGTGAGTAACCGCGTTTCTTCCAGTGGCATTCTGTTGCTTTGTAGGAGCTTGCCCCCAGAGCTGCCAGTTAATCGATTTTTGGCGCATCGCTGATTACTGGTCCACATTGGACTTACTTCGCCACTTGTGATGACTGATCTACGAAGTGTGAATTGGCACTCAAGTGGCTCAATCAGGTAATCGATTTTGCGTACCACTGATTACTGATATGCGCTGGCTTTGTTGTCAGCGTTGGCAGCAACACACTTCACACTAAGCCAATTCACTCGGCCTTTCGCCCCGGTGCGCAGCGGACGCGAGGCTGCGGCGCTCTCTCTCGATCCTCATGGTCGAACTCCACCTCAGGCCGAGTCAATCCTTCTGTTATCTCTTCTCCTACTTATTCTGTACAGAATTGAATCTCCTTCTACTTTGGCTTCTACGACTTCTATCTTAGTCTAAGGAGCCGGGCCTGGAAGATCGCAGTAGTTAGGGTTTAACCGGCTTAGCCTTAACACCTTTAGCGATAGCTTCACCGGGTTTACAGTGGAGCATTCCGTTCAAATCATCATAAGGAAAGTATTCGTTTCCCTTTCCTTCTAATCAAACAGACTGACAAACCGGTATTCTGCAAGTGCATACTGGTACATCCCGTCTACAGATTTTCCCGCCTATGAACATTTCTCACCTATCGCACGTGAGAAAAGATTTTGCCTCTGTTAAGATATCATTTTGGAGGAGGTGTAGTGACCCAACTCCGCGTGCAACGTTCAACGCCTCGCCTCGCACTATTGTTAGCACGTGTACACTGGTGTCGGCAGACCCCAATCCACTTTGGTCAGTCCCCGCCTTGAGGCTGACTCACATAGCAGACATTTTCTACCTATTGGTTTTCTCCACTAGACGGAGTACTTAGTCGTTTTTGCATATTTAGGGTATTCGACGCGGTTTGGCTTGACGCGCTCTTAGCGTGGGATCGCATCATTGATTGCCTTTCTCAACTAGCCAAAGAACTTTGCTTGCCGTGCTCTGAAGATACTCGTGGTCTCATACTTCGAACGCCGGCCCCTCGCGGGTGGTTATGTACTCCTCCGACCGTCAATTTCCTCCAAGCTTTCTCCACAACCTATTTACAGAATACACTATTCCCCTCATCTGGCGTTCCATGGCTTCTCTTCACACAAAGAATCGGGCCTGAAAATCCAAGCGACAAGGATCTTCTCTACGCCCCTGCGGTACAGGTTTTGGGATCCCGCGTCCGCCCTGTGCAGTACTTGACTATAAAACTTCTAAAAAAACTGTTGAATCGGCATATTATACCACGAAAAAAAACTTTATCTTTGTCTGGCCAGTACATTTATATGGAAACGGGGTACAAGGTAAGACGTGTTCGTTTTTTTTCGTACAAGTGGTTCGCACATGGTAAATTCCGGACATTGTGTGGACCCAAACAACGAATTCCGGGCGACTCGTAAGCCCTCATCAAAATGCTCAAAGTCCCTGGGTCAGCGCCTGCTGGTAACAGCAGAAGCGACCGCTATTAGGTTGATGAAGCCGATGTTGTGTGCACAAAAGAACCTCCTACAAGCTCCGTGTCTTGCATGGCCCACAGTCACTTAGCAGCATGCGCCCGTCCGCCCTCTAACTGACACCGCCGCCCCTCCTCCCGAAGACTAGCTCCACCAAAGCCTGCCTTCTTAACCAGACTCCTCTTATCGAGGCCTTCCCCTTCTTTGTACCCAGGATTCACTTGCACGAAACGACGAACACGAGAAGGAGGACACACGGGCTTTTTTAGACGTGCTTATCCGCAGGCGCGCAGATGGTTCCATTCAAAAGTTCCCTTATCGGAAAACCACGTGCACTTTCTTAGTTTCGTTCCAATTCAGAGGAAACAAAACTTGGAATTGTGCCTTTTCAATAGAGACGCTTTAATCTGTTCTTCGGATTCGATCGATGAAGAGAGGAGTTTTCTCAGGAAAGTGTTACCTGGAAACGGCTATCCTGAGAAATTAATTGTTAAGTATCAAAAGCGCAGACAATAAATTACTCCTAAAAGATCTGTGCCAAAAAAGCCGGTTAGCATTTTCTACCCTTTCAAAGGTGATAATGTGTCCAATTTGATAAAACGGAGGCTTCGATGCACAATTGAAAGAATTTATCCCACTACTAAATTGTTGGACGTAAGCACAACAGCGACTATTCCAGTTCGACCGACTAAAGACCTTCTGCCTATGCACGCAACTTAAAACTGTTTACGAGTTCACATGTAGTTGCGGCTGCAGATACATCGGACGCACGCAAAGGCAGCTGGCAGTGCGGTCAGCTGAACACATGCCGAAGTGGTTGCTCAGGGCGGAACATAAAGTACCCAAGAGTACAATCACGAAGCGCTTAGTGGAAATTGGCCATACAGTCGACCAAACGACTGCACTTCAGGTCCTACTTCGAGCGACGACCTGACATCAGCTACGATTTGCGGAGGCCACTGCAGTACGGAGAAGAAAACCAGAACTCTGTAAGCAGCTGGACCATGTGATCAACCTCGCATTGCCATGGTAACGATTGATAAACTCATTTCCGCTTACGCTTCCTCGTCACCCTGCCCCCTGCCCCAACCCTCTCCCCCCCCCTTTTTTTAACCACGCCCTACAGGCTTTCATGAACATGCACTAACATGAACTGCCATGCTGTGACGCTAACCTTTCCCCCCTCTCCTCTACTCCTCAACATGCGTCTACATCTATGACCTATTGTTTCTACCCCCTTTAACTATCAAGTTGCATTTAATTGGACACTTACTTCTCTTCTGAATAGGCAACGACAGTCTGTAGCTGAATGAGAGATGACGAAATTTTATGACGCTATTAAATTCTGCTAACCTAGTGATCTCTGCCTTGTTCGAACACGTTTTAACTTGTACCCCTTTTTTCATATAACTGTACTGGTCCAACGAGCATTTATCGAATGCCTACGTACACTCGCCAGCCACTCGTCTCAATTCTCTGATGGAAATTTTTGCAACTTTAAACGATAAATTTACGAATCACGGCGTTTCAGCACCACATAAATCCTTCTGGGTTTTGCATCAGTTTTCCTATGCAAAACGTCGCCTAGTCAGTACTCGGTGCTTAAACAGTAAACGCTACTCATGTCTCTGATGATGAATCCGCGATGATGTCGAAACGTCAGGCGAATAAACGTATTGTCCCAGCGATCGAGTCTTCGTCTTCTCAAACGCTAAGGAAGTCGAAAATTACGTTGGACTAAAGACTTTCGCTGGCAGGGTTGGGTTAGGCTCTGACGATGCAGTAATTTATGGATTCGGAATGTCAGGTACAAGGATGCCTAGTTTGAGTAATCGTGTTGTATTGTTTCTTGACATAGTTCTTTCTATTGACATCAAAATAACTTGGACGCAGTCATCCTGGGTTATACATATTGAACCTGTCCATGGCTCGGTCTTTCGAAAAACCAAGAAGAAGACCTCAGATAATTATTTCATCCGGCGTAAGTAATATTTCGAGCTTCTAACTTTTCGCGCACAGTACGTCAACAAAACGAATAGGCTTGGGATAAATCCAGAGCGATGCTTCATTTAGCAAATACGTAGAGGCGAAAGGAGGAATAAATCCCAATCGAGGACATAACATTTCCGCGCGTATTTTGTGTTCTTCTCGTGTGCAGGCGCTCAGCTAAACTGATAAAAAGCGGCTAATATTAACCCATTTTTCCGACTTCAAACCTCCCATTTTAGAGCGTCTTCACTGGCGCAGTGACCTTATAGTAAGCCGACGCATGTGAGATCCTTCAGCAACCGCCGAAGATCAGAAATACAACCGCACGAACACGTAGATGCCTTAGTTATTGACCTGAGTTTCCCACGAGTTTGCTAAATGTCATCTGCCTAAAACCCTTTATGGCCTGACGTAATACGTGGGAGAAACACATTCTAAAAATCGCCAGTAGAGTCTATGGCGGGAGTACGTAAAATAAACCTGTTCTTTTTTAACTAAACGTATGCAAGAATGTACAACTTCAAATAAAATTTGGGATTATTTTTGTTAAAATAATCCTGATTGTGCTGAGTAAAAACGTCGTCCGGAAATGTTCCTGTCTGAATTAAACGTTAGCGTTGGTGCCTGCATCAAAAAATGTTTTCATCAGATGTCGGCAATATATTTGTTCTGGAAAACCGACAAACTATGACCTGGAAAGAGGACGCGAGTCATCACAACGAACTCGCATGAAATTGGCCCACGAAATTGTCGGTGTCCTTAGCTGAAGTCGGCCAATCGGAGACGGAGCAGAACGAATGAAAGAAATGAACACAGAAACGCCTTGGGCAACAGGTTTTTCAGTAAACTGATTGGTCCAGTGGATTAAGTTTTGTTTATCCCTCACCATCGACTCCTGGTCTTATTTTGAGTTTGTTTTCGTAGGGTCGACGTCAACAGACTACCTCGAAGCGGTCCAATGCATTCGTTTAAAATGAGAGTAGCTTGACCGCCAAGCTTCCAGAGGGGACATTTGCGTAACATTCTATTATAGATAACACCATATAAACCAAACAATCCAGAGTTTTTGAATACGGGACTGATGTTCATAGGAGTTGTACGGGTGGGGCAGTAGAAGGGTGGAAGCGAAGAAATTTTAAAAGATATAATAAAAGAAAATATGAAATATTCGATTAAATTATAATTAATTAATCGATATAATTAATTAATATTAATATAATAATTAATATAAATTAATATATATATATAATAAATTAATATATAATGCAATTAAATGAACAGGAAAACTGCGAAAGATTGCAAGTATATCCGGTAAGGGAACAGAAGGATGAGGTAATAAAAATACACTTAGAACTTCTAACATAGTGGCTAGAATATAGCGCCTTAAGGGCAAACTGACAGCAAACTTTGATATTTTGATCAAGGGCGTTTTTGCCCAGCAAAAACGCATCGACCTGCCATCGAATCTGCCGGAAGATTTATTCCCATACTTATTTTACTAGCCTCGACTGCTTCTAATACTTTACCTGTTGCCCTATACCATGCCAAACGTGAACTATACTACAAAAGGGATGGTGTCTCGATGGCGGATTGACAGTATATTTTAGTAATTCTCATCGAGCCCTTATGACTTTTTGGAGGTAAACGGAAGAGCACCCCCCCTCGCCGAATGTCCCACCTACATCATCCTTATAACAACCAGCCTCTTATACAATAATTCTGTGGTTTTTGAGTTTCTGCGGTGTTACTGATAAAAGATGGCTACCGACTTTTGAATTGCTATCCTAGTGGGCATTGCCGTTGTTCAGAAACCTCTCAGTTTCTGGATGTGGGTCATGCTGCTATTTATGCACCAGCAATTTTTCGCGCATGTGTGTCTAGCAGCAACAGCTACTTGTCTTCGGATTTAATATCCTGTTTAGGCTAATACTAATGAACATTGCCGGCAAAACGAAGGGAGACGGGGATGCTCATTTCTGGCCCATTAGTCATCATCACCCAATCAGTACCGACGTCATGAGCAAAGCTGCTCACCAGCGTCATTGTCCTTGTCCAGTCAGGCCAATTTAGGGATTCATGCTAAGGCGTCAGGCCGATTTATATTTAATTTACCCGTATTTATTTTGTTGGGCTGATTTGGCTAGATATAGCCGTGAGGCCCGTGATTTTGAAAACTAGCGAAAGGAATGGACGTGCTTCTACAGCGGACTAAATTATACCGACAAAAATTTCACCTGGCGGATGAAAAATACGGCCTCGGGTAAATAAGAATGACCAGTTTTTTTCAAACTGTTTGCGTCTAGCTTTTGGATTTATGTGGCATTTTTGTACGGCTACTTTGCTAGTATCGTTCTTGAAGAAAAAGGAAACTTTCATTCATCGTGGTAACCTACGGAAGATGAGAATGGGTACTAGAGCCGTTTCTGTGGTGATACGATCAATATTTCCGATGTAAATGAAGAAACGAGATTTAAAAATAGTTCAGGAGAATGAGATGCTATGACTGGGACAAAACGTTTATTCAAGTGGCCTTTCGGCTTTTCATACGGACACATCATCGGAGAAAATGGGGATAGAGGTATACACCGCTTCCCGCACAACTCGCATTTAGACCTGTCCACGGACCACAGTCAGGCATCAAGTAATGAGGCCGAATGAGGCTTTGCTAGTGTCCACTGCTGCCTGAGATAACAATTGAAGCTTCTTTACACAATAAGTCTTTCATTATGGCGCTTTTTACCTACAATTTGGAGGTTGACATAATGACTAAGGTGATCTGATCACAACCAGCACTTAGTACCCCAAATGGAAGAACAAGCGCATGGATAAGAAGACGAATCAATCACTGGGACAATACGTTGATTCGCCTGACGTTTCGAAATCTGTCGTGGATTTATCATCAGAGACATAAGCAGAAAACAGAAGCAGAAACAGGCAATACACGCACAGGAGTTTTCAGTATTTATAGGATACAGTCATTACTGCAAACATTCAGCGACAATTAACGTTAACTGCCTTCTTGCGCATGGATTGTTTGTTGGACGGCATGTGGGCTCTGACCTGTTGAACTTTCACCACGCGTGGTGGACTCGGGCGTGATGACTGCTCGGCCATATGGCCCTCCGGTGTTGGCGTAGGATGACGCAGTGGCCTGTCCGTTCCCGATGTAGCGACTTGCTTTGGGCAAATTGAGTCTTAGCACCGAATATGGATTGAGCAAAGTGTTGCACTTGTTTATGGATAGAAGGCCCGCGAACCACGACTCAAGTAATTCTCGACTCACCCGATTGTGACTTCCTGCGAGAATTACGACTTCATCAAATTTGAATGTGTGGCCGGGTCTCGTCGAATGAGCCGCAATCGAGTCATCTTCTCAACTACTTCCTGGGACTCGCATGTCCGCTTGTATCGGCAATAAACGCACTCTTGGCAAAATTCGTTTTAAACGGTTTCGGAATGGCTGATTGCCATATACCAGTGCTGGCCGGATTAAGTGTCAATAGGTATACGTATCCTATTCTCGTCTTTGCCGGCAATATTATCTCCCAATACTACTGGTTTCCACGGCTGCTGGCAATGGCCGGGAAAGGAGGCTCAAGGCAAAGGTTGAGCGGCGGTAGCCAAGGCCGAGATGTCACCAACTTATTTCGTCTTGTGTGAGCCTATAGGGGTTAAGGCTAATACGGTTAACCCTAACACCTACGATCTTCCAGGCCCGGTTCCTTAGGGGATGGGAGAAGTTTTGGGAAGGCCAGATTGTTAGGAATAGTTTATTCTGCAGAAGGATAGAAGAATAGGCTGAGAGATTTGACTATTGGAGCACACGTCCGGCCGCGAGGCGGCCCAGGTCCAAAGTCTAGCTAGGGAGCAGACATTCGAGCCGCCAGTTTTGGCTGCAACCGTGAAGGTCATTGATTGGACTACGCGTGGGCGAACCGGCGCGGACGCATTAGTAAGTGCGTCAGTGCGTCTGGCGATAGCATCGGCCTAGAGATTTATCCAGACCGGTTGAGTTCAGGCCCCTGCGGGTTGAGGCCAGAATGGGGGACACATTGTGCGTGCATTTGGATGCGCCTCAATTGCACGTCAGATTCGTCTGGCAACAGTGGCGGTAAGGTCCACTACAAGCCCCGAAGGAAGAACACGACAGGAAGAGCGCAACAGCAGAAGTCTCTGAGTGTCAAAGGTTCAATATATTTAGGACAACAAACGCGTGTGACACGATGTCCATCGAGCCAATCAGCTTCTCTTCTGGCGTAGGCGCTGTTACGAATGGCTGGTGACTAACGGCTGACTGTAGCTTGAATTTGAAATTATTGATTAATTTCCTGTCAGTATGCTTCGCTGCACGTAGGCCGATCGATAGCCTGCCGTGGGTGCGCCTCGCGCTTGCATGCTATCTGCCTGTTAGGCTGTTCATTAGGCTCGCCCTAACTCATTTAACGTTTGCCAATGAGTGTCAATATCTTCCTATCTAAACCGGCAAGACAAGCTCGTAGCGATCCTGAAATCGGCGCGCTACTATTGCTGAAACATGGTTCCCTAGCCTGCGGTCGCGCCAACTATCTGCACGTCTGCCTGCCAGCCTCTTCCTCTTTGTCGAGGCACCCGTATTGTCCACCTCTCGGTGGCCTGATGCCTGTAGAGTTTTGTCGAGGACCAAGGGGAAGCGGAACAGATGAGTTCCGTTAGCCGAAGGGAAAAACCGAGGGTAAAAAGTAGATTAGGGTGGAAACTAAGAAAACATCACTGCTAAGTCTCCAGTCAGTTAATATTTTTAAAGTTTTTATAGTCTTTAACTGATATATTTTTCGTACATTCCTCAAAATAACTAAGTAGATTTTCATCATGTAGTGGGGTTACCTATTTCAAATATTGGAACTAGTCGCACAAATAACCTTTCCCCTACTTCCTTTTCGGTGGTTGCATATATTTTGCAGGCAGAGCTCTTCATGAACCAATAAATCGAAAGCTGTGCATTCATTATTTTTGAAGAAAAAAAGGTTACGTCATAGAGACACTTCCAAACCTTACAGCATAATCTTCGTATACTGATTTCAAAAATAGATTTCAAAGTTTCACTGACTTCCTCGGTGGATAAATATTTCAGATACTCTGACCCACCCCACCCCCCGCTTCTCAGTTTTACGTTCGATCCTAGATCCTAAGTTGCCAAAATGCTTTAAAATAGTGGGCATGGAACACTAGAAGGAAGAACTTTGTTTGCAACCGCTACTATTGGTCGTCGGTTGGCCAATAACAGGGCCAAAATAAAAGGAGTTTGGCAACCGCTACACGTGACGTAGACGGGGCCAAACTCTAGATGCCCAGAAGCCAGTGTTAGCCTGTTTCCTCGAGCATCAAGCTCTCTGGCAAGGAAAGAAAGGTTTAACCGACTGGGGATCCGTGGGGCAATGATTGGCAAGCAGAAGACCAATCACAAATGCGAGTGAGTGCTGGCTGACGTAGTAGGAGTTCAATCGCAATTTGCATAAGTCGCCGTGGCTGGGGGTAGCAAAGCATGCCAGTGATCGACAATGCGTCATCCGATGGGGTGGCCTGTAAGCTGTGTGGCGAGGACACAATTAGGTTTTCTGCGCTGTGGATGTTTGCTCGCATTCATCAGAATGCTCAAGTTATCGAATTATTCCACAATCCGATGGCGTTTTTTAGTTCGGAAGAGCATCAGATTGTGTACTGGATACTCATTTGATGGGCGTGGCAGACGTAGGCGCATGTTTAGCCCCGCGCTTACCTCCTTCCCTTGTCGCTTATCAGTGTCAAAACCAAGCCAGACAGACTTCAGCTGACGTACCTACAATTTCCCTTCCCCCACTGACACGTTCTCTTTGGCCCTACTTTTTCATCTCATGTGTAGGCGCACCTCAGGCGCACACCGGGCTTCCGCTGCAGGCGTGCACACGCTCCCATGCGAATCACACGACGGTGGGCGGTGGGAACATGCGTGCTTCAGCTCTAAGGGCAGCTTCCGGCAGCAGTTTACGGATTCAAGGCGTCATCCAATCCCCGACAAGACTGATTATGACTGGACGGCATTACCTGAGACATAAACTTGCACCCACACCCTGATGATGACTACATTTTTAACCAACCTGGTTACAATTTGCCTTTAAAACAGCCGAAATCACGGGAGCAGTGAAGAGCATGCAAGACATATTGACATACCGGTGCCGTAGTCATTCCGCCCCAAAGGTGCTGGGATTTAGTTGGAGACCTCCATCGTACGCTCTTGTATGTTTTTAGCTCTCAGAATTTATTTGGTGAAAGTTGGATTACTGGAGTACATGGTGTTCCTATAGATGCGATGTTTCTTCATCGCACTGTATAAAGTGTTTAGGCAAAGAAAATGCGTACGAGGCATGATGGGGCAGAGCTTTAGACTTCTAAGCACCTGGGGTTAAGTGTGACTGGCTGATGATGACTACTAAGCCAAAAGCGGCCATTTAAGTCTCGGTCTCTCATCTTTGTTGGCAATCTCATTCTTTTAATCCAATAAGTTAAATAAAGCTAAGAAGGTGTTTATGCACCCCTTCGTCGTGGAAAGCGGAATCAGCCCTATAACGTCGGGACTAACGGCAGATACGTTAGTTGATGGACATTTCACCAATCAGCTACGGGACTCACTCGTACTTGTTACGAGTTTGTGCGTTCATTTTCGTCACCCCTTATTACTTCCCCAGCTGTATATGTGGAATAGAAGACAGGCAGGAGAGTAAAAGACAACGTTACCACAACAGCCTCTATGTGTGCATCGGCATCTCCGCATGTGCTCTAATTGGTCCACACGTCCGTCAAGTTATCTACGTCAGCAGCAATTCCCGCCTTTTGTCCGCAGTATCGTACGTAAGGACATGCGGCCTTTTCCCGCTTTGTAACTTCCCATGTTCTGATTTGACGTCTATATACGGTGGATGAAGTAAGTCAGGCAAAATGCCGAAAAGCGAAATAATAAGCACACACAAATCAGCATAAAAGCACGTGCAAAACCTCTGAAATAAAAGTGACTAACCTCAAGTGAACTTAAAACATAAGGAAGAATGTAAAAAAGTACTATTACCTTGTTTATAAATAAGGAATTCAAAAAAATTCGTAGCTCGAACACGTCAACATGCGTTGTAACTGTGAAGAGTAAATGCAAATAGAATGATCAGGTTAAATAGTAAACATACCATTTCGTGTAGATAGCAAGTAATGTCCTTTCATACAATTTCTCCATAGGTATTTATGTTATAAGATTACAATTACTTTTAAATTATCATTGAAATTCCACACAAATACTTCACGGTTTTCACTGTTTTTGCCCTACTTACACAAATTTAGGTTCTAATTGTTGTTGATCAAAACCTCAAAAATAAGGCATTTGGCCAAAGCAAGTCGCCACGTCGGGAACGGAGAGGCCACTGCGTCATCCTACGCCAACACTGGAGGGCCAGATGACCGAGCAAGCATCACGCCCAAGTCAACCACGCGCGCTGAATGTTCAGTATGTGAGAGCCCACATGCCGTCCAACAAACTGTCCACGGGCAAGAAGGCAATTAACGTTAACTGTCGTTGCATGTTTGCAGTAATGACTGTATTGTATAAATGCTGCAAACTCGTATGCATATATTATCCGTTTCTGCTAATGTCTCTGATAATGAGTCCGCGACGGCTCTCGATACGTCAGGCGATTAAAGTATTGTCCCAGCGGTCGAGTTGTCTTCTTCTCGTTTTGGTTATATTGGTAGACTCACTCAAACATGAAACCTTATTACCGAGGCAACTGAACGTCCACGACAAAGCTGAATTTGGTCCTTGTTTTCACCCACTTTCCCAAAAGAGATTTTTAAAAACAGTACCTGCTGACATTAATGAATCTTTGTAGCACAAAAGGTTACGTTCTATCATAGAAACTATCTCAAACAATTTCTGGGTTATACAGCCACCCATCTCTGCCCAAAATTTGGCCTTATTTTCTTCAGTAAACAAAATTAGGCGCGCTTCTCGAGCCTCACTTCCAGTCTACAGATCAAAAGAAACGCCTAAATATACGCTCACTCGTACTTCGATTACGAAAGTGCGTTCCCAATATTTCCTCACTTATAAGCCCTTTTCTAAATGGTAAGTGTTCAGCAGATTGAAGTAATATAAACCAAAATTTTATTAAAACTGTCCTCTTCTTACATTTCCTGTTTCTAAATTACACATTGACGGGAACTATACTATACGGCAAATTAGCCCGCCAAGCGCTTCATATTTAACCTAGGATGTTTTCAGTGTCCATATGTAAAATGAAATATACGTACTTTTTGTTTCGAAATCTCGATGTTTTCTAAAGCAAAATACGATCAACCGAATTTACTTCTGCCTTCTTTTACCAAAACACTTCAGAAATTGACAAAAACAATAATTTTGAAAGCTGAATTCGTTTCTTGTTTTATCAAATTCAGTGCAATGCCTTATGTTTACTTTCACCTGGTTTACACTGACTGAAGATCAGATTTTGCGCTTCCCGGGGGGATTTTCTGAGCAAATCTCCTGCATATAGTCATTACCTTTTAGACCAAAACGCATAAAAGCAAGAGCTTTAATTCTGTGAAATTAAATGGCCGGCAAAGGGTAGTTAAACAGTGTACCTCATATACCCATAGTCTCAGCCATTTGTCCTGCGGAAACGGTTGCTGTAGGGGTTTTCGGGCTGGAGAAATAGGATAGGCAGTGAACGAAATTCGTGGTGTAAAGTGGAAAAATGTAGTCGAATTTGCTTCCCGCGGCCGCTGGGAGTAAGTTGTTCCACATGTAAATTGAAGGTGTGCGCGGCACTTAGGTTGCGCCTCAGGTAAGTTAAAGAAGATGACCTTCTAGCCACCATTTCTATTTTTCGGGAATTTCAAGAAACCCACAATTTGATAATCGGGTTTTTCCGTGATACGTTAAACAATAATACAGAATAGGAACATCTAATGATATAACTTGACTATATTTCCAAACACAACATAATAAAAAATGCATTTAGCAGTCTATTCCACTGCCTATGCTAATTTTCCACCCATAAACCCCCTATAACCACCGTCTCCATAGGAATAAAGCCTGAAAATAAGGGTATATGAGGTGCACTACTTACATTACTTTAGCCAAATGTCCTAAGAATGTTTTTGAATATTTGACGTCATCCAATCTCGCCCAGACTCTACCTGATTTCCTTCAATATACAAGACTGAATAGGCAGTTTTCTTTAGTAAAAAAAACGCTTTTTAAACCTCAGCGCCACCCATCAAATCCAAGGCCAACCATTCGCCAAACTACTCACGCATATTTCGATCATGAAATTGATTGAGTTGTGTCACCTTTTGTAAGCCATCCCTAACCGTTTTATTGCAGTGCATAGCTGTACCTATACAGAAGCAACGTAAACCCATATCGATCTGTCAGACCCCACAAGGAGTTAAAATAGTTTAGCATAAGACTGTGCCAGCCTGCGTATGGTTGCAGAACTACCAAGTTTGTGTGCGTCTGTCGCCGAGATTGCTCGCAGAATCTCCAAAGCCAGTCAAGCCTTCGGTCGGCTCCAAGCCTCCGTATGGAATCGTCATGGTCTTCAACTGTCAACGAAATTGAAGATGTACAAGGCTGTTGTGCTGTCAACACTCTTGTACGGAGCGGAGACTTGGACTGTCTATGCTAGCCAAGCGCGGAAACTGAACCACTTTCACATCAGCTGCCTACGCCGCATATTGAAGGTGAAGTGGCAGGAGAGGATTCCGGACACAGAAATCCTGGAGAGAACGGGAGTTCTCAGCATCCAGGCCATGCTCAAGCAGATACAACTGCGCTGGAGCGGACACGTGGTACGTATGAATGATGAACGGCTACCCAAGTGACTGTTCTATGGTGATGTCGCCGTAGGCACTCATCGCAAAGGAGGACAGAAGTCCTTGAAGCATCTCCAAATCAACACACTGAACTGGGAGGAGCTTGCCCTGGACCAAACCGCGTGGCGAAGAGCGGTCAAAACGGGCGCCGCAATCTACGAAGCTAGTCGGATCGCCGCCGCCAAGGCAAAACGGACGGCAAGCAAGTCTCACAATCCAGGGACGCACGCTGCTACCACCCAAGCCCTTCCAACGTGTCCGCGTTGTCAACGCACCTTCCGTGCACGCATTGGCCTGGTTGGTCACCTCCGGAAGCCGTGCAACCCTCCTCCGACAGCATCCACGTCGACTGCACCAAACACTCCGCCAGACCCTACTCCACCCTCCACCTCGACGGCAATTACCGACGCGAGAGATGCCTCATTGCCCTCGTCCACCGACCCCAACTCACCCACAACTTCTCCCGCTCCCTCCGACGCATTACCGCCCGCAACAAATTCCACACCTGAACCTCCCACCAGCTCTGAGGGCCTGATATGCCCTCACTGCAATCGCTCATTCACCTCACGCATAGGTCTAGTCGGTCACTTGCGAATCCATCGCACAGAGACTGGTGAACTAGTGCCTGGAGCACCAACACACAGACGAGACCGCCGCCTTCACTGCCCACACTGCCCCCGATCATTCGCTCATCGCATGGGCCTACTAGGTCACATGCGCATTCACGACAGCGGCACTGACCGTGATGTCGGCACACCCAGCACCTCACACATCCCGTCCACCAGCCTCAGCCCCACTCACTAGTCGCCTCGCGTCACGATTGCGTAGTCAGGTTTGTCGGGAACACAGGTGATTGCCTCCTCCCTCAGGTAAGTGGAGGCCATTCTTGCTGAATCTGTCGAATACTCTCTTGTCTTTTGCTGCCCCATAATAGCTCTTGTAGTTATGTTACTCGCTCCATTACCGCAATAATACTCATAATGGCGGCACCTACAGTTCTGTCTTTAGCACAAACGTCAGCCTCAGCAGTTACTGAAGATTCTCTGCTGTAAGGTAAGTGGAGATTTTACTCTCATTGTTCTTTTCTATACTTCATTTCCTCCCCTCTCTCTCGGCCTGTCTGCATTCCCCCCCCCTCGCCTCCTCTCCCTATCCCCCTCTTTCACTCTCTTCTTCTTCCTATCACTTTTTCTACTCTTCTACTTCGTCTTTTCCCCTCCTTCTTCCTCTTCCTATTCTTCTTCTTCTTCTTCTTCTTCTTCATCTCTTCTTCTGCACGTCCACAATTGCAATGTTCACCAGTTGTCTCTTGCTCCCCTTTCAGCCTCACCCACGGACGCCAACCGGCAACGGAGCATGGGTAGTGCCTTTCAGTCGTTGACTGACTGGTTACCCCCCTCAGGAGGGTGTTGGTCCAGGCTTAATGCAGGGCTGCTCTCACCCTTCTGAGATCCAATGGTCTGTATGCACATGCAATGCCAGTCTTCAGCCAACCACGGTCCCTGCGGCCTGGAAGGCGCTGGCACTTTCTCTCACTTCTGGTTCCCCGTTGGTGATTGCGCTCGCGCTCCCACTGGGTTTCAGGCCCCACTGCGGGTGCCCGAAAAGCTAGGCGGTCATTATGCGGTGGGGGAGAGAGTGAGGTCGACCTCGACGCGTTTCTTTCCTCAATATAATAAATCTGCATGCGTCTGAATCTATCACGGTGCGCTAAAAGCCGTGGCTTGGAGGGTCTGCCAACTGACGGGAAAACTTGGGCTCCCTACGAAGCTGCTCCTACTGTACTCGCGTGTCCGTGTGTGCGTACGGGAGGAGAGGGAGGACTGAGAGTCAGGCTGCAATGGCTCCCTCTTAATGTGGCCTTTATGGCGCTCCCGCGCAGTCGGGAGCATACCTAGCGAGATGGCTGTGTCAAGTGTGCGCGTGCTGAGTGTTTATCGCACCAGCCATCTACACCCTCTCTCATCCCCGGTCTTATTGACTTTGTCTTTACACCGGAAACGGAGGTGGGAGTGGCGAGCGAGTGGGTAGATTCTGTGCGAGTCTGCCTAAACTCCTATTTTCTCTCGCAAGAGTTCTCTGCGTTGCTCCTGCTAGCTGTCGCTTACGTATTGCTTGCCCAGCTCGCCTTTGTGTCAGTTGCTGCTTGCTTCAGCGTTTGCTGCGGCTTGTTGGAGCACGTGGTGCCCATCGTCGAAATCGACGGGGGCAGACTTTTAAGTAACTCACTATTGCTGAGGACTGAAGAAGCGCCGAAATCTCCGGTGCCTGGAGGTTAGTCCCATTCGACTTGGAGACCAGTTACGCGACTCGGCTAGGAGGCACACGCAATTTGACCGATATCTTGGCGGCATGCTGTCGGGCCTTGCGGTTACACGACAACTACCATCCACTTACTTGTGTACCAGAGTCCAAGTGCGTCGACTTAAGCGCTTTTAAGAGTCTCGCAGCTGCACTCCGAGCCAACTATATGCCAGCTACTGTATATTGCATAGACCTACAGTAAATGGCCCGAGTCATGCACTGTCGTGGATCGAAATCGCAGTGGATAGTTTAGCGTACATTTAGAGTTGTTGACTGAAGTTGAGGCCTAAGCAGCTTATAAAGACATATTTTATTGCAGTTTTTAAATTGCCTTAGAAATTAAATGTTTGAACTTAGTACGACAGGTCAGTATATTAAAGGTGTATAGACATGCACAGAAACATTCAGAAGCTCTCAACTGGCAAAAAGTAGCATAACTAATGCAAATATTTACCAGACTGGCAACTTGTGGATGCAACGAGATTATCCCACAGTGGCTGACGGACTTGAGCCCAAATATTTATGGCAACTTCGGTCTGTGCCTATTAAACCTTGAATATACTGATCCGCACCAAGTTAAAAAAGTTGATTGCTAAGGAAACTAAAAAAGCCAAAACTTCAAAACTGCAGCAAGCAGAAAGCACACAACGGATTTTTTTCTAGTATCTGGGCTCCCAGTGTGGTAAATAACTAAATAACATCTTTTATTTTGAGAAGTTTGATAAATAGATAGATATGTAGAACAAAATACAAACCTACGGCCAATCGATTGGAACTCAGGAAAATCACCAGTTTTTTCAAGGATAACCTGAAACTAACTGTAATCCTATACCAGATATAACTATTAATAAATTTAAGGAAAGGAAAGTTTATATATAAATATAGTATGTTACCGACGAACACAAAGCACACCACTATGGCCATTTCTGCCTCATTGGGCGTCATCAGGTGGTCGTAGCCCAACCCCAGTGTAGCAACGGAAATTGCCACCACACCCGAGTTTCGAACTTGCGTCTCTCCGGCCAGAGGCGTTTTCTATTGCATCTGACGACTCCATTGAAAGAAGAGTGATTGCCGAGCATACGTAGGTCTTCTATAAATTCCCACTGGACCATTAAATTTATATGGAAACGAAGTAACAGGTACAACGGAAAAATGCCTGCAATTACTTTTATCATTATGCGCAAATTAGTCATGGGAATAGCATAGAGCAGTTGAGGGTTCATAATATAAGGCTGCTTAGGCGGCTGGTAACAGGGATAGAAAAAGCTGCTAAGTAGACACTTATGACATGGAGCTTCACAAAAATCCAGGACCTGCTTCGAGAGAAAGGGTATCCTGACAGATTTTTCATAAATAATATGATGGAGAATGAAACTAAATCCACCATACCCACTGTGGAAATGATGATGCAATTCGAGAAAAAGACTACTCGATCGCCGGGACAATACTTATATTCGCCCGACGTTTGGAGGTCCGCTGCGGATTAATCACCAGAGACAACCTGAGAGCAGTAGCAGATATGGGTAAGACTCTATTCCTCAAAGTCCCCTTTCAAGGGGATGCGGCAAGGTAATTCCTAACAAGACGTCTTAACCAAATCGTATCACTAGCCTTCCCAGCCCGGTCCTGCAAGGCGAAGGTAAGGATGGACTGCCAGCTCAGACAACTTCCATGTGCATCTACTCGATTACTTGCTCCTGTGTAGCAGGGTATATCGGTCGCACTAGTGGCCACCTATCCAAAAGAATACGTAAGCACCTCCCGGCATGGCTGAGCAAAGGTGAAGTCAGGACCGCCAACAATGCCATTATTGCCCATATGGTTGTCTCCGGACATCGTGTAGACCCTAAAAAACCTTCCATGTGATTTATAAAGGCCTACCAAACCATCTAACGTCCTTGGGTCAATGTTTGCTAGCAACAGCAGAAGCAACCACTTCCCGAACATGGTAACCAGTTTTGTGAGCGCAAAAGTACCTCCTGCGAACTCTAAGCTTGGCATGGCCAACGGTCACATAACTGCCGGCACTTTTTCGCGCTTTCCCTTTCCCTTCCACCCCACACCCCTGTCCGGCTTCAATAAACCTGCATTGCTGCGTAAGCTGTCGCATATTATCAACCACCAACCCCCCTCCCCTATGTCCACGACTAATTTGTCTGCAGTGATGAACGAATTTTTACCTTTAAGGCTAAGATGGTTAACCCTAACAGCTACAATCTTCCAGGCCCGGTTCCTTAGGAGATTGAAGAAGCCTTGGGAAGGCCACAGTAGAAGAGATAGTTTATTGTGTACACAAAGGAACGGAGAATAGATGTAGAGAAGTTGGACCTCGGAGCACACGTCATTCCGCTGGAGCACCGTGGGCCTAAGTGACGTCTGGTGGCTGAGAGTAGGCAAAAATGGACTTGTTCGAGTGGTGCTTGGCGGCCGCGAGAACCTAGACACGTGTGTGTGTCCGAGTGGAAGTAGGTCAAGTCTCTGCAGGTCAGCGCGACTGGAAGCGCTGACTGATATAGTAAACGACCTAGAGGCAGCTGGCGTTGAACAACGACGCCGGACAATGCAATAGGGGGCGTCGGACGGCCCAGACCGCTACAACTGCTCCCCTTCTAGACCGCAGTAAGGATACTGAAAGAATCCGAACGGGGGAAGGGTAGTTAAATTAAGTAAGGGAGTTACGTACCAAGGTTGGGTTGCAAACAGCGTGGACGGCTGTGCTTGGCATAAATGGGCCAGGTTGCAGGAGCGGCTGGAAAAAGCCGGTGGTTCGGTAAAACACCAACAGCAAATTATTATGCAACCTTGTATACAACCTTGTACCTTTTACACCCTTCCCGTATAAAGGTAATGGCCCGGAGAGAATTTATCGAAGGCCTATGTATTTTCACCAAGTACTCTTCTGAATTCTCTCATAGGGAATTTTCGCGTCCTTTGGGAAAATTAGGAAAATTTATTCAGTTAATTTTCGGCACTGGATCACCTGGTCGTCGTCAGCCCTGAGAAGAATGTGCAAAGAACAGTTAACATTTCAAAGTGCTCGTACAATTATAAATTCGGTTAGTGTGGGCCCTTATTGGTATCTGCAATTTGAGTCACGCCGTGTTGAATATAAGTAGCAGTCGCAATGGCGTAGTGGATAATTGGTAACCGTAATTTCCAACGGTTCGGGGTCAGTCCAGATCATACGGTGTGGGCGGTAGTTGCGGTTCGAGTTGGTCCATATTTTTCGGCTCTAGTCGTTTCTACCTTTCTTTGAGATGTTCATACACTCCAGCCAACTCGATACGCCGGTTGATGCATGAAGCATCAGAGTGCATGGCATCGAGACATTATCGGTCTTTTCGGAGGGGCAACGTTCGAAGATGCGTGTTCTGTCGCACGCAAAGGTTTGTCCTGTGTCAAGGCAATGCATAGCCACTTTGGACAAATGAACACGTCTCTTCAATGCCAATTGGTATTTATGGATGCGCAAGGAGACGGATCTTCCTGGTTTCCCGCAATATATCATATCACAAGCTCCGCATGGGATTTGTAGATGATTTCGTTCTTATCGAGGTAGCAAACCGTATCCTTAGGGTGTGCTAGCTGGGTGCATAAAGTAGCCGTTGGTTTGTACGCCACTTTTATTTGGCGTTTCCCTAAGTGCCTTTCAACGAGTTCAGACACGTTCCTTATATAAGGAAGGATTCACCATGTGTTTGTTTTGGGGCGCCTGAGTAGAACTATCTGGTTCCTTTTCGTTGGGTTGTTGTTGTCAATGCAACGGCGTATAAAGTCTCTGGGGTAACCGTTGCGGGAAAACAAATTCAATAGATAATTAAGCTCGATTTGGTAGGTTTCCTCGTCCGAGCAGTCTGTCTTTGCTCGGCGTAGCAGACTTTTGACGGCACTCCATTTGTGAGAGATGAGGTTGTTGCTCTCATCGTTAAAAATAACTTCCGCATACGTTTGCCTTCCACTTTTTCACAAAACATTGGTGTTTCTAAACAAAACAATACTATTTTTTACATTTCGTTTAAGTTTCAAATTCGCTTATTTTTTTTCCGCATTACTCAAAGATTATCATACATGACTTGATGCCGATTTGCGAGTGACTATATATAGCCATCGCATTTTTTGTATTTTACACTACTTAATTCACCTAATGTTTATTGTATATAATTGCACAGGGATTGTCTACGGACTGGCTGATGTATGCTACAAGCCAATCCTATTTGTCACAAATTTTCCCCCGTACGCTAACATCTGCGTCCAGAGATCTAATTTGGCACATTAACTTTTAGACGGTATCCGCTGTTTGCTTTCATATCACACACTGCAAGCCCTTATCTGGCGATTTATAAATGCCTGCACTACCCCCGCATTCTTTACTTCTCTGCAGTTATTTTTCCAGCTGTACTTAAAAGACCTTGTCATTTTAAAGCATATCCTCCGAATGCTCTCTTGATTTTTCCGGTGCTTCCTAAGTTTTTAGCTGATATTATAATGCAGCGCCAATTTAAAGCGGTCACGGAATTTGCTGATCGCTTTCTAAGTGAAGTCACTCATCCTTTCCACTCTGAACTAATGGCTGCAAAGTCTCCCCGTACTATGCTCCAAAAATTGCGTCATATTTCTTCCCATACACCGGCTTATTGGAGATCTACGCTCCCCTTCCTAGAACGCCACCTCACGTGCCAAGAACCGGAACTTCAGAAGAAGGAATCAGACCTGCCTCCTTAACAGTTGTGAATATCGTACAAACCTTTAGACTTTGAGTATTCTATGACCTTTTGGCTTAACTTGTCCCCTGCTCTCAGTGAATGGAGCCATTTATTGCCGAAAATTTTGGATATTTACCCTGCTAATGAAGCATATTTCCCTCCCATCATGGGAGCTAGTTATTGCTGTTGTCTGTCTTTCTTATTCAGGGTCGATTTCGAAGACTACACAGTCAGCAAAATAGACAGTGCAATCTACGTTCAATCCTTTTTTTAACTTTTTTTTATCGAATTAAGGACTTTTGGGCGTGGCCTTTTACCTGTCGCCCCACCTTTTGGGACATTACCCAGGGGAGTTTAGTCAATCCTCAAGACAACTGTCAGGTAGATTAATTTTTGCATAATCATGGCCTCAGAACTGTTGGTTGACTGAACGGCAACGAGCAAAGTTAGTTCAAAGGGTCTTACTTTCAGAAGGCCTGTTGGTGAGCAAACGCTTGCTTTTATCGCAAGCGGTTAAGTTAGTTAAACCCTAGCAACTGCGATCTTCAGGCTCAGTTTCTTAGGAGCAGAGAAGTCATGCGACGGTCAGAGTCGAAGGAATCTAAAATTTTTGACTGTCAGACGAGCGCACGTCCACAGACTAGTGGGCTGCGTATGAAGTGAGTTGACTGCGGGAATCATCACCACATCTGGAACGGTTTGTGTGTGAGTCGGCCTTGACAGATGATTGGTCAGATGGATTGGCTAGATGAACGGGCATAGCCAGCCAGTTCAGGTGTACTCGCTAGCGGAGGTCAGATTTGACACATGCTTGCCTGCGCAGAATTTTTCACCAAAACTTTAATAAATTCTTGTCGGGAGAGTATATTTAAAGTGAAATGGGGTACATGTTTAAACATGCGGTTCAATACGCTCTATTTTGAACGTAAATTTCCTAAAGTTTCAGCAAAAATGACTCCATTTACTAAGACGAGGGAAAAAGGTAATAAAGTACTCAAAATCTAAACGTTAACAGGAAATCCACATCTGTTATAGGTGCAGGTTGACGTTCAAATTCTGAATTTCTGTTTCTTCACACGTGATGTGGCGTTCTGGGAATGAGAGTATGGGGTGCTCACATGCCAATGTACCGCAAGACATATGACGGAAGCGTCAGCTCATAGTACGTGAAGACTTCGCAGTCAGTAGTTCAGAGTAGAGAAGATTAGCGACCTCACCAGGAATGCGATCAGTAATTTTTTGACCGTTGTAAAGTGTCAGTGCATAATAATATTAGCTAAAACACATAGGAATTACCGGCAGCTGAAGAGAGCATTCGGAGGATACGTTTAAAAAATGAGCAGGTCTTTTTAAGCAGTGTTGGAAAATTGACTGGAGAGCAGTAAAGAATGAGGAGGGGGAATACAGGCATCTGTAAATCGCGGTATTAGGGCTTGCAGTGTGTGATATGGAAGTAAACGGCGGATATAATACAGAATTTTACGAATTATCACAAAGAGGCCGTCAATATGAAGATTAAATGAAAAATTAGATGCCAGTGCAATACCAAGGTACCAAAAAAAGAATGCCTCATTGGTTAAAATGTCTAAGTATTCAGAACTGGGAGCTAGTGTCAGTCGGAAAACAGGTTTCAAAAAATGGTTGTAAGTGGCTGGCAGCTCGTACGTGTGAGTGCGATAGGAGCCACATCAAAAGGGGACCAAGCCAAGTGATTGAGATCTGTGGGCGACAGAATAGTTTGGCCTCATAGCTGTGTGTACAACAACTCCTTTCGGACTAGGGTCACTGTGAGCTCGACCTGTGCGACCTTTATAGACATGGAGAATCTTCTTGGCCACTGATTGTTAACCCTTCGGCGAACTCTTTAAGTCTTCTGGGTAACATTCATTTTGTGCGTGTGTGTGTGAGTGGCGAGCGAGTGGTTAGATTCTGCGCAAGTTTTCCTAAGCTCTTGTTTTCTCTCGCGCTAGTTCTCTGCGTTGCTCCTGCTTGCTATCGCTTTCGTGTTGCTTGTTCAGCTCGCCTCAGTGTCTGTTGCGGCTTTCTTCAGCGTTTGCTGTGGCTGTTGGAGCACGCGGTCCCCATAGTCGAAATCGACGGGAGAACTGTCGTGTGTGTGTGCGTTGGAGTCGAATTTTCGTTTAGAGCATCTACAGGCTGTGTGGTTCTCTGACAGGACCTTTGTTTAAGTGATAGGGTAGTGGTATTTGCTGATTGCACCAGAAAGGAACTGGAGTGCACCACTGAACGCTGAGAGATTGCTGGTCAGTGCATTTGACGTTACTGCCAGCGAAGCCTTGAAGGACACTGACAAATAATCTATTGATCTTTGTGACCTATACTGTTGCATTAATGCAGAAGCAGTTAGCCGAAGAAAGCCTGAGTGATGGTGCAAACTGTATAGCGTGTAGGCTTCTATCACAGGCATGAATATCTAATGAGTATTAGCAATCGATAGTGCGTTCCCAACAAGTTAAAATAGGCCAAGCAAAATGGCCACGCTATAGCGAAACGGGTTGCCTTTGCCTATCAGAGTAGAACAAAGGCCATGCGTCAGATATGAACTGTTGATATCGTAACTCACAACACTTCAAGTTTTGCGCGTAATAGTTAATATACGAACTTAAAAAATAAAGAGAATTTTAAGTGAATGAAATGCGTAACGGGTAGGATTGGTATAGAATGTTACGGATAAAGAAATTATGGAAGAGAATATGCGCGCCCCAGGTCCTTGTTGCAAAGACAAAGGCACAATTACTGGAACAGCACACGTATTATTCTGAGCTCTCGGACTCGTAAAGGTGACCATCGTCAGAAAAATGAGAGAACAGTAAGCATTGGCATATTTTGTGGTCCACATACCACACAATGAGGGGTGGGGGAGGTGGGACATAGCCCATGTGCGTTATGTCGCCCGACAGTATCGCTTCGACGTGCAGCTGTGGCATCGTGGATTGCGTCCTTGCCGCCACACTCTGGCATCCTCTATCGTGCATAAAGAATGTATCAGAAGCAACTGAACGTTACACGGCAGATCTCGGCGTGAGTATTACTCATCATCCGACAGCTACCATGCGTTCGAGGATCATGCAGATAAAAGGCGGACTGGAGGTAGGTGAGCAGTCGGGCGTCGTTTATCAAGTGGCATTTCTTGAATGTTCTTGCCATTATGCAGGGCCGACAGGCCGACGACTAAGCGCGTGAATAACGGAGCACAAAACGAGCAGTGTGAAACGGCGACCCACTGTCCCAGATCGCAACCCGTACTCCGGAAGAAGGCCATGAACTCGACTTCACGAGCACGCGGATAACGGCACTAGCCAGTACTAAGACTGGCTGAGATCTACTGGAGATCTGGGTATCAGAATCCAAGTCCACCAACAGGCATGAGAAGATACCACCCCGCTCTTTGGCCCTCAGTTCGCGAGACCAAACAGCACGGCCCGGCTCGCGTCCAGACAGGAATGAAACAACGCGAAGTACGCACGCTGAGGCAATACGAGAAGACGACGTAGCGCGGAATCAACCAATCACAAAGGCTACCCTCCCCCCTCAGCCACCTCCATTGTCGGGTAGTTGGACTCCAAAACATGTCTATTCTTGCTGTTCTCTCATTTTTCTGATGATGGTCTCCTGTACGAGTCCGAAATCTCAGACTTATACAAATGCTGTCTCCGTGATCGCGCCTATGCCTTCTTTGCAAATGAAAGTATTGCAAAGAGCTATTTCAAATGTGCTTTCGGTGGGGCTTCGCTATGCTAACAGGTTTTGTCACTGGAAACGATCTAAGCCACCATTCACGGAAAATTTCCCCTGCTCAATCGGATCAATGTCTTATTGCAAAACGTCTTCAGCTCCGCGGTTTGTTCAGCCTTCGCTTAAATGTTCTTTACAGTCCTTCTCCTCTTCAAGCGGATTTTACGAAAAAGGCCTAATTTCCCCGTACCATTAATGTGCCTCCCAGCCCACTGTGCAATAAACTTATCTCTCATTACTAGCATTGAAGATTTGCTGCCCGGACTATATGTTCAAAGGAGGAAGAACGTTCAGCGGCAGAGGCCTGTTCGATGTCTCAATTTTCGGGCAGATGTGTCGCCCATCCATCTTTGGAGAGGCCAACGAGCGCGAAGGTGAAACAAAAAAGTGCGGTCGGTGAGGAGTACGACTATAGCAACACAAATGTAGGAGTCTAAGCCGTGCGTGTGCTCAGAACACTACAATTATCACACCCAATTCCGTACAGGAAAAAGATTGGTAAGACCAGTAGGTGCTGTTTATTACGTACAGGCCCGGGCTTAATTAACTGCTCGGCCAATAGCATTCTACGGTCCTTGTGACTGGCTGTCCAGAAGCAGATAGAGGAGCGCAGTCACGTGAAGATTTGCGAGCTTGCCAGTTAGATGCAAGCCATACACAGCTGCTGAGCCGGTATCAGCAGGCTACGCACACGGAAAAGTTCAACATATAATGAGATAGCCGTGAGCGTGAATGTTCTGCCTGCGAAGATGGGTGGACTGCGAAACTCCCGGAGACGTCAGACCTTTAATTAACCTCTCCAACTTAACGCTCTTCCTTCTTCCAAAGTTAGTTCTGTTTTAGAATCGCGAAACCTCCCGTATGAGAATTTAGAAGACTAGCTAGCGAAAGTAGGCCTGCTTTCGATCAATTCTGGTCTGGTCAGTCTGGGAGTAGGGGTACAAGTGAAAACAAGTGGTCAGTTATGTTCGTCTTTTCATGCGAGTGAGTCGTGAGAATAGGGCACAAGAGATACAAGACGGTTGGTTGAGCGGTAGTGAGGGTTTGGTGGAGCCGTTCCGGGGAGGGGGGGGAGGCGACGTGTGGGAGGAGAGAGCGAGAGAGCAAAGAGATGGCGCGGAAAAGTGTGTAACGGTTACCCTTGCGCAGACACTTTTATCGTAGGCCCACACGTGACCCTCCACTGCCCACGCTCTCGGCCAATTCTTTGGAGCGTCCAGCGTGACTCATCAGGCCTTGCCCACAACAAATGCATGCGTAGCCGTCGCGTGATGTGTCAAGGTCGTTTTGATGTTTTGCCTTTGCCCTCTCGAGCTATGCACCTTCTGCTGATTGGCTGGCGGGCGCCCTCATATCCCGTAACCTCTGTACAGACGCATAGACCAGAGGCACGTCAACTGGCTTATTCATTGTGCACAGCTTGTTTCTGCAGGGCTTTTTGTTAGCTCCTTTTCATAGTATACTGTCCTACCTATTTGGTCTTACTGACTTCTCGACTTGGGGAGCCTTCTGTAGTCGACGATCTCTCCTTTCGACAAGTGTGTGCCGTTAAGCAATCGTTGGGCATGCCAGGCGCGGACCTTGTAGGAGGTTCTTTTATGCACAGCAAACTGACTTCCTCAACCTCATAGCGGCCGCTTTTGTTGTTGCTAACAGACGCTGACCCAGAGACTTAAAGCGGTTTGGTGAGGCCTTATACATCACCCAGAAGGCTTCCTTGGGTGGTCCAAACGATTCAGTCCGGAATCAAAACCATCCACGAGAATAGCGTTGTTTATGTTGCTAGATGCGCCTTTTCTCAGCCCTATTGGGAGACCTTTCCGACTCGTGCAACACTCGCAGTCCCTCCTCTCCCCCCCCCTATTCCCACGACTCACTTGTGCGGCAAGCGAAAATCCACGGTCCTTTCCAACAACCATGGAGTTCTTTAAGGTTCTGTATTATCCCCTCATCTCTTTTTCTTCAACGGTGACGTTTAAGATCACCAAACAGATGTTTGTATGAAATGGATCCGACAAAGCAAGGGGAGAACGGAATGGCCATTTCCGGCTTGTTAGCCGTCATCAGCTAGTCATACATACCAGTCATACATATACTGAGGATGTGGGTTTTGGCCATCCTCTCAAACGTCAGATACATCTCCATGCTCGGCGTGACGTGTTAGGAGAAAGTAGGGCTACCGAGCCATTACTGGTTAAATAAAAGGTCACGCCTAACCAGATTCAGCACGTAGGTTGACACAAGTTGAATGCTGTCGGCAAAGCTGGTCAAACCACTATTAAGGCTGGAGCTGGAGTACAGCGCGATAGCTCAGTAAAAACCTTCTGTGTCATACTCCATTTCACCCATGTGAGCAACCCGATGCAGTTTTACCTCAGTAACTAGCTCGGAGTTGGGAGTTTTGAAGCCAGTGTGTCACTGGTCCTACCCCCTTTGTATTACTTCAGATTGAAGACAGGATTGAAAGCGAATTTCAGGAAGCAGTTCAACAGAGAAAGATGCGATCATTGGGACGGTGAGTTGAGTGGCATGACGTTTTGAATTCTCGCCTGAAATGATCATCAGCTACAGTCGCCTCTTATGATGGGTTCAAGCGGGGATCCATATCATCTGGCTAATAAACTTCTTCTTCTTTCAATGATCACATCCTCTCGTTCTGAAGACTGCACTTATCCTGTAGCACCTTCCACCTCCTACGCCATGTCAAGCATGAGGTTACGTGATTGCAATCCTTGGTCCGCCTCTGGGACAGCTAAAACAGGTGCCGCAAACTTTGCCAACACTCGATCCTCCACGGTGGCTGGCAGGTGCGCACACACCAACGCCTGCCTCCCCTGATCTGGTCTGGCCAATCACCTCCTTGAAGCTGACACGCACACAGGACCTCATGTGATGACTGCCGAAATGAAAAACTTTGGATGCGCCCCCCTTACGAGTGGGTGTACATTCGTCCGCCAGTCAAATTCCTCTAACCTCTCCTCCAGTACTTTTGTACATAATAAATCATTCCCTTCACCTGACGTCTCGCTTCTTCTTCTTCTTCTTCTTCTTCGTCTTCTTCTTCTTCGTCTTCGTCTTCGTCTTCTTCTTCTTCTTCTTCTTCTTCTTCGTCCATACAGAACCGCGTCTGAAGATCGCGGCGCTAGGGGTCTTACCTATTAACTTAGATCACTACGATGACTTTTCCGTTCTCCGAGAGCGTCGCTGTAGATAACGATCAAAATGGCCCAAAATTTGCATAAATTGGCCCCCAGCACGCAGGACTGTATTCGTAGTTTGGGGATGATTCAAGAGCCGAGGAGGTGCCAGAAAGAAATGAGCCTATAGAAATCGTTTTAATTCAACACGAAAATTCCCATTTTAGAAGAAGTAAACGCCGTCGTCGGGGCAAGGAATTTATTCGCTCCAGGGAGGAAGTTACGGTATTTATGCCACTTTATGAGGGCAAGAAGGCTTTCGCCTTTGAACTCCCTATTCATAGCCAAAAATCTCAAAAAGAGTTCAAACTTTAAAAATACTACATAAGAAAAATGTAGAGTCAACATCAGCGGTGTGTGTTAGCCAGTCGCGAACTGTCACTACTGACACAATGTTCATTATATCTGTCACGGTTTCTCAGCAAATGAGAATCCAGTTTGCGTTTAAATTTCTCAACAGGATCTTCTACATCTTCCTCTCCTCTCTCCTTGGATGAAATTTCGAAGAGCCTTAAGCGTCTCACTAGTCAACGCAATACACTAGCACATGTAGATACTGACTTAGACCAAGATCGTTTAAATACAAACTTTATCCACGCTCACACTGCCTCCCATCTTCCGACAGACACCATTTCCTTATTACCAAGTGTCTTTGTTCCTGTGTCTGTAAAAAACAGTGATGATACAACTGAAAAAGGTTCGAGGTTCAACAGCTGCAGGGCCAGATGGGATCTCACCATTACTCCTAAAATCCTGCGCTTTTCAGTTAGCACCTACATTGACACACTCATGAACTTGTCCTTCATGGAGTCTAGGATTCCTGATGAGTGGCAATCATTGAGAATCACTCCAATCCCGAAAAAAACCTCCTATTTTGGCCCAAAATCTTTTCGTCCAACTGTCTGCTCTTCTGCACTACTGAAACCTGCAGAACGAGTTGTCTTAGACATCATTACGCCATTTTCCGCTGATTTTTCCAATCCCTTGAAATTTGCGTATCAGGCTAGACGTAGTACACGCGATGCTGTTGCTCTGGTAGTACATTCTGCTCTAAGAGATTTGCATAAGGGATGCCGCGCATACGGAAGTGCTTATTTCGACTCCACCTCAGCCCTTAATACCATCCCGCGTCATCTTCTACTTAATACAACTTCTGCATGCGGCTCTTCCGGCTGGGCTGTCTCTTGGCTTGGGGACTATTTTACTTCCCGCACCCAATTCGTTCAGAGCCGGAAGCGAAAATCCACGGTCCTTCCCAACAACTGTGGAGTTCTTCAAGGGTCCATATTATCCCCTCACCTCCTCTTCCTCCACACTGATGACCAACGATCGCCAAACGAATGATGGTTCGTTAAATATGCTGATGATATGGTTACTGGCCATCCTGTTAAAAGTTAGATATATCTCCAGGTACTGAAGGATGGCCTGGATCATGGTTGTCAGCAAGTGGCCTTCTACTTAACGAGTGGAAGTCAGTCTAGTGTATTTTTTCCAATGCGACCCTCTCCCAGTCCTGAAACTATTGACATTCTGCCCAACAAGGTATCCTCTTTCGATACCTTGGTGTTACTCTGGCATCTAACCTCATATATGGTCTTCATATAGAAGGCCTTTTTATTAAATCCGTAAAAGTTTATATCATATCTGCCGCTTGCGTGTACATCGCACACCATAAGTCCTACTCTGGCGATTTATAGATGCCTGCATTCTACTCCTCAAAATTTACTGCTCTCCAGTTATTTTTCCAGCTCGACTTAAAAAAATATCTGGTCATTTTTTAACGTATCCTCCGAATGCTCTCGTCAGCTGCCAGTGTTTCCTATGCTGGTTTAGCTGACGTCATAATACAGCGACACTTTAAAACGGTCAAGCAATTTGCTGATCGTATCTTTAGTGAGATCGCACACCCTCTCTACTCTAAAATAATGGCTGCGAAGTCTTCCCGTACTGCGCGCCGAGGCTACCGTCATATATCTTGCCCTACATCGGCATATCGGCCCTCTGTACTCTATTGCTAGCACACTACCTCGCGTGTAAAGAAACGGAACTTGAGAAGTTGAGTATTACATGACCTTTTACCTTTTACCATGACCCATTACTTAACCTTTCTATTCTGATGTTTCATCTTAAATAAAGCAAGATTCTCTTCTTCTTCTTCTTCTTCTTTTTCTTCTTCTTCTTGTTCTTCTTCGTCTACTTCTTCTTCTTCTTCTTGAAAGGACCACCTCGTTAAGGAGTCCGTTCACCCTCCAATTACCCTCTGCGAGAAGGCGTTCCATTGAACGTCCATATGGGCCGGCTTCCTATACAGTTTTTAGGGCACACTCACGGCCCATTACAATTCGGTAGGTTTGCATGAGGTCACCGCACAGTTGCCTGTTCTTAAGAAGAAATAAATCAAGTTCAGGTAATTCGTCCTCACTAAGCTAATACGTACCTACGGCATCATCGCAAACGACTGAACTCTGGTACGCTAATGGCCCGAATGACCGGCATGCAGAACGGTATTTGGGAACTTTCGTCACTCGCGCTAGAGTCTGGCGTAATGACTGCTCGCATCATCAAACAATTAACGCAACAGAGAGCAATCATCCTCGATGAAGGGGGGAGCCGTTAATTGTCAGCGGTATGCGGTGGCATAGCAACTGTCGCTGAAGCTCGGTTCGAGCTGTCAGCGGAAGAACACTTCTCATCCCAGTGATCAAGTCTACATCTTGTCACTTCCTACCTGTGACACACGTTTTCTTTCGTGTCGGCAACAAAATTGTAGCAGCCGGAAAACTGGCTGGGCTGGGGGCACATTTAACGCGCACACACGAAAATAATAAAAAATGAAATGAGTTTGTGTACAGATGCAACAACATCTCCTATCTATGCAAAGAATCTCAAAATTCATCTCAAATACTGGGTAGCATTAACTTAGGTTAGTAAGAAGGAAAAACGACGCAAAAACAATGAGTAGAACCAACCTACAGCTTGAGAAAATGAACTTGTAAGAGTTCTTGGTGCCAGGTGTATAACAGTGAAGTGCGATTCATCTAGAAGGAATAGTGATATCTAAAACAAATTCCAGTGAATCGGTCACCTCTGTCTCCATCATCATCATCATCATCATCATCCTCATCATCATCATCATCGTCATCAGCATCATCATTAGTTCACCTATAATATCTCACTTACTTACTTGGGCATTTTACAGCTGCGATCGTGCCTGATCTGACCGGCCTCAATTATGTGCCGGATGGTACCCCTCCTTAAGTAGTACTGTTTTCGGACAGTTTATTGTGAATACAAGCGAACATCCGTGTCCCAGGAAGCAATTGAGAAGAAGAAGAAGACTCGATCGCTGGAACAATATGTTTAGTCGCCTGACGTTTCGATATCCGTCGCGGATTCTTCATCAGAGACATGAGTAGCAGACGTTTGCAGTATTTATAGGACACAGTCATTACTGCAAGCATACAGCAACAATGAACGTTAATTGCCTTCTTGTGCGTGGCCTGCTTGTTGGACGGCACACGGGCTCTGACCTGTTGAACTTTCGTCACGGGCGGTGAGCTCGGGCATGATGATTGCTCGGCCGTCTGGCTCCCCGGTGTTGGCGTACGATGAGGCGGTGGCCTGCCCATTCCTCAAGTGACGGCTTGCTTTGGCCACATTGAATCTCAGGATTGAATATGGATTGGGCAAATCGTTGCACTTGTTGATGGATTGGGGGCCTGTGAACCATGACTCAAGTAGTTCTTGGCTCACCCGATTGTCACCTCTTGCGAGAATTTCGGCCTCATCAAATTTGAAGGTGTGGCCGGGTCTCGTCGAATGAGCCGCAACTTGAGAATTGGCCTCATTTCGCCGCACTGCAGCCGCGTGTTCGGCAATTCGCGTCTTGAGAAGTCTGCCAGTTTCTCCGACATAGTTGCTTTGACCGCAACTGCACCAGATCCTGTAGACGACCCCAGATGTTTCTTGCCATGGCAGTGGGTCTTTCGGCTTCATTATCTGACGCCTTATGGTTGCCTCCGGCCTGTGTGCGACTCCAACTCCAAGCGGTGCGAGAAGGCGGCCGACTGCTTCCGATACGTTTTTGACATACGGGATCGAACGCCAAATCTTGGGGTCGGTGCGCTTTTGTTGGCCAGTTCGTTTGCGCAGTTCGTTTGCCCGAGCTCACCGCCCGTGACGAAGGTTCAACAGGTCAGAGCCCGCGTGCCGTCCAACAAGCAGGCCACGCACAAGAAGGCAATTAACGTTAATTGTTGCTGTATGCTTGCAGTAATGACTGTGTCCTATAAATACTGCAAACGTCCGTGCATACTTAACCTTTCTGCTACTCATGTCTCTGATGACGAATCCGCGACGGATATCGAAACGTCAGGTGAATAAACATATTGTTCCAGCGATCGAGTCTTCTTCTTCTCAGTTTATTGTGAGTTTGTTTTGGGAATTGTGAATGCGCACGGGTCCACAACAGCTGCTAGGATTGCTTATGCGAGATTTTCCTACCTGGCGCTTTGGCTCAATAGCCTAACCGCAAGGCAGCGATGACAACCGAACTTATTGAATGACAGTTCACGGTTGCCATCGCCATGCCTTGCAACATTCCACAGGTCTGTGGCAGCTGTCCCAATGTCCTCACGACGCCCACCAGGCTTGACCTAGTGGCTGCTCTAGTGTCTCTGTTTTCCCTTCCGTCCGAACGGCCGCCACAGGCCTGTTAACTAACAGATGCTCCAACAAAGCACGGCCGCCCCAGACTTGACCTCAGCATAGTCAAGGTCACATGTGCAGGCAGCGCTCGTCTAGTGCTCATCGGCCAGTCTGCCTTTTCATCCATCATTAATTTTCCTCTGGCAGGCCCTCTGACCTGCCCAATCAGACACCCCACACGCATTCCGGCGTCCTGACACGAACAATGGCAAACGCTTACGCGACACACCGCTTCTGACAAGCTCCCAGGCGGACGCTTTTATCTCTCGCAAGCAAATAGTCTATTCACGGCAACTTGCCCTGTGTACGAATAAATTAGTCCTAACATTTGAATGTCTTCTCCTATCAGCCAGAATACTCATAGTGTAGTGGTTGTAGTAGATCACACATCCTTGACCGCTAGATGCCCAAGGCGATTTACTATTCAAATGAAACTTCTGTGTTGCTTTTAAATTAAAATAAGCATAATATTAAGTTTAAGTAAAGTGTTCTGCGTGTGAAAGCGTACATGTTAACTTCCAACCTCTCGTGTCTGTAATTAGTATTTTTTCGGAACGCCCGTCTCGAACACTGACAAGTCGTCATGCGAATGCATGTTTACGCACCTCAAGGTGCGACAAAACGTTCGGAAGTGTGGAAAAGTTCCTCAGTAGATTGCTTTTTGTGGGTATCGAACTGCAGGACGCACTATCGCTTCCTCACAATCCGCTAGGTTCGTACCCTAATAGAAATGTTCTTTTACCAGAGGATAGAATGGTCCTAGGTCGGACCAAAGGATAGAGGCGGGTAGGCCCCTATATCCCTTGGTACTAGTGCGGCGTGATTGTGTATATGGGCGGTATTCCGTGCGCTGACTAGGGGAGGTTACAAGCCGTTAGTCGAACACACACAACTCCCCTTCCCCCCCCCATCTAAGAAAAACCCTACGCGCACGTACGCCTCGTACTTGTGTCCCCCCTCCCCAAATACGGCGCCTGGATCGATGTCTTACTTTGACACATTTTGCCGGCGTACGCCTAGGGCGAAAACCCCGTGTTCAGATCAGACTAAATGCGTTCTAATAGGGAGGGGGGGGAGGGTGTGTAGGGCGGTAAGGGGCGACTACGTGCATCAAGTGCACTCTGAACAGGCACTGGGAGGGGGCTGGCTACTATAAACATTCGGCTTAACCGAACCTCCTCAGACTGCACTTGTTGCAGGCAGCGCGCATCGAGTGCGCGTCCGCCAGCCTGCCTTTTCACGTACAGTTCCTCGTGTCAATGTTCCCCTGACTGGCCCTTTGACCTGCCCAATCAGACACCCCACACGCACTCCGGCGTTCTGGCACGAACAACGGAAAACGCTTACACAACACACCACTGCTACCTCGTTCAGAGAACGGTTGTATTAGAGCACACCGCCTCTGACAAGCTCCCAGACGGACGCCTTTATCTCTCGCAAGCAAACAGTCTGTTGACGGCAACTTGCCTTGTGTACGAATAAATTAGTCCTAACATTTGACTGCTTTCTCCGGAATACTCATAGTGTAGTGGTTATAGTAGGTCTCACACACTAGACCGCGACAGGCTGTATGAATTGCCAGATTTCAGCCCGCTGCCTGCCAGGTAGGACTATCGCTGCTGGTCCGCGAAATTTTCTTCGTCAGACCCGAGAGTCGGCTTATTTCGCAGCTAACCTTGACTGAAGGCCGTTACGCTATCCGCCACCTGTGGATGCGCCGGGTCGTCAGCAGCTGGGCCAACGGGTAACCCACCTCCCCAGGCGAGATACTCCAAGTTCCAGTATCAGCGGATACTTGCATCGGAAATGGTCATATCTGCGCAGGTCTCAGACTTTTTTGGGTTAACCCGAGGGAATCCGAAACGTCAGGACAATAAAACTCTTGTTCCAGTGGTCGCTTCTTCTTCTTCTTCTTCTTCTTCTTCTTCTTCTTCTTCTTCTGAACTGCTTCCTGGAATCCGCATATTCAATTCTAGTAGCCATACGGTTAGCCAACCCAACCTTCTGCTAGGTTGAAACGTGTATCCATGTCATATGGCTGCCCTGACTCGAGAAGAACTCCGCAAGCCCGTTCACAACCCCTGTCTAATCGCCTTAGAATGGAGAATTCGTGCCCTCTGTGGGATTCGAAGACTTTAATACGCCCAAGGCTCTACCAATTGAGCCATGAATTTATCAACGGTTTCCCTAGACGACGAATCCTTATTTACAAATGTACCGCTGGACGAAACAATATATATTATTTGTGCCCATGCGTCCGAAACCCATCTGCCGCTTGAAATTCTGCGCCAATTGCTAGTACTCTGTACCAAAAATGTTAAATTTCTATTCAATGGACAACTTTACAGACAATTGGACGGAGTCGCAATGGGCAGTCCACTAGGGCCCACATTCGCAGATGTCTTTATGGGTTATCTTGAAGAAAAGGCGTCATCAAGACTAAATAAGACACGATATCGACGATATGTGGACGATATATTCACGATTGTGGATTCTCAGGAGGATGCCGACGACCTCCTCAATTTTATGAATACCCTACACCCAAAAATGAAATTCACAATGGAAACAGAGCAGCATAACAAGCTATTCTTCCTAGACGTCCTCACGTTAAGAGAGGATGATGGTTCAATAACGCGCTCGGTTTTCGACAAAAATACGTGGAAAGGGCAGAATCTACATTTCACGAGTTTTGTGCCAATTCAGTGGAAGCGAAATCTGGTACATACTCTCTTTCAACGAGCAAGGAAAAGTTGCTCTATTGAGACCCTGCCCGCAGAGCCTTCCCACATCAAAACAGCCCTACGTCATTGCGGCTATCCTGCACGCTTTATTCAGAAGTACAACAGTTCTCTAGGGCCGAAATTAATGGAACATTCAGTTCCAAAAAAGCCCGTCATTTTATCCTTACCCTTTAAGGGTGATGACATTTCAAATAAAATCAAGCGACGGTTGCGCTGTACTATAGAAAGGACCTACAACGCTGCAAAACTCTTCTTCTTAAGTCCGACTAAAAGAATTCCAGTAAACCGGGCAAAGGATCCCTTGCCATTGCACGCCACCTCAAATTGTGTATACGAATTCACATGTACTTGTGGATGCAAGTACATTGGGCGCACACAAATGCAACTGGCGGCCAGGGCCGCTGAACACTTGCCCAGCTGGTTATTCAAGCAAGAAGACAGTACTACGGTCTTCTATTACCAAACATCTGCTAGACAGCGGTCATCCTGTCGACGTCAAAACTGCATTTCGAGTACTTGTTCAGGCCCGAACAATTCGAACCTTGCGTTAATTGGAAGCTGCCTACATACGACGGGAGAAACCTGACCTATGCAAGCAGCTTGACCACGTGGTCAACCTCCAATTACTCTGGTAATTATTTACTCAGTTTTAATCCCCAAGGGATTTTCGTTTACTTTCCCTCAACCCCCACCCCCCTACCTTCCCATACGTTGATTAATGCAGTGTCCTTTACGTGATCATTATTTAAACCGAACTATGATCCTTGCTGTTATGTCATCCATTCTGTGAAATTTCAAACGGTTGCATGTCCTTTTCGTTATCATCCTTATGCAGCGACAAGACGCAGCTGAAGAGCTGTCACGAAATTTATTGACGCCAATAAATTCTGCCGTATATGCGTGTTTTAAATTTAACCACATTTGGATGAATTTGTTTGCCCAGCCAACTGCACGTATGGAATCCACCGATGCGGATACAGCAAGCTGACTGCCCGGCAGGATTTCCCAAGTAATCCTCTAGGATCAACTGGATGGACTACCAGGCTAACCTAGGCTAGGGCTTTGGCAGATTTGAAAAATTCGATTGACTCAATCGTTACGTGTCGGACACCCTCCTCTCCCCCATCTCCTAACAAAATTAGACGATTAGCCCCTGACCCCTGAACACCCTCAACCTGGCCCCCATAATTACAGCTTATTGACTGTTTAAACCTGTGCGACGCAACCCTCCCTTACGTTACTATACAGGCATGCTGATGAATAATCGAGAGCGTCGGCTGGCGAACTCGACTTCTTGGGTGGCTACATGGATACGCTCGTCGGAAATGACCGTAAGTACTACAACGGAAAAGGACTAATCCACAGAGAGACGAATTACAAATTGGCCCAAATCACTAACTCAACACTGGTCCGTCCTACAGAGCGAAACGTGTATTAGAAAACAAGCTAGGGTACAACATGACGGATGTGCGCGTAAAGCAAGAAAGACCACATAATATGCCCCGGGGGTCAGGAGCAATATAACAAAAATTTGACAGAACGGGATCTGCGGGACGAATGAAATTAACAGAAAGGAAGGAAGTAGACAGATTATTTGCTTGAAACTTTTGCGTATCTGTTTGAGCACAAATAAATAGATCTAGGAGGCGAGCAAAGGATAGGGGAGATCACACCCAACTAGCTCAGGCGAGCACCGAAGAAAGGTGCGGTCTGCTGGGTTTATACATATATAACCCTGCGCTTCTGGGTGCACGATATATTTGGAATCCGAATAACAAAACTCCGTATATAGCGCGCAAATAGGGGGGAGATGAAGGGGTGACAATACACAACAATAGAAAGCGGAAAAGGATGTAGAGATTCGGAAAGAAAAAAATGGAAAAGGGTAAGGGCGCGTGCGGGCACGCTATCATTGAGAGGCAGATCAGTGCGGTTGCCAGGCAAACACAGATCTGGCCAGAGGGAAGCAAGAAATCGTTCATTTTTTCGATGGACGGGGGTGGGTGGATAGGCAGAACGTACTATCGTGGTGGCGTTGTCCCAATCCTTTCCGGTTTAAGGGATTGCGTAGTCATTAGCAGGAGGAAAGGGGCTCATCCCTGGTCCAGGTTGCGGCATAGTGGGATCTTGACCACCACCAGTCTGGAAGTTGGGACCAGCGGAGGTAACACCCTTGGTGGAAACAACCAACTGGTTGTTCTGGCGGTAAATGGAGAAACGGAGTGCACACTCGACCGCAAAGACGACTGCCAAAGTCGCGCAGAATATCTAGAGGTGAAAAGAAGCATCACAGGAGGGTTTCTTGACAAACAGAAAAACTGAAGGAAGGCGGAATGATACCGAGTAACAGAAACAGCAGAGTAACATGGAACAGATTCCCTGTGATAGACGTATGGGGTCACGTGATTGCAAGTCTCGGTCCGCCTCTGGACAGCCAATCACAGGTGCCGAAAGCTGTGCCCACGCCCGATACCTCACAATGGCTAACGTGCGCACACACCAACGCTCATCCTCCACAGTCTGACAAATTATCTCCCTGAGGCTGTAGGCGTTTGGACGACCAGATGCTCTCACACACCAGATACCACCCCTTTGGGACCGGACTGTACTCGTCCGAAATTCAACTTCCTCCTACCTATTCTCCACTACTTCTGTAGAAAATAAAATATTCCTTCCACTCTGGCCTCCCACTTCTCTTCCTACAAGGAACCAGTCCTGAAAATCCACAGCGGCGAAGGTTCACGATACTAACGTTAACCCACGGCGATATTAGTGACCCCGATGTGATTTGAAAACTCAGTAATACCTTCAACCTACCGCAACAGGCAGTTGACAGTATATAAACCTCCACGGAGAGTGCTTTAGAAAAACCTTTGCAGCGGGACTGTGCGCTTACACATCAAGGACGTCGCACCAAGTTTTCGCAGAGGCGCAAAGGCCTGATCAGTCATTGTAACAGCATCAACGACTTTGAAAGATGAAAGAAGTAGACAAAAGACATGCTCAAGGCTGACAGTGACTAAGCCAGTCGACCAAAATGCCATTCTGAAGATCGGCGAGTCCTCAGACAGAAAAGGACTTAAACCAGATAGATAATGCATTAGTCTAGCGCCACCGACCTTTCGAGGTTTCATAGCAAGCTGAGAAATCCTTCGGGCCAGCTGGGTTTGTCTTACACTAGGAAGGTTGCCACACGAATACAAGTTGAGCAATACAAGTCGTTGCGTGCTGCCGTAGTGCAACACGTAGGAAGCACAGATGAGACCATCCAGAAATTAGATCGATAAAGGCAGTGGAGCCTGCAGTAAGAACCGTTGCCTTCAACCACACATGTGACAATCTGCGGCCGGGGAGGCCTTAAATTCCGGGTTCAGTTATCAGACCAACTGTGGTCTACAGCTGTACTGCATGAACTGAAGGCAGTCGACAATCGCCAGCCAATTTGTCTTTCTCGCATTTCCTTTTCACGGCTGCGATCATGCCCTATATAGCCGGCCTCAATAATGCCACGGACGGTACCTCTCCATGCTTGAAGATTGGTGGCAGCGTATCTGGAAAGCTCCACCCAGTCTCTTCTCCAGCAACGGAGACCGAAGAGAGAAGGTCTAAGAACTACTTGCATGTCTTCACGGACGGTGTCGAAAGAAGTAGTCAGTGGCCCTCCTCGTTGACGCCTCCTGGTGGGCCGTGGTGCCGGGTTGAGGACAGCAAAGCTAAGCTCGTGTAGCGGACGACGGAGAACGTGCTCAAACCACTTCAGCCGCCTTTCTTGAATGACCTGAGATATTCTCACGATACGATCGCAGCGGGTGCGGACCGTCACTATATATAACTCGCAGGATGGCCCCCAGGTATCGGTGGCCAAAGAACTCCAGTCTTCGTTTATCTTCAGCGCGCACAGCCCAGCATCCATATCCATAGAAGAGGACTGACTGGATGGGTGCACGGTATTCGCGAATCTTTGTGGCGATGGAGATGTCGCGTCGGATCCATAGGCGCTTTTGAAGGATTGAGAGAACCCAGCGAGCAGCACCGACACAGGAGACAATGTCGCCCATTCGGTAGCAGCCTCGCCCTAAAGTATTTAAACCTGTCTACTTCTTCTAGTTGATGGTCATTAATTCCCGAAGGTGCCTTCTCATGGTCAGGGGTGCAGCTCGAGAATAGCTTCGTCTTTCCGGAATTTATGGACACAGCGATTTCATTTACCCGGCACACTACAGATTTTAGACCATCAAGGCTTGAGGCTAGCAGCGCAATATCATCGGCGTAGTCAAGATTAGTTAGCCGGCATACGGGGGCAAGCTCAACACCGTCCTCTTCATGTAGGGCCTTCCCGAGAATCCAGTCAATGATTTAAACAGAGTGGGCGACAGGACGCAGCCCCGTCGGACAACATACCGGATATAGGACGGTTGGGAGAGGTTGTTGTGGACCAGAATTCGTGCGGTGGTGGACCGATAGTAGGCCTTAATCATGGCAATGAGTTTGGTCGGCACTCCATCCAGTCCAGAGACTCACGATGGATGGAATCGAATGCGGCGGCAAAGTCGACATGTCGCATGTAAGCGGGACAAATCGATTAAAAGCGAAGGCACAGCCCGCCTGGAAGAGCCTACAGCCAAACACAGCCAACTGAACCAATCTTCAGATTTGTGACTCCTGCACCCCCCTTCGGGCCGATAGCGGCAAATAACTTTGAAGTGGTCAGGATCATACGTCCAGACAGCAGGTTCGCCCTGAAACTTGTGGCACAAAGGCAAATGCGCAGAATCAGTGCAAACTGCCCCAGCAGCTAAATTTGTTCCTCCCACCCCCCCCCACTCCCTGCCACCTCCCTCTCGCTATGAATTGGTGCAGATCCAGTGACTTTAAGCGTGTGTTACTTCCCCCCAGCGAGTTGGACATGAGATGGGGGCGAACATTTTAGCAAGCCTCACTAAAATCAAGTAAAAGACAAGGAAGATGCACCAAACGAGCCGGCGTATGAAACAGATTGCTGCCAAGATCGATACACCTTGTGTGTATGTGTGTGCAAGGGATCGGTGGGTTGTGCATCTTCGCGAGACATGCGGATGTATGCACTGCTAGAGCCATTCAGGCAAAAGGACAAACAGAGAGGCAACAAAACGAGGCGGCAACAAATAAAAACAAAAAAAGAACTGAACGGAAAGCGTTCGCATTAGAGTCTGGAACACCACACTACGTCTGATTCAACAGTAGTCTGAACGGTAACGGCAGAAAACATTGCAAAACGGATGAAAAAAACAGCACTACTACTGTGTTTGGTTCATACGCGCGTCCAGTTCACGCACAAGACACTATCCAGGGGCCTTCTGTAAGGAAACAGTTGATGGCATCAAATGAGAGAGAGAGAGAGATAATTCAGCCTGCAAAAAATTCAAAAGTGCTCAGCAAAGCACCCGCTTCTAAGCTTTTGGAAATTTCTCTCTGTGGCAGAAGCAAAATACAGTTGGAAATTGGTCTGATTAAAGCAGCAGAGATTTTATCCAAAAACATGATGTGGCCCCCGACATAGGTTCCCAAAGTGGTGACTTGTACCAATGCTATTATGGACAGCACTGGTCAAACCGAAATGACAACTGAAGGTCATGCGAAGCCAAATCATGAAAACTAAGGAGCGATTAAATCCCCAGAGAGCAGTTTGGCGTTGTAGTGTAACGCGTCTCGTGTCTAGACTATCATTGAAAGTAAATAGGTCAGGTCTAATGCCTGCATGCAGAGAGTACGAAAACGCGAGTTAAATTTGCCTGTGCGACGCGTAACGAATCATCATAAAATATGACCAAATTTTCCAAAGGGGTCACGAATTCGATTTCGCGGCCACCAAGACAACTGTTCAAGTCGGGAGTTGACGGAAGCCCGCGCCTCTGATGAGAACTCATCCAACTGGCAAATCGATCCTCCGTGCGTTCCTTCCACACCTGCAGCAGTCACTGTTGATTGGTTACTGGGCCCAAGACACTATCGCATGAGTAAGAAAACCCGAAAAATAATAGTTCCAATTCTCGACAAGGCAGTATCATAGCGTTAGCGCCAATGGCACAAGCCATTCAATGCATGCCTTTTTAGTCCCGCCATACCAGATAAAAGGCAGCCAAGCATCGCTTGCCAACGTGGTACACAGTAGAGGCTGCTTTAGCGGACTGGGAGTAGAGGGCGTCAACATTACGGTGACAACGACAGCTCTAGTGCATGATAAGTCTCCAGACAGCTGTGCCATAACTTATTACGAATAACAGCATCGGCAAAACGAGGAGGAGTAAGTGCTACCTGTGACACGGCGTGATTTTGGTTCGCAATGGCAGCGAACCAGGCGTAAAAACGGCACCCTCAAGGTTCGACATGACCGTAAAAGGGCAATATGACAGGGTAGCCAAAAAACGTGTGGGTGTGTGTGTGTGTGTTGGCAGTGTTGTCGTCTCCGGTGAAATTTGTTTACTAGACAGCCATCTCGCTCAGCTGGTCAAGTAGTTTCCGGCGATCTTAAAAAAAGTAAAACCCCTCCTCCTCCCCCCTGCAATACTTTTGGCGATAGCAGCTTTTTAGAAGCAGTGCGGCCACATCAAATTCTGCTTTTTGTTAAAATGCTTGAGGAAGCTTATCGGAAGATCGAACAATAATTGACGAGAGATTTGTCTGGCTAAAAAAGCGTCAAAGCGCCATACTATAAGACGAACACCAGGTACGGGTCAGCACTTCAGCCTCCACAAATCAAATGTGAAGTCTGCGAAGGTTTGTTTGTTCGGTAATATTTTTTTGTAAGGCCGCCTAATGGCCAACAGAGTTGCTGAAACAGTTTCCTTAGTCTGCAGGCTCCCTTTATTAACCAATAGGAGTTGTGCTTATGTGATCCACAGGCTTTCTGCAGATCTTTCTTACGCCTCGTCAACCTCTTACCCTGCATTTTCAGGTAAGGGAAACAATTACAAGCCTGAAGTTTACCCTCACCTCTTTAAATCCCTTTAGACCACAAATTCTGCAAGTAATTTGGGCGAGGTGACTACTTTTCTCGTGCGGCCTCACAAGAAAGCCCCCCACCCTGCACTTAATTACTCGAACTAGCCTTCTGCAACTTCCTATTCCCAGCAAAGAATAACAACTAGTGGAATGAAGTGTTTACAGAAAGCATATAATCGAATGGACAGTATATTGAAGGGGCGTAATGGTTCTAAGATCTTGCCTTAAATAGAAAGAAAAATAAACAAAATAATTCTCGATTTTTTGGCTAGGTTTTTACGACTCAATGTGTAAGTGGGTTTTGTTATGATAGACCAGGAGAACAGCTTTTGCTCCTTCTTCTCAAAATATACACGTTCTTGGAATGCGAACATTTGCCTCAATTCGTGAGAATTCCGGCAAAAGTAGTCTCGATGTCATCAACCTAGTGACGACGTACAAGGTTACTCTTAAATCCTTGTTGCAGTTGTTGATGCAAAATGACCAAATTCACTGACTCCGCTTTGACTTATCCTCCTCCTCCTCTTAAAGTGAGTTCTCGGAGGCAAAAGCAGTAATCTCAGGTAATGCGCTCGCGTGAGCACGGCACATCCTCACCACCAACCCACCTCGTCCGTCGGTAAGAGCTCTCAGCTGGTGGCTGCCGTGTCGCTGCTTTGCGGCGGCGGCAGCAGCAGACGCTTTTGATTGGTTACTGGATGGTGGCAATCGTACTACTCCCCTATTGCATATCCTGAGGGGAGACGAAAGGGAGAAATGGGGAGAAAAAAGGGCAACTCACGGCAGCAGCGATTGCCGAACCTCCAAAATATGATTTTGCAGAGGCCACAATCATCGACACGGTCATGAAGAAACAGAGTACGGCCTGACAGACAAAGTCCTATACAAAAAAAGAGAAGAAATAGGCACATTTACCGTAGTAGAGCCGGCGAATACAAGCAGACAGACAAACCTGTATCGGATATTACAGGTGACATCTAAAACGGTTTGTAATCCAGTTGAGATTAAAAAGTCATGCAGAAAGAGGTGGAGGTTTCTAATTGCGATGGTGGGTAATGAACAGTCGACAAGACAGAACAGTTTTGACTTGAAAACTAGTAATCTAAGCGGAAGCAGGTATAAACACCCACAAGAGCAACTGTATCTGGCATGCACGATATTACGCCAATTTCTATTTTTTTAAACACGTAAATTTTGTCACTTATGTCAGGAATCGCAAGGGAAGGGCCGGAAGAGCTACTGGAAGGACGACAACTACGGAGCTGAATCCGATGCTTACATAAAATCAGCAAAACGCATTTCCAAACATCTAGTTCGTACGTCTGTTGTGGGCTGAACACGCAATTCAGGTGATCCAGCATTCTCAAACCAAAGGGAGATCGAGGGGCAAGCACTCGAGTTAAATCACCGTTGAGTGGGTAGAAGAACTCGGCACATGTGCCATGGAAGCGACGGAGTCACACATGTCGTTCAGCAGGAAATTTATCGAAATTCTCACTTGGCGAGAGAAATGGTGCGGTAGATGCAACAAATGTCTACTCGCATCATAATGCAGTTCGCACACAAGTCACCTAACTTGCACCCAGTCTATTGCAAAGCACGAGATGTGCATAATCAAAACAGACGGTGGCACTGTGCCAAAACGTGTCTGTAGTCATAGCAAGCGTATGAACCCTCTCAGCAGTGCATCTCGAATGCTCAATTCCTCTCCAGCGGGCTGCCAATATCGAATTACGCACAGTTCTGGCAAACAGGCCCCCAGGAGGTCTAAGTCCAAACTGTGCGTCCACGCACAGGGTTCGAACAAGCTCTGTCGGACACATTTGAAGACACCAAAATACCAACCTCCACCACTACCACACAACACACGCAGATTTCGTGTTATAACGACGAGTAGACCAAATTGGTCAGGCTGGGCTGTGTACGGCATCCGTAACGGGTTTAAGCATGTTCAGCAGCCGGAGTGCAGTTGGCAGGTTTCGACAGGCACAACCGGGACCTGAGAGACTCCGCCAGTGTGTGAGCCCGGAAAAGAAAAGTAATTACGTGGTTTCCATGCCCCCATCACCGTGGTACTACTACTACTGGTACTCGCTGTGACTGTGCGCCGTAGTGAGTATGTAGCTGACAGTCAACGCTGGCGTGTCTGGCGTCGGTATTCCGAACCCACTGCAACTTCACACTGACCTGCAGACTCTTGACGAATTGCCTAAGGGTCGCTTGAACAAGCCACCTCTTGGCCCACAGAGCACGAAACCTTCTCGGTTAACGTAACACAAGCACCGCTTGAACTTGCTCCAAAACCCTATAAAAGCAACTTTCTATCTCACTCAACTCAGAATTTGGCCGGTTGATTTTACTACTCCGAAAACAGACACACCTACAAGCCAATTCAAATACAGAAAATTCTGGATGGTATGGATTCGGAGATCGCCCAACGTGACTGCACGATGGCAGCGGCTATTTGCTGAATGACCAGCGCAGTGGGGGTAGCAACAAATAAATCAGAAATGGTCACACCAGACACCCTTGTTTTTGCGAACAAGACAATGTAGTGCTCGTTCACAGCAAAATCAAACGATCATTCGAGTGTGGAAAGAACCGCGTCACAACAAAGAATTCGTGTAACTCTTTACGGTAACCATTATGGCGACTGAACTGGGCTTAGTAGCTGAGCGTTTGCTTAAGTGCACCAAAAGCTGCATTCAAACTGCCCACAAACCTACCGATGGACGATTAGATAGAACAAAGGCCATTGAACGACCACATTGCGATTAGGTGAAAGAGTCTGATTCAATAAACAATGTTCAGCCCTCAAGACGGCAGGTGCTAGACACTGGCCAACACCTCGGAGCAAGTAGATGAAGGGGCCTAGCAGGTCCCTCCCTGACCAACAGAAATCGCGGCTGCAATGATAACGATAACAGTTCAACAACGCCTTTGGGTTCGGCAAGGCCAAAGTCCATGCGACAGAGGTGACAAGTGCGTAAACCACGAGCTGCTTGGTTCTACACCGTATCAACAAACGCAATCGTCTTTACGCGCCATATGCAGCGCTCAGTCTGTCTGGGGAGGGAATTGAGGCAAGTGAATGAACACCGATTCCCTTTAGAGCACTAGTGGAGGCGGCTACTGAGAGTTATCGTCAAGCTAGTCGATAGAATCAGTGCTGTTGGTGACTCGAATGCGAGTTACCAAGCCGACAAAAACGTGAGGTGCCAACTCTAACGAGGATTTAGCGGCGTAACAACTGCACCCCGCGTACGACTAAAGTATCTGAGTCTCTGTAACGTCATCTCAGAGACTGAGCCTGCTCTTTCAAAATTGCTGCCTAAAACTCGCTTTTGTGAACGCATACAAAACCGCCTAGGCATTAAATGACTCCATAGCCGTGAAACTGCGGACCGTTGTAGCCGAGGAGATGTGCGTTGGCCTTACAGCGAGGTGGTATAGGGACGTTGACTTGCGCTGCCTCTAGCTCACCCCATCCTCAATCTAAACTCGGTACCATAACCAAGTCAAGAAGACTGGGAGCGGACGGGAACACGGGTGGCTAGTGCGGCCGGAGCCACCCCTTTGGGATCCCATAAAGTGACAATGCCATAACGGCCACGTTAATAAGGAGCCATTGCAATCCGACTCTCAGTCGGCTACGCCACGAAATCACTGTACTGACTGCGCGGTCCGACCTATGCCGTCGGTTGGGAACCTTTCAAGTCGCCGCTTTTAATGCACTGCAATAGCCTCAAGCTCGCCAGGTTATTGATTGTGAGAGAAAATGCGCTGAACCGTTGAACGCTCTCTCTATTCTCATGAACCAGCGCCAACCACTGCCCAAACCGGTTAACTAAGTGCTGCGGAGTGCTTAGCCCAGCAAATTACGGGATAATTTCAGATTGCCAACTGTTTACACGGTCAAGTCTGCCGAGGTTTTTTGGAGTTTTCGTCAGCACCTGTGCTAGAACGCCACCAGGAGATATTTTCGGTTGAAAAATAAGCAGTAGATGGTGAAGAAGTTCCTCTCCGCCGTTTGTGAAGTTTGTTCAACGCTTTAGTGCTGAGCTACCGGCCTGCCGGTAAAGGTCGAGAAAAGGAATCAGCATGTAGATGAGTTCACCTGCCTATTCGATGGACACGCGGATCCCGTTGTGCATAGGGCGGACATTTTCAAGCCTCTGTAGGCAGTCGCATAAGGATCAGTAATAAACGTCGGATGGAGTACCGACGAAGGTAAGAGAGACCGGAGGAGTCAGTTGAGGAGGACCTGAGATATCTCAATTTGTCATTTAATTGAATAGACCTGTGCGATGAAAAAAATATCCACCACGGATGAGTGACTTTCCGGTACAAAAACACTGCTAGACTGTTGACTACTTGTCGCTACCTGGGGTAGGTATTAGACAGGAGCATCCAAAGAAAAATGGAACACCCTTATTCCGTCCAGAAATGAGGTCAGACCGGTGAAAACCAACGGCATGCGACTTTGACATTTTAAGAAATGTTTGAATCTACCCAGGAGAGAAAGTGCTCTTAATTTGTACGTCTTCGGTAGCCGGTATTCCGAGAAGAATGTCAAGAACAGACTTTGGAGTCATAAACGTAATATTATACTTTTGAACTAGTGTCAACGGACCATAGGCGAGCCAATTGATCAAGCTGACGAAGACCACAGGCAGCGCAATATTGACATTTAACAGTACTATTCTTGATATAATTCATGTTCCTGATATGGACATATCGCCAGGAAGTTCAGTCTCCAAAAAGGGGCCGACTCACTTCGTCGCGCACTTAATCAATACCACAGCCAACACTTTTTCAAACACGCTGAACCCCAAACTAGAAATGGTTCATCGATACGCAGACTGATGGCGATTAACTGCAGTAAGTGAGCAGGCGTCATCCGAATGTGGAAGACTGGATTGTACAAGTACTCAACTGCTCACAAGTTGCAGGTTGGTAGAAAAACTTGCAGATCGATTGATCTTTGTGCAGAGATCGGTACCTACAAACGATCACGTGGAAACAGTGGAATATTACGGGAGGTCCACTCACGTCGATTTTGAAAGCTCAAAAGAACGATCAATTTTCAGGACTACAATTAGTTGGCGACTGAATGAGTGCAGTCTCCAGAGCAGGCAGGCAAGTAGCCCTTGTTGGATCCGGAACCCCGCCAATTGGGCCTCAATCCCGGCGGCGAGGAGAAGGAGTCGGAGCAGCATAGTCAGGAGGGGCTGCTCTGTCATAAAAAAAGCAGATTGAGAGGAGAAGAGATGGATCCACCATAGGGAGGTTTGGTGTAGCAGACCTTGGTCGCCCTGAGGACGGGTGGGAACGCGGTCGAAGACGCGTCTGCTGCGGTTCCACCGTCTCCAGAGCAGTCTCCAGAGCAGTCTCCAGAGCCAACGCATACGGCGTGCAACTTTCGTAAATTTGCAAGAACTAGATGGTCGATATAGTTTTCCATATGGCGGACAGTATCCTGGAGTACAGAAGTACTGAACGATGAATAGCGATTCAGTTTGAGGCATCAATGTGAACAAATGACGAAAAGTCCGTTTTCCGGGAGAAAGGAGGGTTATCGTACGTGCGTGGGACGGCAATAGCAATCCATGGACGGATGCCAACCAAAAACACAGACAAGCATGGAAATGCTCCTACTTTGCCACAGCTACATGTCACCGTATACTGCATGACGGTGTCTGGGAGCTACTAACCCACCGCGTACTCAAAGCATGAGGCTGGGCTTGACCAGTCAGCTGCGGATCCGTCACAATGCGACGGAAGGACCGGTGCCAGGAAAACACTCATTACGCGCACAGCCTACCTGACCACACCATCTCGGGAGCATTTGTAATCACATGAGCCTAATCAGCCGTGTGTGCGAAAACATTCAGTATATCAGCAGTGCCTAGATCTGCTTCAAACCACCCATACAGACTGCTAACCGCTGAATTACTTGGTCACACATGTAAACACGTCAATTATCCGAGATAAACTACAGTCGTCAGCCACTCCACTCCACACAACAAAACATACACTGGACTGACTGCACGATCCGAGATATCAGCTGGCAACTCAGTAAACCCCCGCTTTTAGTCCACTACAAGCGCGTCAGAATGTTTATAGTGAGGAGGGAAATGCTGAGTTGTGGACCTCACTCCCCCCCCCGTCTGCACCCGTCGCAGCACGACCTGGCCTTCCTAACACACACACATACACACACACAGAGGAGGGTTTACAGAACCAGACAGAGCCGTCGACGTCTGACACTCAGTGCACACATCAGCCACTACACTCTATGGATGTGAATGCTGGGCTGTGCGCGGTGAAGATGAGCGAAGATTGGAGGTCTTTGACCACCAGTGCCTGAGGACGATCCTGCGAGTTAAGTATACCGACTTCACCTCAAATGAGACAGTCCGCATCCGCTGCGATCGTATTACGAGGATATCTCAGGCCATTCAAGAAAGGCGACTGAGGTGGTTTGGACACGTTCTCCGTCGTTCGCCCTCGACCCGGCACCGCAGCCCACCTGGAAACGTCGAAGAGCAGGGCAACTGAAGACTTGGCTAGACACCGTCCGTCAAGACATGGAAGCAGTTCTTGGACCTTCTATCTTCGGCCTCCGTCGCTGGAGAAGGGACTGGGTGGAGCTTTCGAGATCCGCTGCCGCCAATCGCAACGCATGGAGAGGTACCGTTCATGACATCATTGAGGCCGGCTAGATCAGGCATGATCACAGCCGTAAGAAGTAGGAAGTACTACACAGACACACAGAACATACAGTTGGCTGATGATGTGTCTGGTAAATGCGTCAGCTGGTTGCCTTCACAGTCATGGTAGGCCTGAGACTCACATCACGCATGTAGCTGCATGCGTAAGGACCTGAGAAGCAGCCTTACCTACTGAACTTACATGCTCGCTTACTAACCACGGAACCGTTCTGTCAGATGTGCAAAAACATCAATTATCCGAGAGATACTAGAGAGCACAAGTGATGTAATTAGCTAGCGTCTTTGTGACTAACGAAAGGTCGTATGCTAGAATTTGTGCATGTCACGAAAGTATGAAAGGCGCGCAAGGTAGAGTACCAGCGGGTATTTGGTTCATGTATACGACAACTTCCCCGTCTCTTCTCTAATTACTAGTCCAACAAAGAGTTAAAACTGACCACTGGGACACGGAAAAACTAAGCGTGATGCCAAACCAAAAAAAGCTTTCGTACAGTAAGAGGTTCATGCTCCACTACAACCAAGGGCTCCTTCCCAAAGTTGCCTTTTTTGTTTCTCTCACATCTGAAACAGCCTATTAATTATGCCCGGCGAGTAGGGAGTTCGGTGACATGCGGAAGGGCAGATCGATTATCTCGTCAATCCTTGCGCTCATGGTATTTTTGACTTTTTCTTGTTCTCCGGAAACAGCGGATATGACATTAGAGACATTACAGTAAATGCGGCACAAGTATGTTCCACCATAAATAAATTCAAGCACGGGTCATTACTGCACCCTCCCCCCTCGTAGGGCAAAGAATTACTTTCTTCCTGCGTGGTATTGATCAAAATATCCAGGGCAATATGGATCGAAGGCGAAAGTCAGCTCGTGATTCTACGTGGTTGGTGTTAATTGAAAAGACTAGCATCAGATGCTAGCAAAAATATCACAACAGGAATTGAGAACTCGATGCTGCGGGATGAAAAGGCGGCTCCGAACGCAGCGCGAACACGTCTTTATCCGATCAGACCACCGCACTCGTAGATCCGAGCAAGCAGATAGATGATTACTCAGAACAAAAACAAACCAATGACACAGGGTTGCGTGGCACGCCTGCATGTAACGTCTGACAGTTACTTTGATTTAAACCTAGGACAAGAAAATATACATTATATTTGTTCGCCAGAGAGGCAGTCGCGGACTTTCGGCAGCAGTGCTACCAGAGAAGCGGCGGGCTGAGTCTATGCATTTTCGCAAAGCCTGACGGCGGCACTGTGACATGGCGAACGTGAACCGCCATTAAAGAAGTTTGCTTGCCACCTCTGGCTTGGCTATTGAGCCAAAGCTCTAGGAAAGACAACCTCGAAAAAACAATTCTAGCGGTTGTGAGGGAGCCGTCCGTACTCCTCGTGAAAAACTATGTCCAATAACTACGCAACGATTCACCTCTTATGCATAATGGTCATATCCAGACGCCATTTAGGAAAAAATAATGAAATTAGTCAACACCGATTTGAAGGGCACCAACAGATGTATAGAAAGAACAATCCTTCAGCAATAGTTTGATTGACATCGGCTTGGTAACTTCTAATAGGTGAACTCTAGTTGTGGTAAGCACGTGGAAGATTACTCGGGCAGGCAGAAGACGGTCGAACGCAAGCCCTGGGGAATAGGTGAAACAGTAACGGCGATAAGTGGAAACACGGTGAAATGCTTAATTGAGAAAAGTAGAAGCGCACAGTCAGTCAGAAAACATTCCCGTGTAGCCCCTTAACGTCTTGCATTCAAAGTCCCACACAGTCTGCAGTCAAAAATGGTCCCTGCTTCCGCGTGGCTATTGTTGAATACACACTAGAAGCGGGGACCGAAAGAGGCAAAAGTCGTCAAAATGATAATCGCCAGGTGAAAAGCAATTCAGGAGAATTTTTTAAGATAATTAGAGCTGGTACAGGGGCTGGAGGAAAAAGGACGAAAGCTAAACACAGACAGGCGAAGAAGACTTACGATAAGAACCCAGGGTCCGGGCAGTCGGTGAATGAAGTTAAACAAAAAGATGATGAGAAAGAAGACAGAGATGATGAGGGAGATGGCAGCGGTGAAGTTGATCCATCCGCCTGCAGCGCTCGCACCAAAAGAAAAATCGGAACCCACGCAGATGAATATGATTATGGTGAGCACAATCTATAGGAAAGAGAAAAGCAGAGGCCGATGAGGGGGAGGGGAGAGACGGGGGGTTAACACAGATTTTTGAAATTAGGTTGGCAATTTGGCTTCCGTGCGTACTGTTTTGCGCTGAAGAAGCAGTAAACAGATGACTCGGCTATTTAGAGAACTGTTTTTCTGCCTGTTTTCCTGCACAAATAGTGAAGAACTCAGTATAGTAATAGCAAACTTCTGGAGAAAATGAATCTGGTCGTGATAACTTGCATCTGAAGCAATTAAATGTGAATTTTTAGTTTTTGCGAGGTCACAGTGGTTGGTTCTTTGGACTGAAAAGGTTGCGTTCATTAAAAAAACAAAGTCACGGGAAAATCGGGCTGTCATAAAATGGCCTGAGTTATGGCGTGCGACCCTTAGGTCCGCAAATTATTCAGAGATGATAAGGACTGCATTGATATTGAGTACGGATTAACAAGGCATCCTAAATTTCTTACGGAGGATATTGGCGACAACCACGACTGGCGCGTGTGAAAGGAGCTAGCATAGACTCGCCATTGTCTTAAAAATGCATAGCCGAATTCGTTACTTAAAACCTCATAACAACAAAAGACCTTTCAAGTTAGGTTAAAGGACAAGTCCAATGTGGTCACTGACGATTACGCGTCGGACGCACCATGTCGCCTAACCCAGGGCCAACGTTGCTGAGTTGAAAGTAGACGACTAGTACACAACAGCAATATCGGATTCTGGTCTAACTTACTGCCACACATACAGAGCCAATAACAGTCAACAGACCTGCGGTTATATGAGAATTGGTCACGAAAGCCTGCGGGGGCGAATATGATCATTTAACGAGCCTACATGAAGTCCCTATTATTACTGAGCAGGAACCACGGGTGTAAAGGAAGTAACCTGATGGTATGTCATTGATGTAATTGGTACCTTTGGTACTTTTGCGACTTGAACCGAGAATATACATGTACAGCTCTTCATATGGTTCGCTGCAAAACACATTGCCATAAATAGGCACAATGTGCACAAGAGTCTCGGAGAAGTAAACACTGTCACTTTGTTTAGCGAGAACTTTATCCTGAGAAAGTTACACTTCCACAGTGTGTGTGTTACGCAACGCCTATAGATAACTTCATTTTGTAGAACAAAAAATATCCTGATATTAACTGACATTTTCTCCTGGCAATAAGACTCAAGTATACGAAGAGGACTGAGGAGAAGGTATGCTAAATCAGGTGAAAAAAGGTTAAATGGACATTTGTATTAAACCACTATTAGCTCGTTAAATCAAAGCAAACGAGCTTGAGATAGGAAGAGTCCGCAAAATCCCGCAATAAAAACCATGGGAGAACAGTAAATTCGTCCTCAAAACATTAACTTCACAATATTTGATTGCTTACACTTTAAGGAATCAGTTACCTTGGTAGTCTACGGTTTTCCTAAAAACCTTTAATGAAAAGCTTAATTGTAAATATTAACCGATTACAATCAGTTGTAAGACAAAATCCAGCTGACTACGGTCGCAGGGAAATGTAAGGCTTAAACTTACACAGTATACGACAGAAAAAAGTTATTTGGATGGGCAAATTGTAAAATTTTCTAAGGAGGCGCAAGAAAGTTGCGTTCCAGAAACTACGGCACACTGAGTTAACTCTTCCACCCTGAAATATACTTCCACGCCGAACTCGGGTCGCTTAGTCTTATATTCGGTCAAACAAACTAACTACGTGCCACGCGAAAAGTTGTGGGCAAACAGACATAAAGTCTTTAATTAGCTTAAACAATATTGCACAGCAGACTTTACCACAGAAAAAATTGCAAAATAAGAAAAAAGAAGACCGCCCCATGCTTAAACTGGACATTGGACAGAAGGTGCCGGCGCATCGGGCCCTAGTGCTCAGGAAATGTACTTGAACAAAATGTACCAGCGCTTAATAGATGCTGCTGTAGCACTAAAAAAAGCTTACGCTGTATAATAAAAACTGGCATAAGCTCGTTTGAGTTCTTAAGCAGGGTTGCTCACCAAACGTGGGCAGTCGTCAAATAGAGAATTGGAGCGAATGCGAGGTGGCCTGATGATGAGCGAATCGGAAAGCTGACCAGCTTTTTCTAGTCAAGCCACATACATATTATAAAGCTTGAGCCTAGCATGAATGTAATCCAGTGCAAACGTCGGTTTGTTTAATAGGGTTTTCCGGCTTTCCAGTATTTGAAATAAAAAAATGGCCATTGAAACCGCATGGCAAAACGAATGCGCCCCGTACGTATCTGCGGTGAAAACCTTCCGTCAGTGGGGAGGAGGCATTCTGAAGTTCGCTCTAGGCCAATAAGACAGCCACACAAGCGCTTCCAATCCCTTAGATGACTCCGGTTGTTTGTAATATCAGATATGTACTACCAACTTCTGCCCCTTTGTCTTTCCTTCCAATCGTAAGAGAGCTGTGCCACGCAACAAACTTCAGCAACAAAAAATAAATAATCCTAAGGCTTTTTGATCGAGGCCTTTGATGTGAGGGTGTGATGCCAGCTAACTGATATGCCTGCTCAGTGGTAAGACGCACAACAAGGCTAAAGGGGACTATCAGTACCTTAACTTTTTGCCGATGCAATTTTGTGCGAACTATGTCCATGATTTTGCAGCGAACTTCGCTATTATGGCATTCCACAGACTAAGGTCTCCAAAAGAATTCCGAAAAAACTGTGCAGTATTTATCGAAAATTCAAAACATAGTTACGTTCACACTGCAAATGACTAGTCTGTTTATCAAATTGCGAGAAAGTAATCAATACCTCGACTATTTTTAAAATGCCATGTTTATCTCGAAGAAATGCGCCGTTGAATGCGATAGGCACGGCCACCTCCTGCCGAGTTTCGTATGTGGTCTCGTATGCTGAAGCCGCAGGTTGCATCCTGATAACCCAAACCGGTCACGACAGACAAAGGACGCTTGTGGGGTGTGTGCAGATACCTGGTGACTTGTTTTAATTATCAAATCACAGATCGGTCTTATATGCTTGAGGGAGGGAAGGCTCGTGCACTTAAATCCCAATCTGTCAGATGCTAGGCCCGAATAATGTTTACAATGCAAAACAAAAACAGTTCCAGTATGTAAAGGGCAGTTTTTCATAAGCAATCATGGTTTCTGCTGGTTCACTTTTTATAATCGTTGGTAAGTGTAACCTGCGTTTTCCTAATAAGCTCCCCTGCCAGCACAAGCCCTCGATACTCCCGTTCAAAATCCGGGTTGAAGGCCTTTATTTAAGAACTAGGTAAACTGCACACATGTCTCGCAATTTACCTTCTTTATCAATAAATTATTAGTTACCATTATTTTGCGCCCTGACCTTTGACAATATATTCAATCGGGAGGAGTTTAAATTAGATAAAGTGGGCGTCCCACTGTGAGAAATTTGTGCGGGGGACGGTGCAATACGGGTTGAAATCTCTGTCCTCCTGCCCTGCCAATTATGGCGACGGGGATTTCAACCCATATTGTCCCGCCCCCGGAAAATAATTCGCAGTAGGACGCTCCTTTTTCTCATTTTAACCCCTAACTGTTTGTCATGTCAAAGGTCAAGGCACAACACTATGGTTATTGATAATTTACTGATAAATATGTGGATCATAAAGCTTTCTCATCAATAACGGTCTTCCCGCTCCCCTGATTCCCTATCGCTAGTTTGAGTAATTCGGCCCTGACAGTGTTATGTGAAAACCCTAGGTCCTCTTTTTTGGGCAATGAGGGGGAGGGTAAGGGTGCAGTTGTCTGTCGATGAGCGGACGTACCGTCAGCAAGAGTTTTAGGTTCTCGGGTGTAGACGGATTCAAAGAAATCGGAGAGAAGGGAGGGTCTTCGGCCTCCAGTTGTCAATCTGCTGATCTTAGGGCAGGGAGTAGTTTCTGAGATATCTTCGTGCTTCGTATGTAGCCAAAAAGTATCTTGGGGTGTTCCTATGACCTTTGTTGCATGCTTAACTCGTATTTCTTGCGGAGTTTAGTAGGTAAGCTTTGACAAATGTTACGTTGTTGCTTATACTCCCGTAAGTGTTTATCGGAGCCGGTTAGTCTGTAACGCCTCCAGAAGCGGTTTCTTTTTTTTGAAAGTTGCCTGCAAGTTTGAGTTTATCCATTTCGGGTGATTTTTACTTGCCTTTCTTCTGCAGGGACAGTTGAGACAAATAGTTCTTTTCAGCGTCGAGCTAAAGCTCAGCCACTGTTCATTCGGTCAGCCACTGTTCAGCCACTGTTCAGTGCAGGGGTTGTGTTGGCGGGATCTGTATGGTATCTTCCGACGCCAGACTATTCTACGCTATACCTGCATTCGGGATTTTTAAAACCATGACCGTGGTGGAGGCAGCTGCATTAATATTAACTAACCACTTACATTTCTGCCATTTGACTATCTACAAATTACAGCCAGCTCCGAGTTGTACTAAAGAGTGACTTCTCCTTACTCGTTCGCTGTGATCATTGCCCACCCACTGCCAATGTGGACTACGATCGCTGTCTCTCGTAACCGAACTGGTCTCTTCGATGTCTTAGATTTCTTAAATTTTGATAGGAGCTGGGGCTCTGCACACCGACTGAAAGCCAGCCAATATAAACCTCATATATAATGGAGGGGAGAGAACTTAACCAAATATCCTCAGACAAGGGAGAAACGGAAGAATTCATTGAAATCTACTGGAGAATATAATAAAAACGGAACTAATGAGGCATACGGAGGAAAAAAATAACTAAGTGTGCATCAAAATGGATTGAATCGTTATCGATCCTGTCTCAGAAACCTGCTAATATCCTAAGAAGGCTGGACGAATTTAGCATAAAAGGGTTTGTTGGTCGACGCGGTCTACAGTGGGTTCAGCAAAGCCATGGGCAGATTTCCACACAGACAGCTGGTTTAAAAGTTGAATCAAATGCACCAATGCACAATGCACATCAGTGCACCAGTTGGCCCATCCCTCTTGATGTCGGGACCGTCAAGGCCCGCCGCTCCGTCATCTACTACGATTAATACTAGTCTAAATACATTCTCTGTCCAACGATCGATCAATTCCGCCGCCTCTAACTCGGAAACAAGTTCATCAGGAATGTCGCCAACACCGTCGATAGCGTTTAGGCCGAGCGCTTCACCACCACAACCTAGCTCCTCTTTTGAACGTGGGAGTCATATTATTCCCCCGTATAATGCGTTATTGGACACGCCGGGCCCGAACCTAGAAAAATTTAATTTGCACGGCAGTTACCCAAACTGGTATAGCTTTAAATCTAATCGGAGTTGCCGTGCAGGACATTCACTGATTAAGACCACTAGTCCTTATGCGAGCGGCCCCAACACTAATTTTATGTCACCGTTCCCCCCTATCAGTTCCTTTACCCATTCTCTACCACCCAAACCTGCTAAATTCTACATGTCTTCTCGCCTCCCCCCATTCCTCCCAAACGCCCCAGAAGCTTATTTTGGTTTACCCTCTCCCCATTTTTCCCTGCCAGAAAGCGAGGCCCCTAGATATCTCAGACCTTATCAGCCATCCATTGTTGGCTACCCGTATGCTAACAGCTCCATACCCGTCAGTACTTATTCCACAAATAACAATGGCCTACAGTTTGCCTACACACCCTCAAATTCTTTTTTATGAATAACGATAGCCATAGTCCTGTCACTCGAAACACACTAGATGTCGTAGTGCTTAATGCCAGGTCCGTTATAAATAAAAAGGCTCAACTTCGAGCTATCGCTTTCGAGATGATGCCCGATGTTATATGCATATCAGAATCTTGGACCCATCCAATCATTTCTGACTCCTCCCTAATCATAGACGAGTATGATTTCTATCGTCACGATCGCAGTAATGAGCGTGGTGGTAGTTTTCTTCTCTATATTAGAACGTAATTTAGGCACTTTCCGTTTTATCTTAATAGCACATCCTTCTCTGGAAATTACTGTTTCGCCTCTATTATCCTGTCGCCCCGGCAAAAGGCGATTATCGGATGTGTATATAATCCTCCGAACTCTTCATCTGAAGAAGATGCAAATTTGTGTGAAATATTCAAGTTTATTTCAGAATCCACTTTTGAAGTTAAAATTATTGCTGGAGATTTTAATTTTCCCGAAATCGACTGGCTTTCAAACTATTGTCCACCTAGATTTCAGCCTTTCCTAGATAACATTAATTTTTCTAACTGGTCTTAACTGGATCGTTCCCCAACAAGACAGAATCACATCCTTGATCTGATTTTCACAAATGGTATTGCCCCAATCTTCGTTGATTTTAAGCAGGAAATCTTCCAAAGTGATCACATATTAATTCACTCTTGCCTTCCACTTCCTTCTACGGAAAAGGCTAGTGCTAGTCGTACCTTTCATGTGTATGACCTCGCAGATATTAGCTCAATCAACAATGTTCTTGACTCATTAGATTGGCAGAGCCTCTCTTCCATGAACGACGCTGCATATCTTTCTGAACTCATGTCGGTCGTTGCTAATAAAATGCTGGAATTTGTGCCCACTAAAATTGCGAAATCCTACACACCAGAATCGACCATCCCTCATTTTCTTTTGCCCAGACCAAAGAAATTGAGGAGGCAGCTGAAAGATAGATCTACTAGTTCGCTGTCTGTGCATCTAAGGATCGCAGAGATCTTCGAATTAGCGTCAAAGATTCGTCTTGCACGTGACCAGCACAGGGAATCGTGCGCCCTGAGCGACTCAAACTCTGCAAAATTGGTTGCACAACTGTTTCGTCGTAGGTCCTTCACAAAACGAGGAATTGAAATACCCCGATTGCTTAATGAAAATAAAACATTTGTACTAGATGAGTCTGATAAGGCTGAATTATTCAATGCTTTCTTTGCGAAGCATTTTACGACAGAATCCGAACCGGTCCCGTCGTTTCAACCATACTCAGACAATACTCTCGGAAACATTGATTTCTCCATAGAATTAATTAGTAAGCAGATAATTTGTCTAAAAAACTCGCACTCTTCGGGAACTGATGGTATCCTTAATTCAGTTATCAAAAGAGTGTCGACCTTTCCCAAATTACTAAGCCATATATTTTCAGTCTCTCTCTTAGATGGTTACTTTCCTGACACCTGGAAGACATCAATTATTCTTCCAGTCTTTAAATCAGGATCTCGTTCAGACATAAATAACAACCGCGGTGTTCATAAAACCCCGGCCCTAGCTCAACTTCTGGAGAAGATAATTTTTAATCAAATTCTCGATTTTTGCCTAAAAAATAAGCTTTTAAGTGACTCACAGCATGGTTTTCTACCCAAAAGATCATGCGAGACGTGTCACTTAGCTTTTCTTAACCACGTAACTTGCCTCCGTAACGAGCAGCAATCCGTGGTTGTTATCTACTTTGACCTGAGCAAAGCCTTCGACAAAGTACCGCACAGACGGCTTCTGGTAAAATTGGAAGCCAGTGGCATTCGTCCCCCTCTCCTCGACTTCACCGGTTCCTATTTGTTTAACCGCAGCCAGAAGGTCCTAGTAGGTAAGAATTACTCCACTTCTTAGCTGATCACGAGTGGAGTTTTTCAAGGCACTGTCTTGGGTCGTTTACTCTTCATTCTATACATAAACGAAATTTCGACTGTTCTAAACAATTCACACAATCTCATTTATGCAGACGACCTCAAATGCATATACTCATTTTCTAAGGACATGGCAAGTATATGCGTTGATAAAATAAATGCGGACCTACTAACACTTTCACGTTGGAGTGCTACCTGGCAGATGGAATTCTCTCCATCCAAGTGTAGTTTCATGTGTTTTGGACCCGCCAAGCTTCCTCGTCCCCTAGTCTTTTAAAATACTCCACTTTTAGAACGATCCACTTTAAAAGACTAAGGTCTAAGCTACACAAATAAACTAGCATTGTCGCCTCATGCGGATCGAATATCTGCGAAGGCTGCACGGATATGTGGTTTTATATCACACAATTTCTTCCTGCTGGAAATAAAGTTAAAACTTTATCGCATGTATGTTCTACCCATCCTATAATACTGCTGTCCCCTCTTTGGTCTAATGAATGCTTCTGACCGCGGTAAGATTGAAAATGTACAGAGGGTATTTACTCGCAAAATATTCGCTCTTCCTCGATCCACTCTTTCTTATACGGAGAGATGTCAGTTAGCGAACATGACATTTCTTTGGGTCAAAAGGCTCGAAGCGGGCCTCTGTTTCCTCTTTCGCGTTAACTCTACCCCTAACCTTCCAGGAATCAACGCTCTCAGTCTCGCAGATAGACCTTATGCCACTCGTAATTCCGCCAGGATTATTGCACCCCCCTTAAGCTCCACTTCGAACCATTCTCACTTCTTTGCCTCCAGATATGCCTTCCTCTAGAATAATATTCCCCTCGAAATTAGGCTGTCGTCTAACTTAGCAGTTTTGAAAGTCAAATTACGTAAACACTTAACTTCGGAATATATAAAGTCCTTGTTATCCGTCTCCTTCCCAAACGCACAACTTTTGGACTTTGAAAAGGGTCCCCCTGGTATCTGAGTGGTTATGTTTATACCAAATTTTTTCCATTCATGTCCTTTTCTTCCTTCTTTGAGTGATATTTGCAACGATGTTTCGTTCACTTCTCTGTCCAGTCATCATTGCCGTTTTCTCCATTCTCCGTTTTACAAACCCGATGATAGGCTTCATGGTCTTTAGTCATGCTCGTGGTGGTTCTGCTAGTTTCGCCAGCTCGTCGCTAAACTCCGCAGTCTACAAGGTCACATCTCCGGCGTTTCGTTGATGATCAGGTGACCTCTGCCGTTCCTTCATCTTCCTGACTCTGTTGTCCGCGATGGCCTCCTCCGGTCTCATCTCCCTGATGGTTGATCATAAAGCCAGTCGGGCGGTGTAACAATGGTGAATGACAGCCTCTGCTGTCATATGATTTCTCCAATTACAAGAAGCGTTTCCAACCCTCATTCGTTCTCATCAACAGTCCTGTCTCATTTGCACTACAATCAATCCTCTCAACCAACCCATTAATTTTTTGAAGCAGTTTTTTTCTCCTACGTTTTGTTTTTTTTAAGCGGGGGTTCGCTGAACTCCGCCCCATCTTAAATGGTAGGAGTTTTTTTCAATGCTTCCTCCTTAGTTCACTATTCGTTGAATTCTATTTTAAAACGACGATATGTTGGTGAATATGAATTAATCTAACAACACTTCTAAACGCTTTCGCTGTCTATGTGGTTGTTTCATAAAGAGCAGCATTTATCAACTTTGTATTTATTTTTCCACAGCACTAAGTTTGCAATGACGAGGCTCTCCGGGCCTAAAATATAAAATTTATTTATTTATTTAAATGCGTGTGACTGGCAACGTACTCGGATAATTAACCAACTTGCACAGAGGTATCCGTCAGCGTGTTTGTATTGGGACGCAAATTCGGAGTGGAAGACCGTCTCACAGTAGATCGTTCTGGGTCCACTTTTGATGTATACGTGAATGGCTGCCTTTATTGTCTCCCTATGAGACAGAGAGTTTCACTGACGATCTGCCGTTAATGAATTCAATCTAAAGTCGGGAGGAGGCACAGAGCTTACAAAATGGCTTTGGTAGCTTGTAAATTTGGTGTAATGAATAGCTATTTTTCCTTAATTTAAGCAAATGCCCAGTCACAAGAGTATTATCTAGCAACAAAAAGATTATGAAATTTGAATATCAGCATTCATCGGGGCTACACACTTGAATACGTAAGAACATGACGCTGACTTTCGAACCATATACTAAATGTGCTTAAATGAAAACGAAAGCCCTGTGTATCCCAATAGCGATCGGGAGATCCTTCTCATATTTTGACGAAAAGCTTTTTGGTCATATGTTTGAAACCTTTGGTCGGCGAGTGTAAGAATGTTGCATTCAGATAGGGTGCCCCGGGATGAAGCAAGATTATATTCTGCTACAGAAACTTTAACGAAAGGCAACCCAACGTTTTAGCGAAATGGATGGTCTACTTTCTGAGAGTTGACTAGAGGGACTTCCCATGTTTTCGCTCTCGTATAGGCAATAGAGTGTGAATATTATAATTGCCTTCTGACTCTTCACAGCAGCTGATTTTGCTTCTGAGGTGGCTGATATTTTTCAATTGGCAAAAACGATAGGCCTCAGTAATCATGATTACAAATTGAAGATAAAATACGTCACACTTAAAGTGCGGACCAACTTCTTCCCCAACAGGTGATTGAAAAACGGAATAATGTATTTATTTTGGCTATTCTGGCCTTGAAACATTTAAAAAGGAGACTTGATTACAAATAACGCTGACAATTTAAAGGTTACCTTTCGATATAAACTAGTAGACCGCAACATCATAGTCAAACTCATAAAAAGGATTTTCGGGCCATTGCACAGAAGAACTGCACGTGGATCTTTTCCCTTTCTTGGCAATAATGCCACGTTACAGTTGTTGGCGACGATCGTTAGCGTTAGCTAAGCATGGACGCCCACAACATAAATGTGCCCGGAGTTTTTAAAAATCTGGATATTACATATTCTAACAGTCATAATCTGTCAGAACACTGCACTGTGAAATTCACATAAGCACGTTGAACTACCAGATTTATTCTCAGAAATTTGAATACCATCAAAGTTAGAACCAGCCTCTTTAATGTGCACGTAAGACCTAGTCTGAAATACGGTTCGTTTCTATTCAGCCTTCGGCGCGTCATTGGACGGAGAAAAAAGAATCGGTCGGGCATTCCTTTACTTAAAGCGCTTTCTCTTCCGAGTACTGCCAGCTGTCTTGTCAACAGCATTGTGAAGCTACTGACCCCGATCCACTGTGGCTTCAAATATTACAGAAGGGACTATGTTTATGTCATACCTTTCATCGCCTTAGTACTCTGAGACGGCTCGATCACTCTCGGCGCACTATTCATCCAGTTGCCTTTTTTATTCCTGCCTATGGCACGCACAGTTAGATGTCGCCAGCTTTTTCAGTTGAAGTCACAGCGATTTGCAATGAGCTATCCGAAAGTATTAAAATTCAACAAAACTATCTCTTCGTTTACAAGTGCTAACACTAGTTTTCTACATTCGGGACAACATTCATTAATGTAAGATGTTGACTTGGTGGAATCTCTCTTCCAATCGGATGGTGTTCACCGACTCTGAACCATATGCCAGACTTTGAGCTGAAGGCAATGTTGCTGAATTGCCAGCCCGCCATCGTCAGTTCTTAAGCCTACAGCAAACAACCGTTAGCCGATACATTCCTCTGGTGTGGAATACCAGATTCATAACACTCAAGAGAGAGCTAAAACACTTTGTTCATCCGTCCTAAGCTTCAGTCACTCAACGATCAACAGTTTTTTTCGCCTGAGAATCCATATAAAGAAAAAAACCAGAAGTTTTGACGGTGCCCAAGAGGCGTCTTACCAATAAAACTTATTATTATTATATTTATTATTATGATTATGATTATGATTATTAGTTTAATCTATAACTGTACATATATTTGTATCTTTCCTGTAAACTGGCAATAAATAAATAAATAATTAACGTAATCGTCATATATTTCGTTGAGATCAATGATTGATATAATGTATACAAATCGCTATTCAACATATGTATATTTCTTCGCGTTCATCGGAAAATACGGTTGTCAAAGGCTATGCCTATCTAAATCAAACGATAATTATTTTCATTCCGAACTCAGGAGCTTCATAATCTCCCTTATACATAGTGAAATGTTCTAAATTTATGGAGGGCATTTTGGAATTTGAGTAGGTGCAAAACGGTGTAATCAGTGAGGAATTACATAGGACGAATATTGTAGATGTGGACTCAAATTTTGACATTTGAAAAATTAGTAAGACAGAAATGGAGGCGAAATCTAGCCTCTGGTTTCTGAACCCATATAACTAGCTAACTAGCTCAAAGGAGAAAGCCTTTTTGCCTTGGTAAACTGACTGAGGCATTTCGATATGCCGGATGTATAAATTACGAAGAGTACTTAAGTGCATCACCCAGATTTCAGACCCCCAAAGAGACAACCAGTAAAGCTACAAAATATTCAGGAAGCTTTGACTTTCGGTGAAATACTACGAACATGGCGAAGACAATGGAACTAGCAGGATTTAATGACTTCATCACTTTTCATGACCTCTCACTCATTTGCATGGGATCGTAACCTATAAATATGATAAAATAAGCAGTACAATTGAACATCAACCTAAAACGCAAAACTTGATAAGTAAGTAGATTAGGAGCCAGATGCGGGTGCATTGTGACGAGGAAGGGAAAGAGGGTATAGCTATCGAAGCAAGGCAGTTCATGTTACGTTGCAAGCCTGTCAAACATGATAATAGGTTAAGAGGCAAAGGACATGGCAGCAGTCAGTCAATGGTGGTTGTGGAGGCCTGAAAATAAACGGGTTTATCGATCGTTACTCAGGCAACGTGAGTTTAATAACGTGATCCACAGGTCGCAGGAAACGTCCAGTCGTCCCCCGAAGTACAACCTCAAATGGAGTCCTTCGGTCGAGCGTATGGCCAGTGTCCGCTGTGAACTTCGTGTTTAAACTCTTGGGTATTTTATTTTCCGCCCTGAGCAATCACTTTGACATCAGTTAAGGTGACCGCGTTGCCAATGCCTTTATGGATGCCTGATATATTTGCATTCGCAACTGCATGAAAACTGACGTTTTAATCTACCCTACTAACAGCCCGGGTACTAACTGAAAGGCCCAAGTACATGTTTCATCGGTATTCTGCTGCTGCTTAACACCATTGCGAGGGGTCTGGCACAGTAATGTGTACCCCAGCTTTCCTCATTTGTTTACATGTAAATTCGTTAACACATTTTGATGTGGCGTGCAAAAGTTGCGTACCTTTGGGTCACTTTATTAACGGAAGAAGGCTTGCACCCTTGACCTTATTGGAATATCTGTTGTTGTGTTTACGTAAAACAAGCAAGAAGACATGTTATTTCACTGAATCGTGCATGAAACACTTGTCATGAGAAGAAGCATGGTTCGATCACCGGAATCGGAGTTTTATTTGTCTGAGCTTTCAAACTCTTGCGGGAGTCCATCGTCAGAGATAAAACCATCTCTGACGATGGATTCCCGCAAGAGTTTGAAAGCTCAGACAAATAAAACTCCGATTCCGGTGATCGAACCTGCACATACCTGGGATGCTAACTTTTGCCTCAATACTTTGCATGCTCACATTAGGTACATTATCGTATTTGAATGGGAGGAAGATGCTTAGTGACTTTTTTGGCACTAATAATTTGGGGGCTTCCTTGTCTGCGGTGGAACAGGGCTAATTCTTTCCAACGAACACTTTGTTCAGGAAACTGACCTACTCATCTATCGTATCTGGAGCACAGTTACTCGTTGCTCTTGTAGAGGCTTTATCACTACAAATATACAAAACGTCTTAGCAAATACGCAATGGAAAACTTTCGAGGATAGACTAACTGCTAATAAGGGATTTACTAGACTATTCTAGTGGAAAAGTCGTAAAATCCAGTAAAAAGATTGACGGTGAAGATTAGAAATGATACAACTCACTTAGATCCTTCACGATCCTAGTCGGCAGTAGTCAAGTAGTCGACTTCCCAAAGGATAACTCTGCGAGGACTGGGATCCAAGTTTGTTGGGCTGCGAGTTGCAAAAATGGAGAGAAGAATCGTTTGCAAATTGTCACTGGATTCTCCTGGAGCCCGAAAGTGATCACCAGAGAGGTGTCGTTGAAGGGCAAAATAAACAGCGGCAGGTGAGGAGAGAGTTGAGCCGTGGAGGGTGATTAGCAAGATAGTTGCTAGCACGCGTCAAAACCGAAAGTGTATACGTGTGTTGTATTTAGTTTTAACAAACTTGGTTATTGATAAATTTAAACAACACATAAGTAGGGCCAAGAGCCCACACTCTACTGAGTGGGCACAAAACCAGGTTCGTTTCGTCGAGATTGGAACGACTATGTCAGTCTTGAGGTCTTTGGCCTATTCAAATTTTATCCAGGAGAACAGTGCTTCGAACTCCTACGATGTTATAGTTGGCGGTTACAACATTTTATGCCGTGGACATCCAAGTCTGAACCGCTCTCACTGTCCCTGGGTGTCATATGGCGCAATGATGACTTGGTTACCCCTTTAATTGGTGGCTGCTACACCCCAAATGTTTGCCGGAGGTATCGCGATTTCTCGTTATACTTGCTTTAGACTCCAAACAACAGTCGGTCGCATCAACACCCCCTGAAGATGAAGAGGAACTTATATTTGCGTACAGTTTCTATTTATTCTAGTTAACGACTCCAGGTCGACGGAGCCAACTTCTGATTTTGATGTGGTCGTGGGGCATCTCGAGGATATCATGATTAGTAAGCCAATGGAACGTTTACATATTTCATAGGTGACGAGTTTCAGACTATACAAGACAACTTTATAAAACAACACTGTGAACTCTTTGAGGATATTGATGAAAACAAATTGTGCTACACTGAAATACACAATAAATACGTGCGTTACAGTATGTTAAATGTTACCGTCAATGGTAAACACTTTTACCGACGAGAGTAAAGGTCTAATCTTAATATTAAGTTTTTCGAACTTCTATTTATTTTTTTTAAAAAACAACTACCGTAAATGGAAAGTTCAACTTAAATTTATAATGTGCTATAATTATAGGAATGCATTAAAAATCGACGAGGAAAATTCATACAAATTAGTTTCGATTTCTGACAGACCATTGCTTCTTCAGGCAATCAGAAAGAAGCTATGTAAATGCCAGTATCCTGGCGTGAAATTCACATTTTGTATCCGACTTGCGTTGCACTTGTAATTAGCGTTGTCATTCTACACGCTGTATGCTTGCAGTGTAAGGTGAAATCGCACATTCCTGTATGTGGATTCCAAGGCCGCGAGTTTTTTATAATTAGATCTATTATATTAAGACTATTTTAAATTATTTTCGGAAAATGTGGAGGTGGACTAGGTTGTATACTTCATGAGAGGTATTAATATGAATAAAAGTCCGATCCCTGTAAACACATGGCCCCACCTGCGGTGGGGCCACAGACGGAGCCATATGGGGCAATCCGGGGCTATGGGTTAACTAAATTTATTGTAAAAATTTCTCGAAATCTATTTTTTTGTCAAAAATGCATCACTCACCAAAACAATGAAATCGGGGGTTGGGGGCTGCACGCCACGAAAATATTTTCCGTAAGTGGGGCTTAAGGGGTTGATTTGGCCCCGTCCAATTCAGTCCACGTGCCACTGAATAAGACGGGTCCAAATTCAACCCATTCTGCCTTACCTAGGAACAATATTGTTGCAGCTTACGCCCCACATGTTTTCCGTTTCAACCCCCCATTTCATTGTTGTATCAAAGAAGATGCAAACTATTGGTTATTGATATTTGTTTGGACAAAAAAATAGATTTCGAGAAATTTTTACAATAATTTTAGTTAACCCTTAGCCCCGGATTGCCCCACCTGGCCCCGGCTACCTAGGTGGGGCCAGTTGGGGCTGGTGTTAACAAGGATGTTATTTAAATAACAGTCCTGAATTAATAAATGCAAGACTGTGCGGTCTCAGACATGTTCATGCTTAAAATGTGCAAGGGTTAGTGAAGTCACATAAATATCTTATATTTTCCGCGAAATTTAGTTCCTCTATCCGTGACAGATATTCCTCTTAATCCGCGATAGAAGAAGGGTTTTTGGGTCTGGTGCTGGCGGATTACCCCTTCCTTTTCTATAGAATTTACAGGAGGGGGGTTTATCGACGAAAGGAGTGAAATAGAAGAAAATATGTTAACATTTTTTACGCAACTTATTTGAAATTATAAGAATGCCAAAAATTTATAAACAAAATCCATCCTACATAAATAACAACGCTTTTCAGAATGTGGTCATTTCGGGCAGCTGAATAGGTTGAATTCAAAAGCCGGCATCCTGTTCGTGCGAAATATCTTGAAACTATGCTTCAAGCTTATCATTCTTGCGAATTTACTCAAGATAACCTCCGTAAGTAAACACACATTTCATACTTTTGGAAGAAATAGCTTAAGACTCGACGAGTGCCGCAGTATTCCTTACAGCGTCTGTTGAATTGCAAAAGTAGTTATTTATCATAGTTGGCCAAAATAAACTGTTAACTCGGAAGAACAGTTATACTTTTTTCTGGTATAAGTAGGCTACGTTTACACAACCTACTTTTGAGGAGTAGGTTCCATTTCATTCATTGGCCTCAGACCTTATATTCCATAGTTTTAACTTTGAAACATTTGAGCTTTTTTACTAGCTTTGATGATTATTTAATTTCCTTTTTTTTCTTCAACACCTGTTAAAAGGTTTCAACAGTTGAGTCTTTTCTCGAAAATGAACTGAGAAAGAAAATACCAGAGTTTTCAATGAAGGATTTTATTGCAGAGGTTGGGTAAGACTTTTCATCTCAAAACTTTATAAAATATTCGAATATTAGATGTTAAAGAAATTTCTCAATTTCAAACATATTTATTATAAAAACGAAAAATTTATATGAATATTGGTTTAACATGATACTTACCTGTGATTTCTCAATATCCCGTTAGGAGCTTTGCACCTTCATTACTGTACAAACTTTAAAAACAGACCAAATGGCGATTTAGAAAAAATACCAAAGCACCGGAAACGTTTTTTTCTTGAGATCCTAATTCTGAACCGCTTAAAAGTTAACTACGCTAAAACAAGCCTTTGATGAACAGGATAGAGTTAATTTTGTACCTCAGGATCTTGTCCAAAACATGACGTGACGTTTTCGTGGGCACCGTACTGTACTGCGCGCTAATTACCATCGGTTATTGGAAAAAGCTACAGCTGAAAGCTAGCGGTTTTTCTGGTTCAATTCTGTCAGATCAAATCGCTAAGCACAAATAAATAGGAACAATAGATGACATTTCAGACGGAAGATAACGTGTTACCTGTGCAAAGATTACACAATATCCGTTGACACAACAACCACTCCGCTGAAGTTAAAGTGATTTGCGTTTGCACACTAGATCAGCGAATTGCAAGAACAGGTTCCAAATATTTTTAAAAACGAAGAACCTACTGTGCTTGTGAAGGAGATTTGAGCATTATGGTGTCAGTGTCTAATTACGCCCTTTTGAATCTCCAAGGCAGAACACAATAAAAAGGACATAATAGTCTCAGCTATTTGATTGAATCTTTATTGTGCACAAAGCCCGGAGTTGCTGTCTCGGGCGACAGCTGTGCCTGGCGTTTTCCATGGCTGAATGTCCACCATGGGGCATAGCTCGGGTCTTAGGTAGAATGGCTGTGTCCAATCCATGTTGCAACTCTCTGCCTGAGCTGTGACGGTTGCTTATAAATAAGTGTCAAGCAAGTATGCTTGTGGCATGATTGGGTGCCTTGGAATTAGGTCACCTGCCATGTGGCGTAGCCAAGTGGCCCATGACGAACTGCGATAAGTTGGGCACGCGCATGGGCTCGTGTGCATTTGTGTTCGATCCAGTCGTTAATGATCATCGCGTGGGGACAGTCAGGGCGAAGGCAGGTGACATTGAGGCAGTCCGCTACTAACAAAGGAATCGTTGTAGGCAGTCGGCCACAGGCATGACGCTTCAGGACATCCTGCAAGGTTATGCTAGCATTCGGTTAGTCTAGGCTCCAATCAGGTGTTAATCCAACATCTGCCTCTTACACAGACTACATATTGGACTAAATGTCAAATATGCAAGTGAATTCAAGCAATCCTTTCTTGTGGATTTGCTTGCATAATTATTTGACTTTTTAGGCATCATCTGTAAATAATATGAATTACCATAATATCGACAATAGTAGGTCGTTACAGTTCTGCATTTCTAGAACTTCTTTTCTTCGGCCTGTTGAAACGGAAATGTCTGCATGGAATAAATTGCGCGGAAGCGTTATTTTACAGTAAAATGACTCAGAAACTTATACTGCTGTACGCTTGATAATTGGCTTGTGTCCTTTCGTTCAGTTCCGTCTTATTAAGAGAAGCATAGGTGAAGGCCTTTGAACTCTCTACTGGTAACGAAGTGGCTAAGAGATGCATCGGTACTGAAGACAAATACAAAAATATGTAGATTCCATCATTGCTGGTAAAAAGCGAGCCGCCATCGGTTGGCCTAAAGGAGTAAACGTCCAGGACAACTCATTAATTACGTGAAGCATAATAACATGTAAGTGGTCTGATCACATAGATAAGGATAAAGCTGGTGAATGAGGTGCTTGATGCACGTCCATTTTACTCTGAAATAAGTTCACATATGTGAATTGAAAAATGTAATCGGACAAACTTCTCTACGCTGCAACCACTCTGCTACTGAAGAAAAACTTGCGTTAGAATTAATATGAGATCCCCTTGTAGTTGTAACTTTTGCGACTTCTGTGAATTGAGGAATTTTAAGGGCCCATTTTTGACGAAGATTCAAGGAGAGCCACAATATAGTCGTATACCCATAATTCGGCCGAAATACTGATACAAATTTCGCGGTCTATTTGAGTCTGTTTGATATCGTAATAAGCGAAAGAAAGAAAATTGCAGCTGTTTTTCACTGGAGTAGATAGCATAAAAAAACAAATTGTGGCCGGAGCGTATGTAAATTAATGGTGCACCACAAAGCTTCATTTGTTTAGCCTATACCAGGGGTCGGCAACCCATGGCTCGCGAGCCATATATGGCTCTTTTGATGATCGCGTATGGATTTTTCAGAAACTTCAGATTTTATGATTTTGGTTACTCTTTAGGGGTCTAAGTAGTGGGTTGTACTTGCCTCACTACAATCATCAGGCCAAATCCCAGGTTGGAAGTTAAAAGACACAAGCCATCAGAAGGAGTGATTTATTATGTACAGAACTTCCAATTGCAGTCCCAGGTGGCAGTGGCCACTGGCGAAGCCAGGGTTAGTGTTGACTGCGTCCAGCCAGACTTAAGAGAGCTTGAGACAGTGGTGACAGCTGATTCAGTAGAATTGTGGAGCAGGTTCAATTGTTCTGTTATTGGTGTCTTGCAATTGCTCGAGGGGATGTCGCCTACAGAGGCCGAGGGGTGGACTATTTAAATGGCCCTTAGGTATTTGGACGCCCGTGCATGCTCGGGTGTGTGTGCGTGACTGAATAAACTACGGTCGCCAGGGCGGCGGTCTCGGGGCCGCGAGAAAACCGAAGGAAAGGGGACGCTCGCGCAGCTGTTGCCGGCGTCCCAGACGCAGCTGCGAGGTCAGGCCTCGGGAACGGGGGTTTCAGTGCAAGAGGGCATTGGAACAGTTGGTTGTGGCAACACATGACTTTGGGACAGCGGGTCTTGGCGAACGAAGGGGGGAGGGCACGCATCGTAACCATCCCCCTCCAATGACGCGCCGCTATAAGCTCGCTAAATAACAGACGCTCTACTAAAGTAGGACAGCTTGTACACTTGACCTCAGCTTGGCCAAGGTCACGCTGGCAGACAAGGCTATCTTACGCGCATAGGCCAGCCGGCTTTGTTACATATAGTGCCTCGTGTTTATGTCCCCCAGACGGAGCAAACAGTCCATTCGCGAACACTTGCTTTGTGGACTAATAAATCGGTCCTAGCATCTGACTACTTTCTTTCATCAGACGGATCGCACATCTTTGAACGCTACATTCTCTCTCATTTGGCCAAAGTTAACCTCTGCAACAAGGAGTATGGCGAAACGAAAAGGAGATGAGGAGTATCGTACATTGCAGTATGAATGGGCCGAAGAATTCGCCTTTGTGCAGAGAGCAGATTATGCGATGTGTCTAATTTGCAATGACAAGATTACATCGATGAAACGGTCAAATGTAAAACGTCACTTCAATACACGCCATGATACGTTTGTATCAAAATACCCAGTGGGAGATAGCCGAAAGAAAGCTTGCCAAGAACTAATGAACAGGATGCAAACCAGCCAGAAGCAACTCCGTGTATGAACCCCAAGGTGCCCTTAACTCTGCGAGCTTTGCTGGATCTTTAGCAATAGTTAGGAACGGAAAACCATTCACAGATGGCGGGTTTGCTAAGACTTTCAAGCTGGATGTAGCCGATAAACTTTTTGATGATCTTTCGAACAAAGACAAGATAATCAAAGGGATACAAGACACGCCTTTGTCGGCGAAACTGTTCATGAGCGTACCGTCATGATGGCAACCCACGTGGAGGAAACTCAAGTGAAAGACATAATTGCAGCACCGTTCTTTTCCCTGACTTTGGATGAGTCAACAGACGTAAGCCATTTGGCGCAGTTCAGTGTGATTGCAAGATATGCTACTGGTGATACACTGAACGAAGAAAGTCTTGCGGTTCTGCCAATACAAGGATCCACCAGAGGTGAGGATTCATTCAAGTCTTTCAAGGATTTTGCTCAAGAAATAAAAACTACCTATGGATAAACTTATCTCAGTGTGTACTGATGGTGCTCCGTGTATGGTGGGGAAAAACAAAGGATTTTTGGCGCTTCTCTGTGAATATGAAAATGGTCCCATCCTACGTTTTCATGGCATTCTACACCAGGAAGCTCTTTGTGGTCAGATATGGGACGGGCAGCTTGGTGAAGTGATGTCGCTGGTCATCCGTGTGATTAACTTTATTGTTGCTCAAGCCTCAAGTGATCGATAGTTTAAAAAACTAGTGGATGAAGTTGGAAATAACTATTATGGTCTGATTTTGCACAGCAAGGCACGTTGGTTGTCAAAAGGGAAGGTGCTTAGCCGTTTTGCGGCTTGCCTGAACGAAATCCGGACGTTCCTTGAAATGAAGGGCATTGAGCATCCTGAGCTAGCCAAAACTGAGTGGCTCCTCATGTTTTACTATCTCATGGATAAGACCGAACATCTGAACCAAATTAACGTTAAATTGCTAGGGAATGGAAATGCAGTGTTTGCTTTTGTAAACAAGCTTGAACTCTTTATCATGGATCTTGATACAGATCGATTTCTACATTTTGAAAATTTAAGACCATATAAAGATGCATGCACAGTAAGTGTGTCCACTTAAAACTTTGATGTCCACCAGGTAGTTGGCGTCACATCCAGTCTCATACAATCGTTCGAAGCACGCTTTGGAGAATTTCGAGAGCACACTCTTTTTTTTAAGTTCATTACCCATCCAACCGAGTGTTCACTGAACACAGCCGACCTACGTTATATTCCTGGTCTCTCCGTTAGCGATTTCGAAGAAGAATTGGCTGACCTTAAGGGCTCAGACATGTGGGTGAATAAGTTCAAGTCACTCCATGAAGATTTGGAAAGTATCGCGCGAGTTGACAAGCAAGCATATGTGGACAGAAATTAAAAAAAACTTCAACCCGAAGACCAGCTGATAATCAAAACTTGGAACACGCTTCCGGTTACATATCGTACACTGCAGCGTGTGAGTATTGCTGTATTGACCCTGTTTGGATCTACGTATGCATGTGAGCAGTCATCCTCACAGGCAGCTAGGGCTTGAACGCGCACGTGTCAGTGTTATTATGCCAACCTGGATTATACACTGAAACGCCTAAAAGGTGGGGCGAGCAGATGCATTAGTGTTAACTCACTTCTTGGCAAAAGGCAGTTGTCTTACCACCTGCTGCCCGTGGGGGGGGGGGGGGTTAAGCAGGGAGGCCTTAAGGCGAAGCCGGGATTTTTCGCTAGTGAGTATTATAATAAAATTATTTAACAGAATAAATTCAGAGGCTCATTATACTAGCATTTAATATAATTTCATTTTAAAATATATTATATGGGTCTTTCTGAAATATATTTCCAAATTTTTGCTTTTTTGATTCTGAGTTAAAAAGGTTGCCGACCCCTGGCCTATACTATCATCGGATACAATGTTGATATTTATTAATTTAAGGCAGTAAGCGGTCAAGCATTTGATGAGAAAAGTTGTTTATGCTATTTGAGGGGAAGCGCCGCGATGAGGTTTGATGAACCTTACATTCCCGGCGAGACCCAGACGCGTTTCACGGGATTGGAGTTGTGGGCTCAAAAAATCAAGCAAAGTATTTAATGTAGGTCCCTCTTCCGCTGTGTTATGATAGTATGTGGGCAGTTTTCCTCGTAACTGATTGCTATCGCAAGCTTTGGAGTAGAAGTGATATATTGTCTTACTTCCTCGGTGCACTATTGATCGTCGTCACTTTGCAGAAGTATGAAGACACTACGTTTTCGTCTATATAGAGTACGGTGGATTTTTCAGGTTTTATGCCAACATTTTCGAAAAATTGATAATTACTCCAAAACTGGCGCGAAGTAGCATCTTGTTTCATGGATCGTACCTTGCACTTAATTGCCTTTGATGACCAACCAAATTTGCGTTCAAACATTGTCTCTGTCCGCTGCGCGCGATATAATGAACTAACACTGCCAAAAAGGTTAGATATGAAAGACCGATCTGCTTTACCTTGTCGGCAATGTCCCTTGAAGCTCCCTGATCACTGGCTTTTATATCAAAAGATTCATAGTTTCACGAAGAGGGTGACCGTTCTCGGTCTGCTCCAATAAGGCCAAACCTTTGAGTGAAAGTAATACATAATCTTGAGCACTTTTGAAAGCTTGCAATATAATGTACGTGGGGTATGTCTTTCACATCCCCAGGCACGCAGTTGCATATTAATTGCCAAATCATTCCCTGAATAATTTAATCATTTATGTAAGAACTGATACTTGTAACTCCCTCATGTTTAAAATAGCAATCTGGACTCGGATATGCGGTCACGATCATAGTAGAGTTAGAAATATTGACAGCTTGTAAATCTCTCCTTTTGGTAGATGTATGTAGAAGGCTACACAACGTAGGATCGGGGCCAATTTAGTTAGTTGTCAGTATTGGCACCTGATGGAATAAGTTATTCTTTCCTTGATGTGATCGTGCTTCGCTCTAAACGATCGGGATATCGAAACGACTAAAACACGTTTTTATTAATATAATACCGCAAGTTGGTGTCGCATCTCCCTTAAAGAATTACATTTCGCGAGGGACTGCTGTCGCTCAGCCTAAAGCAACATTATTTAGGGGTTTTTGGCAGATTTGCTTAATTTAGTTGACCCGATTTTGAAAAAACTCGTGGGGTGGGTGGGAGTTTTCACACGAGTTTTCACGCGAGTTTCGTTACAATTGGGTAAACTAAATTAAGCAAATCTGCCGAAACCCCTAAATGATTAATTGAACCTAGAAGTCACTCTGGGGAATTCTAGATGGTTGCTTAGGAAATCCTGCTGCGGTAATCAACTTGCTGTTCCGTATTGGTGGATAACATACAGGCGGAAAGTTGGGCGGGTAAAATCGATCAAAATTCGATTAAATTTAAGGTGCACGGCGCAGCATATTAGCTCAAGTGGTATAGCGTTGGCGGCGTTAAGGCCTTCACTGCTATGCGGGTTCCACTCCTATCGACGCCACGAGTTTTTCTCATTTGGGTCAACTAAAATAAAGCAGCATTATTTCCCTCGAAAAAGTGGTCACAAACGTGCTGCTAAGTTGTACTAGCAATTTGAAGCACAACTTGCATGACCTATGCAGACGTAATTCTCTATTACGGACCCTAATTCGATAGCAACTCAAATTTGTTATTTAGACGTTCATTTCGACCGTTCGAAGCAAGCATGATCTTCGTGTGGAGTAGTGAATGCATTTGTTTTCTTGGATTACGGAATGGTGCAGATGGCCTTTGTTACGACTTTCTGCTTTTGGCTGACTACTATGTTGCAAACAACGCTTCCTGTAGTCGTTAGTGTTTTGTATTTCCTTGGTTGTCATGGTAACTCTATCTAGTTCCCAGTCCAGACAGTCAACTTGTCTTGCGTCAACGGCGCCTAAGCCCTGCTGGGGCGATAAAGCTGTGGATTTGGTCAGAATTTCCTTACCCTTTTGTTCCGGTGGAATTGAAAAATAAATCATGTTGGCTGTGGAGCGTTAATAGCAGACTGAATCTCAGCAATGACGAGTTGGAAAAAAAAGAAGGATTATCGCAGTGAGTTAAGCAACTAAGCATGTGGGTCATGCATTTGTTAGAGTACTAGGTCGCTACAGGCAAAACATTTACCGCTGCGACCTTTAGGTCCAGTTCCGTGTGTGATAAGGGAAGAAATGGGACGCCAAGTGGGAGGAGTAGTATATTGTTTACGAAGATGGTGGATAATAGGTTGGAGGAAATTGACAGTCGGACTAGCGTGCGTACGCAAGCAAGAGGGGAAGCATCTGGAGAGTGTGAGCACACCAGTCTTCACAGTAGGGTCCTGTGTGAGTTAGCCTGGAAGGCAATTGGCCAGACCGGATAGGTATAGGCAAACGCTGGTGCGCACGTTCTCCTAGTTGCGAAAAGCGGAAGATTGGCCGTTGCACATGGACTTTTGTCCGTAGAAGGTCGAACGCCTACTGAAAAGGCAATTAAGCGTCCTGTGTCGGAAACGTCATCAGGTATATGGGGTAATCGGTTTAAAAAATCCGTATATCAAAACGAAGGTGTTTTCTACTTACCAGCGAGGTTTCAATTTTCACAATGAACTAGGCTAAGTGAACTAAATAGAAATCTGAAATAAAACTACACTGAATAAAATACAGCAAAATAATAGGTTTATAACTGATCTGAAGTTAAACTGAAAATAGGGCGTGTAAAAGCAGAAAATAACAGAAACAATTGTTTGAGTAAATTTTTGTTTCGCAACAGAAAGCGCGCGAAAAACACAATGAAAATTACAACCAGTAGGAAAAAGAACTGCAAAAAACCAAAGTAAATTCAAATTAATAAAACAAAATAGTAAAGTAAATGCCTTGCTAAACTGAGAATTAAAATTAATGCAAACTACCTAAACTAACACACTAAACTAAACGAAGATTAATAAAACTGCGACTCACTGCAGAACGCTAAAGATCGTCGCGTGGGGAGTGCAATGTTGGTGGACTGTATCGTACCTTTGTGGTAAGAAAATAATGCTCACTTCTACGAAATGCGTAGGTTATTATGCGAGGTAAACGTAGTGATCTCGAAACCAGACTGCTGTCGTGCAATTTTCTGCACCTTATTCTGCACATGCCCGACAATTTTCATGAAGGTTACACTTCTCCGTAAATGCCATTCTATGGAAAACCGGGCAGTTGGCACCAAGCTGACCTAAGATCCGGAACCTATTTACAGAAAGCTCTCTCATATGAACAATTGAGGTATTACGTATCGTGCGATTGGAACTAAGCGTGCTCCTCAATAGATTTTTGTTCCTTCCATGTAGAAGAAAACATAAAGTAAGTTATTGAAGTAATGCTTTTGCAGAGAGTTCCTTAACTGCAGAGGTAAAATGTGAGGTGGTGGTATGGCACATATTTGAGGAAGTTAATTTTATTTGCCAACTAGATTTGAAGTGCAGGAAGCTATTTAGGTTAAGGATTTATCGTGGAACCACCCAATGCCCAAATTTCTCCAGCCCCGAAGTGTTAGGGGCCAGCTTAACCCAACGTTTTGATTTTACAAGGCAAACTAACTCTGCTCATGACTAGAGATGCGTTTTTCTGCTCTCTGACACTCTTTCATCAACCGCTAACGCAACTCACTTGCGCCGCTCTGGCTTGGGCCTTATTTCTCGGCCCGTGAAAACAGCAGTCGTAGCGGCTAGTAGTCTCAGACAGATATTATTACCGGCAAAAACAAGGGAGACTGGAATGGCTATTTCTGGCTTATAAGCCATTGTCAGCCAGTCATACCCAATCCTAGGTGGTGCACCACCGAGCCTCGAATTCGCAACCTTGTGATCGGAGTCTAAAGCTTTAACTTTTGAACCATGCGCTCGTTGGCTTGCCGGTTTAGGTTGGGAGATATTGATATTCACCAATAATTGGCCGTTTTCAGAATATATTGTACCAACACTGTGGTTCTGATAATTGTCTCAGGAATCAGGGTTCAACTCTCAGGCTATCCAACTCCGGGAATTGGGCGTGACTGGCTAACTGATGAGGGTTAATAAGCCGGAAACGCCTTCCCTCTCCCTCCTGGTCTTTGTCGGTATTCCTTCCAACGTCCAAACCTGCGAATCACCGTGACTGCGCGCGCCACGTTGGGTCATTAGGGCGGAAATAACCCCCCCTTCTCAGAACCATCGAACTTCGGCAATGCTTAGGCTCCAAGCACGCGAAGCATAGCTGTCGTGTGCAAAAACCCAGCCTAGTTAATGACTCATAGGACAGGTATATTATTTGGGACGATTTAATGAGGTATGGTCTCCTGTCGTGCCAGAGTTGGGCGTCCTTCTTCACGCAGGCACACACACACACACACTATTGGGATTGTGCCAGAGGGTTTTAAGCAAATCCCACTAGGGCATGCTTCCTACCTTGTTTTTTTCCTTTTCCTACTTCCGCCTACGTATTCCCTTCAATTACTTAGTTGTTATTTCGGGAGTTTTCAACTGAAGTGGTGGCGTCACAAGATCCCCTCCTACTTTGTAATGGTCACTTAGTAGAGGACAAATCCTGCTGAAATCGCGATTATGGACCGTTGGTGTTTGCGAGCAAGAAGGCCTCTGTGGATAAAAGTAACGTGAGAAAATATATGTGTTAGCTAAACTACCAACTCAAAGTTCGACCTTTGCACGAATCCTTAGCCATACTGTAGTGTTGGAAAGTCTACTCTGAAATGGTATGTTTCAGCAATATGACCTGACAGTGGAATGGAAAGGCGGCACTCTCATCGGCCCGTTCACCGAGTGCTAACAGAACTCACTTGTCCCGCTCTGGCTTGGACCTCATTTCTCGGTCCCTGACAGTAGCTTTGGTGGATAGTAGTCTTAGGCAGATATTATTACCGACAAAGAAAAGAGAGACTGGAATGGCCATTTCTGGCTTATTAGCCATCATCAGCCAGTCATACCCAACCCTAAGTGGTGGACCACCCAAGGCTCGAACTCGCAACCTTTTGGATTGGCGTCTAACGCTCTACCCACTGAGCCACCAGCTTGTTATCTTACGATTTGGGTCGGGAGAGATTGACACTCGTTGATGCAAGCTTACCGACCGCTAAGAGAACTCACTTGTCCTACTCTTCCTGGGTAACAGATGTAGTTTATTTCCATCAATTTGCATACAACTCTGTCAGAACGTGTGAATGAATTAGAATAATAGTGTAAAATTTAATAGTACATGCTCGCCATAACTTCACCCCACCATAAGCTGGGCTACAGCATTGCAAACATTTTATGTAGGGCTGATATCCTATACACATTTGCGGATCTCCTTAAACAGTGCTTACTAACACCAGAATTTGGGAAAATTCAAAAAATGGCGCTTCACCGTTCCACACGGAATCTCTCATCGCCCCGACCAGGACGGGTTATTTTGACAGTAAACAATTGAGTCATCTACCCGGGGCCTCGCACAAGTCTTTGAAATTACATGCTGCCCAGAAAACACTTCTATTTATTGATCTAATTTTGTTTTACAGAAACAAAAACGATGCTTTGGATGGCGAGGTATTTGAGATGCTGATTACCTTTACGGACTTCATGGCCTTTAAAGAACTAATGATTGACTACAAAAAGGTACTTTCTGTTTTCTTTAAGAGATTAAAAAGCCCACTGGGCTGATGCACATGTTGATTAGCATCTATGAAGAGTGCCAAAAAGACAATTATTTGCATTGGTTTGTACACCGATCTATCTCTAAGGATCTGCCCATCCTGAGAGATAGATCGGTGTGCAAACCAATACAATATACTCCCGATTAACAACCGGCTAGACATCGAACTCGATGGCTCAATGGTTAGAACGTCTGCCCCTGACCGGCGAGGTGCGAGTTCGAATCTCTGGTGTGGCGGCAATTTCACTTGCTACACTAGAGCTGGCTGCACGTAGCTGACGAGGGCCAACAGCCCAAAATAGCTATACTACGTTGCCATTGTCATCGCCGGTATAATGAAGACAATTATTTATTGAGTAAAAACGTACGGTAGCCGTTTGAAAGTAACACTCCCTTAAAATACAGTCTGTTTATGGATATGCACTTGATTCCCCGGTTTCTCCACTACTGAGGACCTGTTTTACCCTCTTTAGAACCATTGCTGTTAAGTGTTATAGATGCGTCGCGAAAACACCTTTTCTTCAAAAAAGTATTCCTTCCTGGGGGTGAGAAGTCGTAGAGTACTACATAAGGCGGATGAAGGAAGTGAAAAAGTGTTGCTGTGCTATGCTTCGCCAAAATGGTCGATTTTGAAGGCAATGTGAGCAGCTGATAAGACCCTGCAAATTGGGTGACTGTAAATCATGCGTGATGTGTGAAAAGCAGCTGCCAATCAAGTCATATTGCACTTGAGAAATAAAGCGTTTTTCGTATAAACTGGCCAGACCATGTCAGTGTCTGTGTGCGTGGAAAGAAATGCCTCTATTCACATTGATGACAATTCGATCGTCGAGTCCGAAGATGTCCACTACGTGTGGTGGTTCAGGGACGGTGAGTTGCGCATGAATTAGTTTTAAGTCTCAGTACATCAGCGCTGCATTTATCTCACTCACTCTGTCTCTTCTTTCACCACCATGTGCCTGGTGTCAATACAGTATCAAGAAGGCTGGGGTGGAATCAGGCGCAGGTGGCTGGCGCGGCGTGAACCTGCACCTACGCGTGCCACCATGCCACCCTCCATGTGTTTGGCATTTATTATGAGCATTGTTATGCTCCACGTTTGTAAGTAGCATAAACTGTGGGTTTGCCCGACCAGTGTTACCAAAACCAGCGTAAGAGAGGAAGAGGAGGAGATCGACCACGAGGAGAGCTGTATTCACAAAAAAGCAAATCATTCTCACACAAAGGCTGCTCATATTTAATGAACCGCCTGATGAGAAAGTGTCAGAGACATGGACCAATCAGATCTGAAGCAAGATCGATAGCTGCGGTACAGATGTACGCTGTCATGACAGCATCGTGGCAGTTCATGCAGGCCCCTTTCTGTGCGAAATTGAGGCATCGCTAGCAGGAGTGCAACCTGAATAACGCTCAAAATGCCCTCATACAGCCCCTGTGTTGCTCCAGCGCATTTTAAACGCGGTCCGTTTGTGGAACAATCCAAAACTGATACACCAAGTAGAGACATTGAGATTTCATCGGAACTAAACTGCATGATTAGCGAAGCCGTACCCCAAAGACGCGCGAAGTTTCTTACTTAGCAATTAGCTGTTTACAGATACCGTTCCACAGTTACGTTGAAAGGATAATTTTATTCACCTGGCTTTTTGAATTGCCATGGAGGCCCTCCATAGAAAGAAGTGATAAACACATATAAGGTGTAGGATTCATAAGATGTGGTCATTATATGATACCTGGATGATAAAAATTAACAGCCCTTACGGTCATTTAAGACAATTGTCTTCGGTCCGGTGACGGCTTGGTCACGGACGTTCTAATGGTGAATCATCGTCATTGCGTAACCAGTGTTGACTATGATGATTCTTGAATTGTAATTTACCCTAGCAGTACTGTCAATGGGAACAGTGTTTATCCACCCGCCCTTAGCATGGCTAATGGCTTTGCTTTTGGAATTTCTACGCTCCGAATGGGGGGGGGGGGGAGAAAGCATTGTACCCGTTGATGTACTGCAAACTGCGAAACCGCTACTCAAACAGCTCGACACTCGCGCGCTTGCAACTTCTTAATCCAATTTGCTGACAAGACTAAGCTGCGTCAAATTGGCCGCAATTGGCGGGTTGGTGTAAACCCTTCTTACTGCTGAGGCTCGTTCGGTTATTCGCGTTGCTACCGTTGGCCGTTGTGGATATCTGTGTGATATCCTAAAGTCAAATTGGTCAGGCAAGCTTCAACTACTGCGCAAGTTTTAATAGTAAATTAACCAGCTGCAAGCACAGTTGCGTGAGGGCACGATGCAGCCGCGTTGAACCCAAGTGGTCCTGTCGCTCCACGTGTGGGCTACATAATGTAGGCTACTGAAACGATTTAGTAGTCATGACTGCGCTGGCGTGCCTTTACTGAAACAGTTGCGGAGGTTGCGTTATGAAAAACTATAGTTCATATTGTTCTTACCGGAATAAATTTGTTGGTCTGCTGACGTTTCGGACAGTTGGGCCGGCTGTCATTTGTTGGAGCGTATACTGATTTTATCGATCAGTAAATTTATTTCGGTGAGCAAAACATCAACTATAATTCTTATTCCGGAATTGAGATTTTTTTTAAAAATGAAAAAACTATGTTCGCAGCTTAGCTGGAAAGCTAAGAATAAGCTGCTTTCGGGAATTAAGATATGGGATTGGCGCTCAGGATTAGGGCCAGGAAATTAAAGTTGGCTTCAGGTCTCAATCAAACTTCTAATCCCGAATACTTTCAGTCACTACTGACCTTATTGGTAGATAGTATTGCCGACAGAGAAAAGAGAGACTGGAATGGTCATTTCTGGCTCATAGGGAGTTACAAGCCAGTCATACGCAGACCTAAGTGGTGCCCTACCCGAGGCTCGAACCCGCGACCTTTTTTTATCAGAGTCAAGCGCCCAAACCTTTACTGCTAGTCCTAAATACTTACCCCAACTACCAACCTTTACTACTAAAACATCAGTCTAACCCTACAACTTACCATAACATCTAAGTATATTGATCAATGTCAACTAATTACCCAAAATCAAAGCCCCTAACTGCCCTACACCTAAAGCCCTTATTCACTGGTCCCAGCCTTAAACCCCAGTCCCTAGCTCAAAACCCCTACATCCAATGCCTAGTCGCCAAATGGCCTTATTCTTAACCCCCAAACAAAACCTAACTCCTCTGTCCAGAACTGTCCAAGAGAATGCAAACTATTGTAATGAAGACTACTAACATCATTTCAGTAATCCTTTCATTGTAATTCATTACCGAGGCTGTAGCAATTTGTTATCATAAAGAACACTCATAGAGAACACTCCAGAGAACACTCCAGAAGCTGTTAGCTGTTTTGTCCCACTCAGAATTGAGTTTTCACACAGAACCCTGCCAATTCTCAGACGCTTTATCTTTATGGCCCCGATTAAGATCATCGATGGTGAAGTTAGGGGCTAGTAGCTTTTGCTAGGTGCTCATGGTCATAGGCACTGCAATTTAAAATAATCCTATAATCTGGGCGTCGCCTTATTGGTTTTGCTGCTGTCTCTGGAGATGTGTTTGAGAGTGAATCCGAAACATCGGAAGAATAAAAGTCCCGCTCCAGCGACGGTGTCTCCGTTCCAACTGTTTCCCAAAACTCTCATTTGGCAGTTTTTCGGCCAGACTACTAATCATTTTACCCAGACACTTTCACTCTTTTTCTTTCAGAGTCTCCATGGTGTCAGCACCGAGTTCTTGTTGAGTAATGCCTACTCCTGCCACCCTGGTGAGGTTGATCCCATCAACATACTTCACGGTGGTCGGGCCAGACTGAGCGCCTCGCAGACCACCGCTGGGAGCAATGAGTCAAACTAATATCCTCTGCCCTCATATGACTACCTTTTTGCCTCTTAGGTCAGCTTTTCCCGTTTAAGTGTCGCATTTGTTGATTAACGTGTTAGGCCACCTATTCTACTTTGCCACGAGGCCTGCCTGTACCGACCCCGAAACTCATCTCTTAGACTGAACTTTTCACCTGCCTTACCATGTAATTTTTTCGCAATGCATTTGGCTGTACTTTGCTTGGTTGCGGGTAGTATGCCTGCCTGTAGACAGCCCTCCCCATAACGTACTTCCTGCAGAAATCTTAACACATTTCTACTGGGGATTCAGCCTACCCCATTAAGGAGCAGGGCTGACTGTAGAAATCAGGTTTGGACGAGAAGCAACATAGTCCTTCCGGACGAACGCAACCAACAAATGCGGGAATCTACAGTATGGCGAGTTTTGGGGAAATTGGGAGTAGGCTCATATAGAAGGAATTTCCTATGCTATTACGAAAGAGCGAACCAAACCGCACGTTAAAGTTGATAATACAAATAAGGAACTCCAAAATAAGTAAGATATCCCTTCCAGAACCGGAAAATGTTTTACAAAATTGTTGAGATTGAAGTGGAGCCAAGTTAAAGGAACCCAATTTGTTTGCAGTAACATTGAACACTTGTGTTTAATAAATTATGTTCAGCCATCCTCTAAAGTTTAAGTGCACAAAGTGGAATAACAGAAGAGTGTTTGTTTGAATGCAACAATAAACCCCAAATGTCCTTCAATAAAAACCAAATGTCTAACATGTTCTCCCGGATTTGAGACAAATAATGTCTTATTAAATGTAAGTCATAAAGAAAAATTGTTTCTGGATGATTTACAATCCCCTTTTACTTTACTTTTAAAAAAGGAAAGACAAAAGAATAGTAAGTATTTTAAAAAATGGCAATGTATGTGGCCAGGTTTTTTTAATTCGCCAGTATATATCTGAAAGTGGAATTAATCTACTCATTCGGAAGGTAAACCATTATAGAGAGAAAAGAAAGTTCTTTTATTTCCAGTCAAATTTAATCGTTTATCTTCAGGAAACTTAAAGAAATTCTCAAAAGTATCAAATTTCATGATGGCATTACGTTGGAAAACGTTATTATACGCAGAAGTTCGTCAGCCTAATATCTAATCAAAGAAATTTCGAAGAGGTAACCTTTAAATGGAAAGTTTTTTATTAATCTTAGGAATAGAAGTTGCAAAGTTCCACTGCTGACATGATTTTCTCTTGACAATGTGGTTTACTGTTTTGAGGTATTTCTACAAAGGAGCAAAATCGACATAATTCTAAGAAATAATATCCAAAAGCACTTTCTTTCGTTAAATACTTTTCATATATACCTTATTTTAAAGGTTTTTGTGTAAACATCGAACAGATGCACAAATTATGAATTGATCAGTAAAGGTAGTAAAAACAATCAATTTGATGACACTTTTTTCGATGACATTCAACAAATACCTAAACAGTAAGAACAGAGTTTACAGAATATTTTGATTACAGAACAAATCTTTTACTATATAGAAAGTGGTTGCTGCAAGTTTTCAACTTAACACAATATCTAAATTTATTGTTCTTATTAAGAGCTCTTTTTTACGTCTCTAGAACCACGGCATTATCGAGAAAATTTTATATTCCTTGACGCACACTTACTAATTCTTATAGTTCTTTTAAAAACTTAATAGGCCTCATGCCGTTCATTATTATCTCTATGTTTTCCTAAAAACATTCATATTGGTATTGGAGTAATGATCAAACTTATACAAATAAAGGAAAATTATGTGGTCAACAACGGCTACTGTATAACGAAAGCCATTTTTCCAGAGGTAACTTTTCATGGAAATTTTCCTAATCAATCATAGGCACAGTCGTTCACGACTATTGTTGTGGAATTTTATTTTTTTTGGGAATGAGAAGACATGTTTGGATGGTTCTGAAACGATAACACGCACAAACAGCTGAATAAGAAATATTATTTGGAATATTTTAATTTTCGGTAAGCACTTAGAATATAATCACAGTTTATGTTAAATCGACTGAAGCCAGTGAAAATCGTAAAAATTCTAGTAAGCATTTCATGAAAGATCTAAAGCTTCTCATAATCGAATTCTCAAAATAATTACAAAGAAATGGGTCGGAAGAACACAACTTTTAATGTAAAAAAATAGTACACTGCGATTGCACCTGGCAATTTCATTTTAATGCATGAGTCACTGACCAGCATGTGCGCCCATTAGCTTACGAAATATCTTATTTCCGTGATCTCCCAATGGGCCATATCATGCGAAAACGCGGTCATCTTATTCCAACGTAACTCCAACGATGCACAAACGAAAGAAACAATTATCCGTTCTTGTGAAAATGTGTTAGAATACACACTTGAGATTTGGGCTATTCAGTAACTACCATAAATTATACCCCACGTAATACAGAAGCATTTGTACCCAAAAACTTTACAAAAGGCTGATTTTCCAATGCATTGTGCTGATTTATTCACTCGATGGTTTTGCATGAAAGGGCTCCCTTTACATTTAACACTTGATTTTTTAGTGCGCCTGATTTCCATCCTTTCGGAAATTTATACTTTGCTTAAAAATCTGGTACCTTTTTACAACTTTATATTCCTTCATAAATCCCAATATGCGCTATTATGCAGAACGACCATTACTTTATTGCTGTAAGTATTTGAGGGCCGCAGCTTGGGACACATTTGAGTAACAGGGAGTTACTTGTTAGATAATCTACTTTGGTCCATATCAATTTATGGATAGTAAATTATCAGGGAAGTGTACATAACAGCAACTGTGTCATTGAAACACAAAAGGAATTGTGGGTACGGGGTTGACTCACATCAATTGAATACGAATATCGACGCGTGCAGTCGGAATGGTACACCAGTCATCCTTGTAGAGTGGTCTTCTTCGAGTTTTAGGGACTGCGGCTTCGCCTGGGCCAGATTACTGATCATTATCAATACAGTCCATGCGTGCTCAGTGAATGTGTTATCAACTGCGGATCGCAGGATCGGATCCACAAGCTTCTGCACAACTTCTGCATAATTGACCTGTCCACCATTTCTTGGACATTGTTTTGGTTATGGATTACGATACAAAAGAGTCAATGTTAATCGTCGCGTTTATAATGCTTGCCACGTTATAAGTTGCACCATTTCTAAACATGGTAATAAAAGTTTTATATTACCACAGTTGCTAAAACAGGCAAACCCGGAGATACCAATTAACAATAAGGCCAAAAAACGACAGCATTTTAGTTTGGGAGGTGAGCAACGCACAATCGGCCTCTGTCGCACTTTAACATATAGAAATTTGGCCATTAAGCTTGCGTGTCGTCAGGCGTGTCTTAGGCCTGGCATGCCTCAAGAAGGTTCATCAAAGAGAACAAAAAAGGACATTATGTGCTAATAGGGCACTGACCGTCTTGCAGACTCATGCTCCGTAGTCGAGAACCTTTCAGGGTAGTAAAAAAAGTCCATGGATTACACGCCCGTTTCTACCTGATCAAATATCATAGCGACGGTTTCCAAGGAGGGATTGAAAGTGTATTTGCGGCGAGCATATTCTCTGCGGGTCTGACGAAACATATCAGTTGGTAGAAAATTCCAAGCTTGATTTGGAATGTGGGAATTTTTTGCTTTACAACGCGGACATTGTAGGTGAGCGGAATTGCAGGCAGTTTGTCGATATTTGCAAACGGTAAAGGCGGAGCTCGTACGAGGCTCCATTATACACACACCGAACACACATTTATAATTGGAGCCACTTTGCTTGTTGCGGGCTGATGTTTCCTGTGTAGGGACTTAAATCTAACACAGAACGATTATCTACCGTGCACGTAACCACAGAGCGTCCACAATTTATATGAAGGTGGCGCTATTTACGTTCCAAAGTTCCTTTGTTTCTCAACTGCTAAGGCCACTGGTAACTACCGCGCAAGTGAAGTTGGTTGGATATCTATATGTGTACTTTTCTTGGCAGCCCAGGAGCTCCTCTTCGAAACTGACTGACGAAATTTCATCGAACCAAATTTAACGAATAACTCGAGTGTGTTGTGCATGAGGGTATGGAATTTGGAGAAAAAAAACTGCAGAATATACTAATAAATTTTATATTTAACCTTCCTAAGGTTCATTCTTCCTAACGTTTCTTCTTTGTAAAGATTAAAACTTAGTTGGTAATTATAGCTCTTTATGAGCACTCCATAAACAACCGAACTGAGTATTATGTTATACGTATTAGGTCACATCCGATTTATAACGAATCGTCATTTAAAGAAATTATTTATAAATTTGGGAACAATGTTGAATCGAGAAAGAAAACGATGAAAAAATAGACATAATAATTATCAGCAAACTCCCGATTTCAAAAAAATAAAGAAATCAACAACTGTTTCTGTCATAATAAGTGGTTAAATTGGTATGATGTAGTGGTATCGTGATACTGATGAGAACATGTGGTGCCACGAAACTCCTTTTTTATGCGTGAAATTGCCTAACATTATCCGGAAGAAAATCTTATGGATGCAAATCATGTAATGTATTTGAATCCATTTTACTACATGAAGATATTATTTGTCCATACGTGTCTCCCGGCTGCTAGTCTACACAATAAAGCTGTTTTAAAAATTACATTAATGAATTTTTTTTATCTGAGTGCGTTGTCAGAATAAGCATGAGAAATTGACGCACAAAACTATCCCAAAGCGAATGAGCATATCTATTTCAATTAATAAATTGTGAATCATATATTACGGATAGTATTGCAAACATACACAAGAGAGACTGAAATGCCCATTGCTGGCCTACTAGCCGTCGTAAGCCAGTGATACCCAAACTACGTGCCGCAAAACTCAAAACTCCAACAAAGGACTAACTACTGAGCCACGAGCTCGTCGTTTTGCAGGTTTGGGAGCGGAGATATTGATATTTGTCGATGAGCGTCCACTGACCGCTAACGCCGCAGTAGTTAGTGAGTTAGTCTCTAATCGAAAGTTCCACGGGTTCGAGAGTAAAACGAGTAGCCACTTCAGTTTCTGTCAGGGCGCAAGAATTGAAACACAAGGCAGAGCGGGCTAAGTGAGCTGCGTTAGCGGTTGACGAACGTTTATCAACGAGTGTCAGTTTGTTATCTGTCCCACTCCAGGTAACGTCGCTTTGCGTTGTTAAATGTAGATATTTTTTGATTGGGAAATCAATTTACTACGCGAATACGATTCAAAAATAAGCCTTTAAAAAGGACGTCAAGTTGCTTTTTGGCAATTTCCTCTTTTATTTTATAGGAGGGGATCATATAGGGCATAGCGTGATACAACTTGAACCTATATCTATCACCCTCTTCTCCATCGTAGATAATATCGTCATTGCGTACGCTTCATGAATTTTTCGAAAACAGCACTTCAGAATTGGATTTTGAACAGTCTGGGTGTTTGTACAGTCTGGACGGCCTTGGTTTCTTTCCAACCACCTGTTTTTGTATTCTGACAGTCAACCTAACTACCAACTTAACGTGTTGTCTTTTTTGGAGGGCGATGGATGGGTTGATCAGGCTGAATAAGAAAATGTAAATATGCAGGGACGTTGTAAGTCACTGCACCCTTCACACCAAGTTAATCTAGATGCAGCCCATATGTCTCAGTCTGCTCAGGACTAACTCATGATGGCCTTCATATTGTTGTAAATAGAAATAAGCATGGCACTATCAGATTTTCTTGTCCAAAAAGGCCTTCACTTACTAGAGGGTATATCTGGCAGGTATGCTAATAGGTATATTGATTAAGACGTCGCGTTCACAAGTCTCAATTAAAAACGTTTGGGAGCGAAAGAGGTTCTATGTACACTGACGCAACAGAGAGGCCCTAATTAGCGTTCACAGCAAATTTCTTCTAAAGATGTGAGCGTGTTCAAAATTATCATCATGCCGTACACGATAATTTTCTTTTAGATGAATGTTCCCCATTTTGCCAGAGAAAATTTTTCCTTCAAATATAATTTCTCGGTATGTCTTCTCTCCAATAGTTTTTAAGGCATAATTAGCCCTATAACCATCAAAGTGCGACAAACCGGAGACTGTGGGTATGTGGTACGACGTAAGACCAAACCTAGTGCCTCTCTGCTACAATGCGCAGCAGAGTGATGAAAATAAAAGACCGGCTTACGCAGAATGAACAATCGGGTGTAGTATATCGCATCCCATGCCTAAACTGTCCCTGTAATTACACAGGTCAAACGGAACGCATGCTTGGATCGCGTATACGTGAACACAAGCAGGCCGTGCGACTAGGCGACGAATCATCACAAGTTGCAACTCACACCTACGAAACAGGCCATGAGTTCAACTTCGCTGCCGTCAAGGTACTCGCCCACGCGGGAAACAAGACGAGCAGAGAATTTATCGAAGCCTGGTCCACGGATGAGAATTCGGTCAACAGATGTGTCGAATTGGCGCCAGCGTACAGGGCCTTACGCTACTGCAAACGATCACGTCCAGACGCCCGCCGTAATCAATTTGCCCAAAATCCTCCATAATCATCCCACTTTCGATGCTGACGTGGCCATTTGGCGCCCAAGCCTACATTATCCCTAGCTTCTCTTCCCTTCTCCTATGACGTTTTAATTTCTCATCCCTCCCACCATAACTATTACTTGTTTTGTTGACGATTCTATTTCTGTAAATATTTCCACACAACTTGTCGGTCTTGCCTACTAGCACTGGCTAGCACAGCCCTCAGTGGCAAGCCGGCAGCACACACAATTATTGATTTTCTACACGTTCAAAATTTTAGTTATTGTACACCCGCCCCAAGTAGCTCCACATTTGTTGCTGTTTCTCCACCTCTGACTATGGGCTCTTGTAAGAGCTCGAAAGCTCAGGCAAAAATAAATTTTGTTCCAGTGTTCGACCATATGTCTCCTTTACCAATGCTAAACAACATAGTTATTTCAGACAATGGATATCTTACTGAAACCTATGAAGTCGAGCTAAATTATCTATTTGTTTGGCTTTTTCCACAATAGTTACCGCAGGTGTTTTGTACACTGATGCACAAAGCAACAACAACCTTGACAAAAGGAAGCCAACCACGCACTATGAGTATACCGACTGCGTGTGGATACTGAAAGCCGGATATGAGACTGACTGCTTTGTGATATTCGGTTCGCACCGCTAAGTAGCAGTAGGCACTGGTTCCCATGGAATAAAACACGCATCGTGTATGTTTGCACCTCCAAGAATGGCCGATAATGTCTTGAAGCAATCCACTCCAATTTTCCTTGCACCAACCGTCATATGGAGTTGGGTGGAATGTACAAATATTTCAAAGGAAGATGAGGGAGACGACCGTCGAGCAATGCGAACTGATATAAACCACAAATGCCACTCAATGTTCGCCCCCAAATGACTACTAATTTTTTTTCTGCACGTTTGAATTTTTATTGATGTGTGTACATTCTTTCTTGTGTGAAGGTGAGCTGGAAAACCAGTCACGACATTTTACTGAATAAATTTAACCTGTTTGTTCCAAAGAATATCGTTTCTTCGAGTTATATCTCTTGAGATGCCCGACTTCCAATGTAAAAGAATTACTAATTCCTTTAATTTAATATGCAGAAATCTGGTGTCATTAAAAAAATTAAAAAAACCAATTCGCAAATAATCGCAGAGCCAATGAGCATGCTTTGCGATTTATAGGTTACTAATGGTAACTCAGGTTTGTTTGCGGTACCGGACTTTTGGGTACGACACATTACATAGCGTCGCTTTTTGCCATACTTCCGAGCAAAAACGTTTACCGCTGGCGAAAATACCTGTGTGATCTTTCAGCTAGTATACATGCTGTCATTATGTTCAGTAAGTTTCAGAAATACCGTTTGGTCGGAAAATACGTTTTCGGCGGGCTCCAGTCGTTAGTCTCTCGACATGACCGCACCAGGTAGTCTAGCAAAAAGCCATCCTCGTGAACACTTTCAGCACACGACACTGAGGAACGGGTGGGGAAATAATGTGCTTCACTGTTCACTGTAGTAGCCCCAAAACTAGTATTAAAAATAAACTTTGGAAATACCTAATGGATGATTTTGTGTTCCTTGACTTTGGTTGTGCGTCTTCCAAACGTAGCTTTGGAAACAGAAGCTTATATAACCCCACTCATTTATTTTCTACAACCTGCATGTTTTCCTACGACAACGGTAGTTATCGGGTTTCATGGGCGGGAAATAAGGACACATAGTGGAATACAGGGTGTCCCAAAAAATTGTATAAACATTTTGAATAATTGAAAACTTGATCTTAATTATAATTTTATTATATTAAAAGATGAAATACACATATACAACTACCATTTTATCGTTTTTCCATTATTGCAACATTGGCTGAATTGAGAGAAGCCATTGAACATGAATGCACCCGAATACCAGACGAATTGTTGCATAGGGTGTGCAATTTTATTGCTTCGCGTTGTCAGCAGTTTCATGACCAAAATGGACGTTGGTTTGAGAAAATTCAGTAAAAAACGATAATATGATACACTCTAAAATTGATAAAACATTGATAAACACCAATCTCAAAATTATGTGAAATGTGTATACATCTTTTAAGGTCACCCTGTTTACTTTGATAAATTCTAAATGCATTTTTAATTTACTGTGTTTAAAAGTGTTGTTGATTTTTATCTGCCACTTTTCCTAATCTGTATTTTCATTTAATTTATTGCGGAAAAACCTGATTACAAAATTGCAGGCTTCTTGAATTCGCCCAAAAACTGAAATGGTGGTTAGGAGGTCATCTACGTCCAAACTTATCATTCTAGAGTTAGATTAGTATATCCTGCACCTTCAATTTACATGCTCCCAGCGGCCGCAGGAAGCAAATGTGACTGCATTTTTTCACTTTGCACTTCTAAAAATTTCCTTCTCTGCCTATCCTATTTCCCGATCCCACAGAACTCTATAACCACCGTTTTTGCAGGACAAAATGCTGGGACTAGGGGTATATAAGTGGAGCTACATAAGCTACTTTTTGCCGTAGCGTCAAAGCATGTCCCGCATTTTAAACAAGGAAATGTTCTCTAGAATTGTCTCGAGCATATATGAGGGTATTGAGAACGTAAAGTGAAAGTCTGCTCATGCGATAGCCTTCCCCCCTTGCCGTCTTCAGTCCACATAGCGTAAGTTGCTGATTGATTACTTGAGCCATGCCTGACTTAACAGAAGGATTGGGAACCCAATCGGCGCTGCACCCTCGGCCGATTGGCTGCCGGTGTGTAAGGTCCAGGAGCGGGTACGCAGACGTTTTGCTCCTATTCAACAACAGAAATGGCTGTATGACGACTGGTGAGAAGAATTGATATAAGTGCCTGTCGAACTGTGAATGCGATCTGTTGCCTCAGTAAAGACCGTTCAAAACTAAGTCGTTTATACCTTATGATTTTGGGGAAGCGTTGAGATAGTTGATGAACGCTCACCAAAGTTACTCATCCTGTTCTGCTTTGGAGCACACTATTGAAGCCTTGATGACAGCCGTACAGCAGCTAGTAATGTAACCTGGTGAAAAGATCAAGGACAAGGTCAACGGCGAGCGGTTGCCTCCAATCGTAAGCTCAGTGTCAGGTTTATATAATTCGATTTATCTAACAGAAGAAAAGACTTTTGGTATTCATCCGTAAGTACCAGTACCGAATTTCCCTTACAATGTCCTTCGTTGGTTCGGTTATAGACTTTTTTCTGATGGCTCTTGTAGCATTCTGCAATGCAATCGCCCTATATATATTAGAAATACTGATATCTCTTATTTAATTTGACACCTTAGCCACAACTCCAACGCAAATCACCCCTTAGCGTAAGCTGTCCAAATGATCAACCCGTATTAAGGATGAAGAAGCTTCACCTTGACGCTTTGGGCAATTGTCATAGGTTTTATTCCCAATATGGGTGTCCTTTTGCCGTCCTTGGGGCCATGTTTGATTAAATGTATCTTCACTCACTGCTCAGCAATGTACGAAACTAGGGGCTTCCGTCAACATAGTGTGTACTGAAACCTGTGACCGGGAAAAGTGGCAATTTGAATATTCTTTTGAAAAATGTTCCAAAAAGTAAATAAGCCTTAGATGTCGCTTCTCGGTTTATTACTCTTGTGGCCTTAGGTTAACATTCGCAAAGGCTTTCATCTCAAAGTAAAAGCCCACCGATTCCCGTCAAACGCTTTTCGGCGATAGAAGACGATAATTTGTTTTCGCTTAGCCTGAGCGCGCATCCCAATATTTAAAGGATAACAAATTTTTTATGCGCAGAGATATAAACTATAATGGAACGTCGGATTTTACCCAAATTAGAAAGCACTAAAATGTCTGCGTCAACATAGGAAAATTTGCCTCTGAAGTCGGACATCTAAGCGACGTAAGCTTACTTCCCTCTGGTGCAACAGAAATTTCCCCTAAGACCTCACCCTATCACCTTATACCTGATTCGAGTGAAATCGTGGCAACGCCATCTCGTTGCCCTTCAAAAATTTGATAGCTGTAAAACCTACGAGCATCCCTGGTAAATCTAAGTCTATTGCAAATCCAGAAATGTCAATACTGATTAAAATTTAGCAGCTACAACGAGTGAAAACACTCACGGTACTCACGATAGCAATTCTTACGAAAGGGAAAACCGTTAAATCGAATAAAGTGCTACCAGCACAATGTCGATCGATTCTTTCACAGATATGAACTTTGAAACCCTTATTGCCACTTTGTCCAGGGGTAGCAAAACGAGCAAAACGGCAATTTCCCCCGAATCTTCACTCGGTCACCTTGCTTATGATTTCAGAGAAACCGTAGCAACACCAAATCGTTCCCCTTTTAAGTCAACCACTTCTCTGATAGCAGTAAAATCGGGTAGAGCTAAGAATACCCCTGACGGATCTATGCCAGTTGTCAAAATTAGTAATGTCATTTTTTAAAAAACTTCAAACACACTTCTTATGCACAGTTTCCGGCAAATTTGCTAAAATACATCAAAATTCTATTTTTGTGCACTTGCCTATGTTTCGCCTACCACAATATAGACTTTCTTTACATGGGTCACCCCAAATATACTTTACACCAATATTCATATGTTATTTAACAATAACTACTCGGAAAAGTGTAGACCAGGGGCGATTCGTTTTCCTTCTTTGCTTCTCTCCAGGCAGTTACCCCTTCCGCCAACAACTTTTTCCATTTATAAACACCAATGAGCATAATCTGCATTTCAGAGATACGCTCAGTCTATTTTTAGTCAAAACGAGATTGGCTTCAGAAGATGCTACAAGCAATAGTGGCTCATCCGACCCGTCACAGAAACCAAAGACTTGTCGCGTTAAATTTTCTTTTTAAATGCAGATCTCAGATAAATAAGATGTTTCTGCTCCAGACTCTGGTTTTCTTCAACCATACAGACATTTTAACTGAAACATAGGCATTGCCCTGTGAACCTGAATCCAAACTTTTTATTCTAGGCTATGCTTGCATTAGAAATGACTGCAAAGATGGCCGTGGCGAAGAAGCTGTGTCTATGTTAAGTAACCACTTACAGTAGTGGCCAAGGACCACGCAAATTTCATAACTTTGTATAAGTTTGATGATCACTCAAATACCAGTGTTAATGCGTTTAGGAAGATTTAGAAATAAAATTGAGTTGCATCAGGCATCTAAGGTAATTAAAAGTACTATAGGAATTACTAAGTGTTTGTAAAGAAAAATAAAATTTTCTCGATAATCCCGTGATTTTGGAGACGTACAAAAGAGCTATAAATTAGAAAAATAAATTTAGATATTGCTTTAAATTAAAAACTTGAAGCAACCACTTTCTATATTTAGAAGAAACTGTTTTGTCAAGATATTCTAATAACTTTAATCTTACTCGAGAAAAGTGCATGATCATTTTCCTTGTTTTCACTGTCTTCATTGATAAATTTATAAATTCTGCATCTGTTCGACGCTTACACCAAAACCTTCTACATAAGATAGATATACAGAGAATTTAGCAAAAAAGTGTTTTCCAATATTATTTTAAATGAATATGGCCTCAAAACAGCAAACCACATTGTCGAGAGTACATCCTGTCCGCAGAGAAGTTGTGAAACTACTATTTCTAAGATTACTCATAAAACTTTCCATAAAAGGTTACTTCTTAGAAGTTGCTTTGATTAGATATTCAGCTGACAAACTACTGCGTATATTAACTTTTTCCAACGTTATATCACAATGCAATTTGAGAATGTTGAGAATTTTTTGAGTTTCCTGAAGACAAACGATTTAATTTGACTGGCGATGAAAACATTTCCTTTTCCTTGTACTTGTGTGGAGGTGAGGGGTTTGGATGAAAGGTTGTGGACCAAGCCGGAGCTTTTCTTTTCTGCTGGTTTCAACCTATTCAGTTTTTGCTCCAAAACTTCTCTTTTCTTGGCCTGCCTCTGATGTGCCAAAGCTGCGATCGTCTTGCCCAGATTCTCGGCTACAAAATCTCCAAAGATCTGGAGGAGAACAGAAGAGAGTGCTTCCAGATCTTTGGAGATTTCCTTTTCCATTTGTACTGGATGATTTTTCGCGTAACTGGATTTATTCCACTTTCTGATATAATATTGCAAATGCAAAAAAAAACTGGCTATATGCATTGCAATTTTTTGAAATACTGATTATTATTCTGTCTGTTCCGTTTCTAAATAACGCAAGATGGGAACGCAAAGTACACAAAAAACTGTATTTCTACACGACTTATGTTCAATAAGGCCTTCTTTTTCTCAAACTCGCGTTATCATGTTGAACATTTTGCGCTTCCTCAAGGAAATTGAGGCGCTATTTGTGCATTAAAACAAAAACTTCTTTGTTATTGCATTTTGTGCAAAAAAAACTTCACAGGATAGCCAAACATAATTTTAAAAAAATACATCTCACCAATTTTACTGCAAATAAATGTGATTCCATTACTTTGGGATCACTTGAATCTGAACAATTTTCGACAAACTTATCCAGTTCTTGAAGGGATATCTTTTGTACCTATTTAACTTATTTTGGAGTGCCTTCATAGCATAATCAACATTAACGTGCAGTTTGGTTCTCTCTTTCATAATAGCATAGAAAATTCCATAGATATGAGACTTCTCCCCATTTCTCCAAAATTAGTGGTCATTTCTCTTAATAAACCTAACTAAAATGACGATTTAACTAACTAAAAGGCTTTCGGAGAATTCAATCAACTGAATGAATTAAAAAAGTGTTACTAAATTTACGCTAAAGTACCAATTCAAAGTTCATTATGAAAGTGGCGTGGTCATTGGCGACTTCTGTGCATTTCTGCCGCTGGACTACCCACAATCTACATATCGTGCAGCATACCATGCTAGGACTGAACTGCAAGGTATATCGGTTAAACGGGCAGATGCCTTGGCAAACGTTTGCATGAGCATCAGCTAGCAATCAACCGTCAGGATAAGCTCTCTTTGGCCTATGACCACGTACGGAAGAAGAAACACACATTCGCCTTTGAAAAAGCAAAGGTAATAGGCTGAGCGAACGACAAGATGACCAGATTGCTGCTAGAAAGTTGATCCTCGACTCGCACATTAAACAGAGCCATGGACCTTCATCCCACCTATCAAGTGCTCCGCAAAAGGCTAACATCGGCTCAGAACGGAGCAATAGGTCGGGCGGACAGAGATAAGCAGGGCCGACAGCCGGCAGCCGCAAGCAAAGAGGGTGGAGACGATCACGAGACACAAAAACAACTTGACACAGCTCATGTAAACGGCCGTTAGAGCACAAATAATTCAAACAGCCACGAAAATCGATCGGTGCAATCGATTGACACGTGGGCATTAAGCAAGGTGAATGCTCGTTCACATTTATCTGACACGAACAGAAGTACAGACACCACGTTCTGACGATGGAAGCTTTGAAAGCTCAGCCACAATACACATCAGTCCCAGAAATCATCTCTTCTTTTTCCTCTTCCAGGAATGATGAAAAAACATGCTACTCTGTATTTGTCAGCGCATGTTTCAAAAAGCGCCCTGTACGTATCAATGTTTGCCTTGCCTCGTTTTTGTTACCAACAGGTATTTTGAAAGGTATTAATCGATTTTCCATTTAAAAACTGATTTGAAGACACATACTGTTCAGCTTTTTAAGTTAATTCGAAATAAATTTTTGTTCGCGGTATACATCAGTATACGTGGGCTGTTAGTATGGTAAGTTATATAGCATACTACTCTAACCCATTCAGCTTCAAAATCCGGCATGTGTGGACGCTCACAGGCTGGAACTTCTGCTGCTTACAATTGCTCTTGACATGACAAATTTTAAATTCGACGTTTGCTTAAATTCACCCGTACACTCCTAGCCCGTTTGGGATCTCCTCCGTACAAGCTACATGGACGTAACATCGGGAGGCTTCTGTTCAGAATAAATCCCTCTTGCTGCTGTTTCTTGCCCTCTTACCGGGTCGATGTAATTTCAGTCCCGACTGGTTGAAGCCCATACCACCATGGTAGACAGCGAAAAACATGGGAGCACATCAGATGCGACAAGGCCTTAAATTCTCCCTTTGCTGACCTCGTTGATAAGGCGGCTTGTCAAAAAATTATTCCCAGTACCTTATAAAATGCTTGCAACTAAAATCTATGATGGAAACGGTTTAACATTCATTACATCCCATTCGAGCAAGAACGAATGTATTTGGTGCCTGGCTCCGTGAGAATAGGTTTCTCCGGAGCACTCAGAGAAAGGCGTCACAGCTGCCGTCTCCAATGAAATTCACCTATATTAGTCCCTTTGTTAAAAGGCGTGTAGTTGGGGCTATCGCACTATGGGAACCCGTGATCACTGATTCACCACACCAGGCTGCAGTCACACTGACTGCCCACACTCTGTCCGTATCTCCTTCAATGTCTGGTGCGACCTGCTAATACGCCCAGTCTTGACAGTGCCCACACCGCAGGGTAACCTCGCGCGGTCCAACCAATCACCTCCAAGGCTGCATAAAAAAGACAGCTTATAGTGGCCGCTTCAATTCATGTAACCAGACATCAATCCGGACCTAGGCCATCTCGCAACTGGACGTGCGTTCCGACAGTCAAGAATTCATCCTAAATATTCTCCATCCCGTCCATACAGAATACACTCTTCCTATCACTCTGGCCTTCCCATGACTTCTTTCCTCTCCTAAGGAACCGGACCTGGAAGACCGTAGCCGTTAAGTTAAAACCTTAAAAGCCTTAACACACTACGCGATAAATGGTGACTTTGCGACGCGTCCGACACCTCTCGATAGTCATGACCGAAGACGTCGATTATCGAGCTTCGTCCCTCCCCTAACAGATGATCGTTGCCTACGGCGTGATAATGGCATAATGCCTTGCCTTCGAGTTGCTACGCTCTGCCTCTGTGATCTGTTGAGAGGCATGCGGGCTCTGACCTACTGACCTTTCATCACGCGTGGTGGACTGGGGCGTGATGATTGTTCGGTCCGCTGGCCCTCCGGTTCTGGCGGAGTGTGACGCGGTGGCCTATCCATTCCCAAAGCGGCTAGTTGCTTTGGCCAAATTAAGTCTCACCACCGAATATGGATTAGGCAAATCATTGCACATGTTTATGGATTGGGGACCCGTGAACAATGATTCAGGTAATTCTTGGCTTACCCGATTGTCACCTCTTGCGAGAATGTTGGTCACATCAAATTTGAATGTGTGGCCGGGCCTCGTCAAATGAGCCGCAACTTGAGAATAAGCATCATTTTGCCGCACTGCTGCAGCGTGTTCGATCATTCGCGTCTTGAGCAGTCTGCCAGTTTCTCTGACGTAATTGCTTTACCCGCAACTGCACTAGATTTTGTAGCCGACTCCAGAGGTTTCTACCCGTGGCATAAGGTCAGAGCCCGCATACCGTTCAACAGACTACTAACACTCAAGAAGGTAATTATGGTTAATTGTCACTGCAGGTTTGCAGTAATTACTGTATTCTATAAATAAACGTCCACAGCCAAAGACATGAACGGATATGTCCAAAATAAATAAAGAAGCTTTCTATTACAAGTTACCTCTTTAATAAGTGTTTTAATTGAATATTTTGGCATCGAAAATCTGATTAGTTAAACTTTTTGAAGATAAAATCAAGATCAGAATGGGAAATGTTGACCAATCTTTTAAATTCCCTAACAATATGGGCAATAACTTCTGCTTTAAATGAAAGAACATACTTATTAATGTATAGCGGAGCCGTTTTTAGTAGATTTTGTTAATTCTGGTTCCCCTTCTTTGCTCAAAAAACAAAATTGAGTGATAAATTTTGCCGTTCGATATTTTTGAATCTGATAATCTCCTGCCTGTTCTGTTTCAAATTTTTATATTCATTGGTTCTCTTCTATATCTTGAAATATTTGAACTGGGTTTGTTTACGGCGTTCCAGAGCAAACTTTTGACTGACTTTTGACTTTTGTCTGAATGCTCCCGCATGGCCTAGTACTCTGTCCAGGCCGAGTCCGAACCAAATATGGAAGGACATTACACTGGGGACCGGCGAACTGTACTTCAAGCGGTACAGGCCTGCTGCAATGACGCCGAAGCCATTCGAAGAGTGTTCTCATGCAGATTTGCTGTGATCTACCGGATGGTTGCTATAGAAGCTGGGCTGTATGGGGCTCTTTTCCGTCCTGTACAGGTTCGTCTCAATTTCATGGCCCTACATGAAGAGGACGATGTTGAGCTGGCACCCGGACGCTTGCTTACTCATCCCAAACACGCCGATGATATTGCGCTGCTAGCCTCAAGCTTTGGTGTTCTACACTCTGTAGTCTCACGGGTAAATGATATCGCTATGTCGGTTAGCATGTCTATAAATAGAGCTTGGCTCACTGAGAATGTCACATTACACGAGTAAGTAAGCAGAACAAAAGCAAAAAAGGCAGACAGACATTTCTCGAAAACTATGGAAGTTTAAATACGAGTTGGGTGTTTTTATAGGAGAAAAAACTGTCCGTGAGATCGGAAGGTTCTGTTGACAGGAGAGCCCATCCCAGGCTTCATCAGCGTACTAAGGTTGGCAAAGAGGAGCGGACCACATTGGTCACGATACCATCACCAATTGACGGAGATATGACTTTGATACGCTCTTGTTGATTGCCAAGTCTGCCGACAGGGTGGTGAAAAGAGACGAACACGTCATGGTTCTCAAAAGTCCGTTGCTGGTCACCATAAGGTCAATGAGTGCATATGTTTTCAATTTGACCTGCTATAAATTTCATGAATACATGTTACTCAAAAACCGCAGATAATACTGGAAGAATACGATTTTTTTCGCATATGACGCAACATCAAAGGATGGGTGGTGATATCTTGCACTCCTATATCGGTCAAGTTTCCTTTTCAATATTTGAACAGAAGCTCACATAATAACATCCAGGATCAGAGCATTCCAAGATTCTACCAGTCTGTCACAAAAGCAGGATTTTCGTGTGTCGAGCCTAGTCCCAGTTGAACGAAGTGTGAATGGCGGACCACTCAAGGTGTCACTAGGTAGAAAACAGCAGCCCTAACCGCCCATCATACGAAATGTCCGGATCAGATCATGCCACAGCTGCCTATACCTCAAAGAACAATAGTCGCCGAAGATCACGCAACATGTCGACATATGCAAAAGATTGATACTCTTTCGCTAATGGGCATTGACTCAAGTTGTGATTCTGATTATCCTGTAGTATTTATTGAAGTTACTTCAGTCATGAAAGGATGTCAGCTTTGTAACGAGCTTATTTCTGACCGCTAACAAAACGTGCATGCTTTAAATAGTAACTGCTTAAATCGTATGTGTTTTTATCATTGATTTTTACTGTCTTTATAAATTTAAATATATGGTATTGAAAGCATGCACGATAAAATTAGTTCGTGTCCTTGTATAATAGCGAATTACGTCTTCTTTAAATTTATACTCAAAGAAAGAGTAGCTTTCGGTTTTAAAAAAGTTGCTTAATTGCCGAATAACTTTCTAATCTAGGGACTTCTGCATTCAAATTCAAGGTTTAAAAGCTATCCACTGTGTACATCCTGTAAAAGGAAAAGGACGTTTTCGCCTAGTGCTTGAGGAAGAAGTCATATAATTGTCATAAAATATTTAAAATGATGTGGAACATATTTTATGCATTAAAAGCAGCATTAATAAATAGACGGATACGATGTATTAGAAATAAACACCACACAATTGTAAAAAAGCTCATTATTAGCAACTTTTCTAAAACCGAAAGCTTCCTTTTCTTTGAGTTTAAAATTTAAAGAAGGCTTAATTTTATATCAAGCAAGTACAAAAAATATTGTTTTCATGCGATTTCATCCAATATATTCTAATTCATATAGGCAGTCACAAAAAATGATAAAAAGGCAATGTACTTAGATAGCAATTTTTGACAATAGATTCGTTTTGCTAGTGGTCAGAACGAAGCAAGTTTAAAAGCCCGCATCCTTTCATGATTTAAATGACTTCAGAATGGACTACACGATAATCAGTATCACAACTTAAGTGAATGCCGATTAGCGAAAGAGTATCAATCTTTCGCATCTGTCGACATTTTGCGTGATCTTCGGCGACTACTATAAATTGCTTATTGTCAGATAGGTGTGTTTCATAGGGTAATGAACCCATTCCAGTAGTAAATTTTGTTGCTTGCCTTGGAATACTTTTGAGTATTGTGAGGTCTTTCGCGATCCATTGTCCTCAAGCTTGGATAGCGAACTCCAATAGCGACCATACAATGATTTTAAAGACAAAGCATTCATCATAGAAAGCATAGAAGGCCCGTTTGACAAAATACGGGGCCGACATCGTGGACCTGACTAATTTGAACAGTGCAGGGCTGGTTTAAGGTGACACCGTGATCCACATTCCCAAGTACTTCTGCGCGTCCACTTCCTGCTGTGGTATGCCATCCAGACAGTAAAACATGCGGTTCTGAGATTTGGGTCGGCCAACTCGTAAGATATTGCACCTCTTTTCACTCAACGGTACAAGGCAGTCCTTCAACCCTTCTCAAAGTCGATGTAGTTTCGCTTGTGAAGGCTGTTCGTCAACTGCAGTTCTTATGACGCTCCAAAACTTAAGCGTTGCGATATCTCAATCCAGTTCACGCGTGCGGTCATTTACGTATACGATTAAATGTCACGTTCATTATCTCCCAAAGGTAAGGAAGAAGAAAAGGGGTCAAGCGAAGAAGAAAAACAAAAATTCTGGCTCGCTATTCCCTACGTGAAAAACGTTTCAGAGTCGACTGCACGAATACTAAAACCCTTTGGAATTGGAGTGGCGCATAGACCAGATTTCACAATCAGACAACAAATCATGAAGTCCAAAGACCCGCTGCTATCAACCTAGCAGTCAGCCGTTGTCTACAGCTTACCATGCAAAAATTGCAAGGCGAGGTATGTTAGAGAGACGGGCAAACGCCTGGGCACAAAACTGCAAGAACATCAACTTGCAATTAATCGCGAGGGCAAGTTGCCTTTAGTCTTTAGTCATGTGAAATAACTCAAACACGCATTCGCCTTTGAGAAAGCGAGGGTGATCGGCAGGGCCAATGAGAAAATTACCAGGCTAGTGCTGGAAAGTTAGTCCTCCACTGGCACAATCAACAGAGCTATCGACCTAAACCTTGCCTACCAAGCGCTTCACACAAGGCTCGGATCAAGTTGGCCAGAGCCAGTAGTGCAAACGAGTATGCAGGATCGAGAGCCAACGCCCACGGAAAATAGAGGTGGAGGTCGGAGGTCACGCGGCCAACATCAAACACTGCATCAACGTCGCAGCCTCGAAGCGAAGAACAACTCAAGTGAACAGCAACGAGTTATCAGTCCACCGGGTGACGGGGGGAAGCCAGCAAGCATACTGACTTGCTTACAACTATGCTGACCCCAGAAGGGACGAAGGTCAGGTCAGCCCACCAGCAGCCAACCTCCAGGAGACCAAATGTGGTCAGCAACGAACGGACATGTCAAAGTTCACACGTCCAACATCGATACGATTTGAGGCAAACGGCAAGCCGGACTAACTCAAGACTACCAGACTCTACCATTACTAAACTCTGATGATGGACGCGAGAAGGTTTTCGAAACGTCAGTTCAAATACAATTTGCTCCATGAACCCGCCCCCTCTTCATCTTCCTTACCTTTGGCAGATGATGAACGCGATGACATATTTGGACCCAGAATCTTTCGGCATTTAAATAATTAAAAGCGAAGAGCCAAGAAGGTAGCCGAGGGGAACCGCAACCTGCACCGACATGAAGAGTTTTAAAGTGGTTGAATAGGAAGTTTTGAATCCAATTCAGGAGATTTTCCTTAATACATATTCAGCTGCGTCTGTACAGGAGTCGTTTATGCGGGACACTATCGAATGCCTTCTTAAAGTCACTGTAGACAACATGGACCGATTTCCTCCATTATCTGTCCGGGTCTATCGTTCTAAAAAATAAGGCAGGTTTGTCACGCCAGGCCTGCATCTATGGAATATATGCTGCACATCTGATACTAGATTATGATGCTCGAAGTAGCACATCAGCTCTCGCCTAACTCCAATCCAATAATTATGTAGCAGATGGCAGTGAGGTTGATTGGTCTGTAACTGGTTGCGAAGATCTTTCTGCTACCTGTTTGCAGCGGTGAGATCCGCACAGCTTTCCAATCGGTGGGTAAACAGCTGACTTCGGACGAGGCGTAGATGAGCACAGAAAAAGGTCTGTAGCGACCAGCTCAAGTCGGAGTGCATTTCGGAATGCTTGCAGCTTTCGGCCTCTGTAACAGCCAATCACTGGCCACGTAACACATGACCTCATGTGACGACCGCCGAGCAGATCTCTTTTCACACGCCGTCAGCTAGCTTGCGGTTGTGCGGTCGTCTGGTAGTCTATTTCCTACTGCCAATACAAGTGAACATGTGAGTCCCAGAAAGTAACTGAAAAGAAGACGGCTGCCATAGCCTGGTCGGGCCCCCGTGTTCGTGCGGCGCATCCAGCACGCGGCCCGTTAAAGGAGTATATTGCTAACCTAATTACTTATTTTATTAGTTACTTAGAGGAGCGTCCAACTACACATTTTCTACGTGGTGATTTAATCACCTCCACCTCCTGACAAGAAACGGTGAAACGTCCATTGAGAACTCCACAGAATTCTGAAAGAAATGACAGGGAAGCACAGTTTCAGCTGATGCAATAATGGTCTCATTTGCCGCAACCTCTTTGGTTACATCTATACCACTCAATGCAGCAAGACAGCGCACAGTAGAACTAATACAGTCATACATGATTGATGTTCCCGAAACTATCTGATTTGCACTTTTAGATTTATGCTGACAAATCAACTTTTATTTTGACAACACATACTATCACTTGCTAAAAGGGTCACCTGTATCACATTTTCTTACTGAGATGGCAAAACAGATTTGAGGCTTTAGCTCTTCTGCTAGTCAAACCTAAGTTGTGCCTGCGATAACTTCCGTTATCGGAAGAAAGGATCCGCTGGCAACCCTTTAAAAAGTAACCAAAACCAGGCTTCCTGGGGTTCAATTTGCGTTCGAAAAGAGGCCAACGCCAAATTCCCGTTTCTCGATGTCCTTATTGAACGAAAGCTTGATTTTGGATGAAATGTCATGGGACCGGGCAATTTCGACTCCTTTAAAGCCAACAACTCTTGATGAACCTTCGATACAGAACCATTATCTCAGTCATAGTTGGGGGAGTAAATTCGCCTATTATCATAAAGGTGGATTCGAAGAATTGAAAATTGCTCCATCCTTACTCATTTCTGGGTCGTTGCTTGTCTTCAGTAGAAAAGCGGGGTTTCTTTCTAGTGTGCTCATTCGTAAAAAACGGAAGATTAACTTTGTTGTCACAACTTTCCGGTTCAGCAGTTCTTTTTCAACATCTTACCGTGTCCTGAAAATGAGCTTTTTTATAGGGGATTGCCATCAGCGAAGGATTTGCGGTGATAGCCCGGTAACGGGTTAACTGCGCTAAGTTCGTGGTACTGCCTATTTATTGCATAGTAGCAATAACGTTTTCTCCCCAAAAAGGTACGGCATAGTCCATCCACATCACATTCCTCCCCACAGAGATCTTCAGCCTCCAGCCATCAGTGAAGCACTTCCTCCACAATCTCCGTTTTTTATTCATTTCTTTCTTAAGCGCCTTAGTCAGCCACCGGGATGTGTTGTTTATCTTCTTCCGTGAAATCGGGCAATAGTTTTTGGAGAGATTATGCAGCAACTCACTGAATCATTCGCAATCCTCAGCTATACTGCTGAACAAAAGCGCATTTTCAACTATTTTGTTTATTTCGACCTTCATTTGCTCTAAGTCGTCACGCCAAAATATTAAATAGGTCCAGTGAAATACGTCATGATTACCTCAACCTAGGGGGTGTAGGCATTGCCCTTCATTTCTGCTGTCCAACGATTTTGTGAGCACCAGTTCTAGGCAAGTTGGTACCTGCATTTTAAACGCCATGGTGGGAAACGGGACATGTTAAAAGAGAGATAAACTGAGTGCCAGGTCCGGTGAACTTCAGCCGAACGCTAGTTCTAGACCACTTGCGTATTTTGAACTCCAGCGGATCACTGACGTCACCAATAATTTAAGACGTCATTCAGCGGAGTTAATCCTGCGAACTCCCTTGACAGACGAACGTCAGCTTCGAGGTCTTCGTTGATGGTCTGTAGACGGCCAAAACTTCCAGTCTTGGTACCTTCAGTGTAAGGTAGATAGCTTCGGCGCTGCGTAAAAACACTTCTGTTTTTTTTTTTGAACACTACGTAAGTGACGTTTTCTCCCTCACTGACGCCGTCTCCCATCTCTTCGAAAAAAGGGAAAATCGGGTATTGCCAATTCGAGATCATCCAATTTTTCAGCCAGACATCTTTTACTTAAAGAGGCAATCTTGGAAAGAGATAACGGACGTGCGCTTTCAGGGCAGTTTTAGTAACTAGACGCTGATGAAATGCCATGGTCAATAAAAAACACAAAAGTAGTTTCGGTTGGTGGAATTTACACCATCTGTTATTGTAGAAGAAAGGCATTTACGAAGAGTATTTCTGATGAAGAAAGGTGGCAAAAATGCTTGCAAAACTAGAAATTGTTAAGTTACTTCTTTCATAGGCAAAAATATCAGCTACTTGAAAAGTTACTACCTAAAAAGTGAAACAATAACCAGTACTGAGTGAGAACGCCTGAGAATGTATTCATAGATCGTATCACAAAAGGGTTTAGTAAGTAAACGCCTGGCAACTGCGATCTTCATGCCCAGTTCCTAAGGAGAAACCATGGGGGGGCACAGTGGTAGGAACAGTTTATTCTGTACAGAAGGAAATGGAGAATAAGCAATTGAAAATTGACTATTAAAGGACCGAACAACCGTAAGCCAGTTAATGGCATCTTAAATGATGTCTGCTTGGCAGTCGTTGCATGAGTTCTTCTGTGAATCGGACTGTGATTGGCTGTTCTAGATGCCAGCAACAACACGCGTTCACAAGTGTGGGTTCGACTGGAGCTAGTAAAGACAAACGTTCGCAAGTGCGCGTCGTGTGGAACTAGTCACTACAAACGCATGCATCATTGCATCATCTTCCCTCATTCGCGGTAAATTTGGTTTGATGTAGCTTCCCAGTCCACGCTGAGAAATGCGTCAGTTGACAGCTTTTATAGTTCAGGCTGTGGTAAGGATAGCTTATAAGTTTTGTAGATTCTAAGCTCAAGCTCTCCGATGTACGCCACTCCAATTGATTGGCTGCAAGCGACAAAGGATACACCAGGCAGTCAAAGCTTTCCAGCAACTTGTAACAGCTGGCGCAAAGACAAAGCAGGAAGCTAGCGCAGGACAAAACCCTTTGTATAACTCTTTACTCTGCCATCCCTGATTTCTTAGTTGGGAAACCTTCATTTTGTTGAGGCAACCACCTTCGACAGTATTACCGAAATACGCCAAAACGGTAGAGTCTTTTTACGTGGCCGGTTTTAAAATGAAAGTATTTACTTTCGCATTTAGACGTAGAATGACCACGTAACCACCTATCTGAAAAAGATGCAACCGCTACAGCGGCCAGATAGGTATCGAAAACGCTAACCTGTCGAATTCTCCCATACGTTACCAATGTGTCTGAGCTTGTCGAAAGACAGTTAAGAAAGCATCAGATACAAGTAGCATAGCAGTTCACAACCACCTTACAATCACAGCTTTTATACCCAAAGGACAGGGTTAGCTATCTCCAAAGAAAAGACGTTCTGTACAAGATCTCGCGTGCCAGTCGTGATGAATTTTGTTGTGATCAAACAGGAAAATGTGCCTCAATCGGCATACACCAACAGAAATCAGCGAGTAGAAGACGATGCCATTTATCTCAGGTGGCCATGTTCACACTAGAAACCGGCCACAAATTCGCATGGAAGAACCAACGGATATTCGACACTTATCCGACTAAAAGAGACCGCGAATTCCTGAGAGCAATGCACCCAGGTGAAACATGCATCAATGGACATATGCATTTGGCCGCCCTCTATAGTAACCTCAAGGTCAAGACATAATTCTGCCAATCGGCATACATATCCGATGATTATTGATTTTTCTGGGCACTTAAAATTTGAATTGTTTGTCGCACATTTTCTCAGGGGAAACTGTCTCAAAAATCTACACATTTTCAATCTTCATAAGGAAGCTTTTCTCTTCCTCATAGTAGATTGGGTACGCTGATGGAGATCATTTTAGTTTTACTTGTTTTCCGGGATTTTTTGCGGTCTATTCGGAGCTTCCAACTAACCTGATCTGCAGAATGTGATCATTGTAGATCATCCGGCTTTTCTCACCAGTTAACAGTCCCAATCGAAGTTCCTGAAGTAATTTCTGAAGTTTAAACTGCCCTTGAGGCAATAAATATAGCTGAAAAAGCTCCCCGATGGGAAGCAAGGTAGTTACAATGTACACACACGCAGAGAAAAAAAAGGAGATGCATCACGGGATGGTACACCTTCAGCCCCTTTGGCATAACCCTCCTAGTGTGAGCGAGTGTGTGTGTGTGTATCGATAGAGCTCTCGCGTGGGAGCCATAATATTTACGTAGGGATAAGCAGTGAGTGTGAGCAATGGCTTGATACTAAATTACCCACCACATCTGCAGACACACACGCATACCAACACAGCTCACTAGTCCCACGAATCGCAACACATCACAAAAGCACTCATTTTGAAGTAATTTTGGGTGTACAGGCGTCTGATCCGCCACTGATCTCGTTACTCCTTGCGTTAATTCATCCTACTCGGATAATTTTCACGGACAACTGGTCTACAATCCCTCACAGATACAGAGAGATTCATAAAAGACAAAACAAGAGGCTTGGATTTTCCCCTGATTAAACAGTCAACAAAATGGCTGGCGACCTAGAAGGTGAGTTGACTGAGATGACTATGCCATCGTTTTACTCCTTTAACGAGGCACTCTTCAATCACACCGGGACAAATTTTGTGAATCATGATACTCTCATTTATTCTCAAATAAAACTTACTTTTCAGTTTACTAGGATTACAAATTTCACCGACACGATGTAGTCATAAATATTCAGCCACTTAACATGGAGGAGGTCCTGAGACTGATGAAAACTAATGGGTTGATTGATACAGTCTAGACGGTTAGAATGCCTTCCACACGCCATAGAGGTGGAAGTTCTTGTCCTGACTATCGTCACAGCTGCATTTCACACACTCTTACTCATGCCCTGATACAGTACCTGTTTTTACGTTTGTGCGTTCCTGATATATTCCTATTAGTTCCGCCCCCAATATTTTTCATCAAGAGGCATATATGGCGGTTTCTGGTGTAGGTACCATCATCAGCCAGCCAGAAGTCACATGCTGGGTGGTGTGGACCTGAACTTCTAATGCAGTTCAAGCCCTCCGAGGACGCGATGGAGAATAATTAGTGTCAGGTATAGAGGACAGAGACTGCTAATTACGTAATAGGTATCCTATGGATGCAGCCATTTCATTGGGCTGTTATGTAATTTTCATTATTGGTACGAAGTTTGCAGACTTAGCCAGAACTCTAAACAAATTTACTCATTTTAACCAATGCAGTTGTACTTACCTCTCTAACTCTATATTTTGTTAAAAGCCAATGCGGTCAACATGTTTTTCACTGCATTTTGTGACGCAAAACTCCGGCCATTGGCAAAAAATGTTTTTTTCAAAAATGAACACTATACTTGTTTATGAAAAGCGATGTGATTCTTTAAACCTCGCTTCACTTGATTTCTTCCTAATCAAGACTAGATTTACAGGTCCTGAAACTTATACATGCTAATTTTTGTCTAACTTATACTAGGGCTTGCCGTAGCATAATGCCTATAAATGAAGGGGGTTGACTGTGTCGTACTTAAAAGCACGATTAATTGTATGCGTATTACCCTCAAGATACTGAGCTAGAAGGCCATTTTTCTTACGATTGTGCGTTCTCGGCTAAAATCTGCTAATTACATCAAAATAACGTGACCAGATTTATGTTAAAGTACCAAGTTGAAGAAGCGTTATTTATTAATACCTCAAGTCCTACCATGCCTTACTTTTTAAACGTGGGAAAATGTTTCGTCTTCGGGCTAGCTGTAGACTTACGACAGTATGTAGCTTGCGATAGAAACAGACTAAGGCAACAGTAGTTTAAGCAGTGCATCTCATATACCACTATTGCCAGCATTCTGTCCTTCAGAAATGGTGGTCATAGGAGTTTAAACGTTGTGGAATTAGGATAGGCAGAGTAATACGTTTTACTAACTGCTAGGTGTATTCCTATTTTATTTATAAATGTTGTTGATTTATATCTGTAGACTTTCCCAATCTGCATTATCGCTTAACGTATTGCGAAAAAACCTGATAATCAAAATGTCGGTTTCTTGAAAGTAGTGAAAAAATAAAAATGGTGGTTACGAGGTTGCCTACTTCAAATCACTTCAGGTCCAACTTACCGTTTGCGATTCAGACTAGAATAGTCAGCGGCGCGAAGCGCATGCGGAACAACTTACTCACAACGACCGCGGGAAAAAAATTCACTACATTTTTCTACTTTACACTTCTATAAATTTCCTTCACAGCCTATCATATATTTTTACACCAAGTCCCCCCCCCTGTTACCACTGTTTCCGTAGGATAAAATGCTGGGACTAGGAGTAGATGAGGTGCACTACCTACCTTCCGTCACCCAGACCAATAATAAGAGCCATGCTACCAATACGACTGCTTCTACATATACTACTTAATAGCGATGCAACTGTGTGTAGTACTGATACTATTGGGGTCGCTATAGGTTAGTGGTGACGCCGATTTGAGGCAGCTTTGAGACTCATGTCAGCTTCATTTCAACAAGGAGTGTGAATTTTGAGAAATGCTTTTCTCTGCAAATGTATGTTTAAGGCCTGCTGCACATCATGGTACACCTTTGTATCCGCGCTCTCATCTCCATCCACCAACAGCTGTGTCAGGTCCTACTAAGGTAGGACTACGAGGGCTGGAATACTGCTGCTAGAAGGAACATGTCAATACGGAAACAGTTAATAGTAGTAATCCTAGCCAATAATTGCAAAACTAAGGCATGGTAACACAAATGCAGTAGAAGCAGTCCAATATTGGGTTATATGCTACTACTCGCCTTTTGTTTGTGAGCTTGTTTTGGGTGTGAATATAGTACTAAGTGGAGTGAGGCCAGAAAAACGTCTGACCTCAATCTCGCTGCTGCACTGGCCATTTGCGGACTTCTCTTACCCTTTTCTTATCGATCTCAATCCCAGTTTTGCAAAGAGGCAATCCAATAATAGGTGCCGTAATACTAATATTCGTTGGGATTCGCCTTCAGTATGGCAGCGCTGAGGTTCTTCTGGTGGTGCAGTCCTTTTATAACTGTCACCCCAGTTTATAAGCGGCATCTGCCGATCGAGCGCCGTGATTGGTTTGTAAATAGTCAATGGCAACTGGCTTTGCAGGTAAGCAAGTTTGCCCGATTACGCCGCCAGACTCCTTGGTCGAAACTGATGACTTTAGAAGAAGCTAGCTTTGGGAACCCTTAGTAAGAGTTGGGTATAGTTTTAACCAGTTCTACACGGATTCGATGCTTAGACTGACCTTATATGTTGCATTCACGTTTATCGGTGTTTATCGAGCCCCCTGAGAGCAAATTTCAGGCATGTTGAGATAAATAATTGTAAAGGCCTTCTTTGCTACGTGGGTTCAAATACCGCCGAACGCCTCGCGTTTTTTCACAGTTTAGTCGACTCAAATTAAGCAAATCTGTCAAACCTCCTAATAATAAATAACTGTGCTAGATAATTGAAAGGGGCCTTTTAAAAGCCTTTCCCCCTCACTTTTCCCTCTGAACACCCGGAGGAGAGGCCCCCATTGGGGCTTTCACACCTTATTTGTCCCGAATTTGTGCCACGGCTAGTGCCACACAGACGTGCATGTTAGAGTTAGGAGCGAATAATCGAAGTGGATTAAGATTAGTAAGCAGCTTTGTATCTAGAACGCGGAGGGACCTAGTCTAGAGCGTGTGGGTGGTAGGCAGAGAAATGGCGCAGACATTGACCCGCTGCGTAGGACACTGGTGATTTTTACTCCACAGGCTCAGCATGGTTTCGTTTGCAGTCCACGCTGTCTACGCGTTTAATCCATGGGTGTTTAAGAGGTAAAGGAGGGTTGTTGAGAAATTTGGTTAGCGGTTTCCTTTTCTTGTTTCTGAAGGGCGATGCAATTCTTTAAATTTCGCTTTACCTGGTTTTTATCAAATCAAGACTAGATTTTCAGGTTCTGGAAGGGATATATTTTCTTATTTGAGAGATAGAGAGAGAGAAGGAGAGAGAAAGTGGTATGCTTTGGTTTGAAAAGATAACACCAACATTTTCAGCAAAAGAGCCTCCCATTCAAAAGGAATCAAATCTGGCGCACAGCCCCACAACATCGGGTCATCAAAGGTAATCCGTAATCGCCAATGCCTGCAATTTTCGACAATAGCCGTCAAATATACAGTTCTGCAAGTGCTGCAAGCAACTTTTCTAAATTTTTAAATGTTTGATTATTTCTCCCATACCAGGGAAACGCATTTACGAAAACTATTAAATAATAATGAGCAGCATTTGGCATATTAAGTAATTAAGAGAACTATAAGACGTACTGAGTGTTTGTTAAGAAAATTTCCAGCTTGTGGAGACGTCAAAAATAGCTATAAATTAGAACAATAAATTTAAATGGTTTGTTAAGCATAAAACATAAGCAAACACTTTCCTTATACAAAAAGAACTTGCCTTTAGTCGAAATATTTTGCATATGTGGAAATGATTAGATACGTAGTTATTGAATATCGTTGAATAAATTCTCCTTTCATTTCGCTAGTTGTCCGTGTTTTCATTGATAAGTTTATTATTTGTCCGTTTGTTCGACGTCTACTAAAACCCTTTAAAATAAGATATAATTCAACAGCATTTACCGAAAAAACGAGCTTTTGGATACTATTTCCTATGCAGATGACCATGTAAGTCAAATGCGGAAATGCTTCAAAACAGCAAACCACATTTTCGAGCATACAACATGTCCGCTAGATACCATGCGTATTGTTTTTCCTAAGATTAATAAGAAAGTTTTCATAATAGGTTACCGTTTAAAAAATGTCTTTATTGGATATATAGCTGACGAACTTCTGCGAATATTAACTATTTTCAAGATATTATCTCGAATTTCCCCTATTTTCCTGTGAGATTAATCTCACAGGAAAATAGGGGAAATTCGACAATTTCTTTTACGTATCTGGAGAAAAACGATTAAATTTGACTGGAGATGAAAGGATATACATTTCTCTTTATAACGGATTATTTTTCGCTTAAGGAGATTTATTCCAAGATTCGTAATAAACGTGCGAATGCAAAAAAGCAGGCTACGTAAATGACCATTATTTTAAATACTTATCATTCTTCTGGCTGATCCGTTTCTAAATAACGCTTGAGCGGAACCTATTATTTACAAAAAGCTATATTTCTGCATGACTTACATTCACTAAGGTTTCGTTAGGCTGTCTCCGCGGTAACATGTAGAACCTTTGTTTACGTGCACGACCAGCTGTGCGGTTAAAAAAAATGTTCTACCAAGAACTTTTTAGCTAATGCATTTTTTGCCAAAAACTTCACAGAATACCCAAATATAATCTTTAAAACTTCTATCACTGCTTTTTTCAGAAAATAAATTCAATTCTATTAACTTCGCTTTAGTTCCAGTTTATAGACTTCGCACAAAATTTTTCAGTCCTGGAAGGGATTATTATTCCACCTTTTTTACTAATTTTGGAATTCTTCAATAGCACAATGTATATTTGAAGAAAGTTTCGTCCTGTCTTTCCTTATAGCATACGGAATTGCTTTTATATAATCATACTCATGATTTAGCAAAAATGAGAGCCTATTTCCCCCAATAACTTTAAATAAGAGGGCAATTTCCAAACTAAAGCCCTTCTTATTATTAAATCCACTTATTTGATCAGTTGTCCAGATATACGCTATACTACCACGTTAAATTTCGTCCTGAAAGTTGTTTGCAGGATTCGCATAAGTGTTGGCCAAATTAGACTGCTTCTAAAACGGAGCTAGGGTTGTGACCTGCTTGTACTTAAAAATCGTAGAAAAAATCGGTTCACAATGGGCGAAGCAGGAAATCGAAGGTAGAAAATTGTGACTTAAATTGAAAAACCCGCACAATCGTTACTTATATTAGGGTTCGCCCATAGCATAACGCATATAAATAAAGGGTTACGCTCTCTGGTACGTAACAGCATAGGAATTTTCTTCGGCATCAGGCTACCTCCGATTTCGTCAAAATTAAGATACTGAACTAATGGGGCAGTTTTTCTTGCTAGAAGGATTTCTCAGGATAAAATGTACTAATTAGATCAAAGTAACGTGACCATATTGATACTAAACTGCAGAGTTAAATTTATTCATGGCTTTTACCTGAATTCTTAGCTGTATTGTAGAAGTTAGTGGCTCTCACATTTGCGCCAATTACATAGTTATTATCTTACGAATATAAACGTTTCATTGGACAGTTAATGGCTTATCATTATCATTATCTTCATAAAATTTGCACTCCACGTATACAGATTTTGGAAGAACTCTTCGGATTTTTAATCTTTTTAATTAATGTACTAAAAATAAGCAGACTTCTATCTGAGGCAAGGTCATTGGCCTCTTCTAGCGCTGCGGCCTTCCCTGCTCATTATTTGGTCTGCAAATGGATTTAGAGCTAACGAAAAGACTATATTTCAGTTCATCGGACGCTCACTTTATTACTCATTAGATTATTGATTTGCAATGTTTGTTCCATTACAGACAGGCTACACTTCATTATCAAAGAGGCCACCGTGGCTGTCAAAACCTGTTAAACAAACTACCTTCAGTTTATTTGCGCCGCTACTTCACCGTCTACCTGCGTGGAGCAGCCGTTGGACCCCCCCCCCCCCACGTCTGCCAACTTCAAAGGCTAAGAAAGATCGGTGGTGCCCGGGAGAGAGAGAGACCAAGAGCTCTTGTCCATCAGTAATCAGCCCTTAACCCAAAAGCTTTCGATATCACGGCATAGAAAGCTACCGGTTGCGAGGATAGCCCAAGCCTTTTCTAAACACAAGAATTGGACTGAGAGACCTCCTCTTCAGTGTGGCCTTCGTGGTACCCCTGCTTGCGCAACTCGCTCATTGAGGTCCCGCTCCTATAGTGCCAGCATTCAGCTAGTGTATGGGACACGTAGGCGGGCTGTTTGCGAGGAAGCAAGGTAGACGCTTCACGAATCTGCATCACTACAGACAAGTAAACATGCATTCATCCGTTGCTAGTCATCGGCCTTGTGCGTTTGGATACTACAAATGCGAAATGAGAAGGCTTTGCTCCTAAATGTTCTCTGTTCAACCTCACACTATGTACTCAATCATAAGGCAATGATTAAGCCAGTAACCTTATTAAAAATACCGTATTTAGAGCCAAAGGTGTTTGTGGTAAAATATAAAGCCTGAAAAATGCGTCAAAACTCTTAAACTGCAATAGTTACATTAGAAATACCGTGGCAATTTCGCACTCAACAAGTCTTTCCCTTACGGTGGCCTTATCGGAGAACAGCTTTATCCCCCAATAAGTCTCCTTCCCTGAACCAGCTTATACTAAGTCCGGGGACTTAAAGATCACGTGGGCTGCTTATAACACCCATGTTATTTTAACTTCCATTCATGCATCATTTTTACATTTTACTTTTAGACGTGAAACGAGTCGAAAGTCGGTTGATTGACTATCAGGTCAGCAAACCGGCAAATGTTTTCTGTGCATAGTCTTTTCGCTTAATTTTCACCTGAATGTAACAAACCGAATTCGATCATATCTCCTAGATAGCCCATGGAATCTCATCTCAATAAAATATGATATTGATAGCATTTATTTCACTCCTAGTTCAGAAGGTTGTCAACAGTTACGGGCCCGTCAGACGTCCCTAAAGTTATACGTAGGCGAGAGTGTTTTACATAACCCATGGGCTTGCGCTTGATGCTATCCAGGAAACTGTGAATCAAACTGACTTCGTTGGTTAACCAGCTCTCTTCTAACTTCCTAGCAATCCGACATTTTCACGTGTACATCCTGATGATTCGAGACCAAAAACCATCCTACTGAGGAAGGTATCCGTTGTCTTCCTGCACACCACTCTGAGCATAGAGAATTTAGTCGTTTAAAGCTAATTAAGTCATAGGAACAGGACGTATGAAGCTACCTACAATAATACAGTTAAGGCCTCTGCCAACATTCTGCCTGCCAAATAGAAGTGGTTCCCGTTAATTACTATAGATTAACTACCAGTAATGCCTACTAACATTAAATTAGTAACACGATTATTCTGGTTTTTGTTTTTTCACCTTGTCGTCTGAGCATTTTCGGAAACCTATTTATTGCTGAAGTATGAAAAAGGCTTTTCTTTTGAATTTACAGTCGAAGGTGAAAGCAATGAGTGTAGGCGTAAATTATGCTGCCCTCGACAGCGAAAGACAACGCCAAGAGGACCTGCTTCGTGAACTCCGTGAACTTGAGAAGGAAATGACTTCCCCCCTCTTCGACAGAACGCAATTACCGCAGTTAGCATCCAATGTTGGCGTAAGTTCTGAGGCGTTCTGGCTCTCTTCATATGCTTTTTCCTTTCCTTTATAGGTTGAACTTGGCCTTAATGCAAAATGCCTCAAATACCTGACGAGGATTTCAGAGTTGGAGGGCTACGTTGCGGTAAGTTGACTTTAGTTGTGCCTCATTACTTTTCGGCAGGATATCACAGCACACTTTGCCGAACGATCAGTGGAACTGAGTAATCCCAACGTTGTACCTTCAGCTGTTTACCCATACAAGGTTGGTCCTATTCACTTTTACCTACCTGATGATTAAACAATTTGTTTACTTCTAATTGAAATCTGCCCAAGCACTAACCAGCTAGCCTAGTAGTCAGTCAGGTTCATTCTAGATGATCACTTAAGAAGCCCACCTGGCCGTCAGCTTACTGCGTCCGTATTTAAGGATTCCATGCGCGCAGCAAAGCTGGGCAAAAAAATTGATACAAGTGTAATTACATTCACGGCGCATGGTGAGCTTCATAGCTCACATCGGTAGAGCGTTGGCTGCGCAAAAGCCTTCCCTGCCGTGTGGGTTGGACTCCTATCGAGGCCGCGCAAATTGCACAATTGGCATAATCGAATTATAAAGGTGTGTACCACATGACGCTGTGAGTAATCTCTTGAGGAGAAAAACAGTATCCTGTTTGGTCTACGATCTTTTGACTCCAATACCGATTCATTTTTGTTTTAGACATTGACCGGGAACGTTGGAAACTGCTGGGATTATGTGGACCAGCTAGCCTCCCTTGCGCAAATTCATCTGAAATCGGCAGCTCAATATCATCAAGTAAGTTTGGTCACTCACGCGCTATGACCACATGATAAGTGTGTGCCAACAAAGCATTGCACAACTCTATAACCCTCAAGAGAAGAAGAAGACTCGATCGCTGGGACAATATGTTTATTCGCCTGACGTTTCGATATCCGTCGCGGATTCGTCATCAGAGACATGAGTAGCAGAAAGGTAAAGTATGCACAGACGTTTGCAGTATTTATAGGACACAGTCATTACTGCAAGCATACAGCGACAATTAACGTTAATTGCCTTCTTGTGCGTGGACTGCTTGTTGGACGGCACGCGGGCTCTGACCTGTTGAACTTTCGTCACGGGCGGTGAGCTCGGGCATGATGATTGCTCGGCCGTCTGGCTCCCCGGTGTTGGCGTACGATGAGGCGTTGGCCTGCCCATTCCTCAAGTGACGGCTTGCTTTGGCCACATTGAATCTCAGGATTGAATATGGATTGGGCAAATCGTTGCACTTGTTGATGGATTGGGGGCCCGTGAACCATGACTCAAGTAGTTCTCGGCTCACCCGATTGTTACCGCTTGCGAGAATTTCGGCCTCATCAAATTTGAAGGTGTGGCCGGGTTTCGTCGAATGAGCCGCAACTTGAGAATTGGCATCATTTCGCCGCACTGCAGCCGCGTGTTCGGCAATTCGCGTCTTGAGAAGTCTGCCAGTTTCTCCGACATAGTTGCTTTGACCGCAACTGCACCAGATCCTGTAGACGACCCCAGATGTTTCTTGCCGTGGCAGTGGATCTTTCGGCTTCATTGCCGATAAAAAAGATTCTGTGGTAAATGTGAACAAACTCTTTTGTAAATTTTCGACGCTGGCACACCAGGTCATCGTCGGACGTGAGGGAAATGTGTAAAAAACACTGCGCATTTTCAAACATGCCAAAAATCGATAATGATTCGTCATCCTTGGTCAATGCAAGGCTTCTGTGTTTGGCACTTTTACCAGGCCTTTTTGAGATTGATGTAAAGTGAATCCAAATCAACGCGCCTATTGATGCATGATTCGTTAGGGTTAATGGCTTCCAAAAATTCTCGACCTTTCCTATATAGGCAGGAACCTACAATGCGGGTTTGGTCCCATGAAAACTTGTGCCCAGTTTCAAGGGAATGCATGTTGACTTCGGACAGGTGGTCGCGCCTCTTTACCGTTTACTGATGTTCATGTATGCGTGTTGAGGCGGAACTTCCTGTTTGTCCAAAATAAATTGTATCACAGCCGCCGAAAGGAATTTTGTAAACGACCTCTTCTTTGTCCAAATAGCCAACCCTAGGGTGTACAAACTGATTTCGAGGTGTGGTCGTTGGCTTGTGCACTACTTGGATCTGGTACTTCCTTAGGTGTCTTTCAACGAATTCAAGCACGTTTTTAATATATAAAGGTGCTCGCCAGCTCCTTGGATAAGACGCTCGATCTTGTCGTCTAATGCATCGGTGTACAAACTCCTTAGGGTACCCACTTTTTGAGAATAATTTGAAAAGATACTTGAGCTCGTTTTGGTAATGTTCGGTGTTAGAACTGTATGTTCTTGCTCGATTGATTAAGGTGTTAACAGTACTCCGCTTATGAGCAATGTATTGGTTGTTCCCGTAACGAAGGATAACATCAGCATAGGCCTTTTCGCGGTAAACCGATGTTTGAAACGTTCCGTCAGTATTTCGCTGTACGAGGACGTTTGTCAATGTTACAAAGGACCAGCTGGAAACATTTCACAAAGTCATTACTTCAAGGATGCGAGGAATCACGTTTACGCTCGAAAAAGAAGATAACAGCAAACTCTCATTTCCTGACGTCTCCATACAGCGGAATACTGTTGGAGCGTTTCCAACATCGGTGAGCGTGAGAAGGGATAAGGGCGCGCGGGGTGCAAGCTTGGCGAACGAATATGGGGTGAGTCAGCACAGTAGTGCTGAATGCGCAGACGCCCACAATATCTGCCCATGGGAAAACGAATAGCCCGTTGCTTCTCTACACTAAGCTGCCAGCATTCTTTAAATATTTAATTTGAACTTGGAAATTGTTGTCCGAGGAGTCAGGTTCCAAGATATGGACTGTTAGTTAGAGCGACCAGGCAGAGCAGACGATCCACCCGGGGTGAAACTTCCGGGCGAAGCTAACCTAAATGTGCACAAAATTACGCAAAAAAAACAAAAAAATTTAAATGTATCTTAAAATTTGAGAGTCTGGAAGAAGCCTCAGGATAGCATCCAAAGTACTGAATTCATTTAGAAGGAAAAAGATTCAAAACGTGTTTTCTGCTATAGAGCGGGGGACATTTACAACCATCAACTTTGACAATGAGAAATGCCATAAAGCCTACATCCCAGGATGATGGCCACGTCTCGGTACAACGTAAAATGTGAAAATCAGTGAGATGGCACATGGCTTCATTTAGTCGAAGGTCGTTGCGATAATGTTTTCTAATGATTACCCCCTCGGAAAATATCACTGACAGTGAGATGGGAAGTAACTTGTCTAGTAAATGTACCCCGGCACATTCTCGATCAACGATTACAGGATTTCAGATGAAAAAGAATTTTATTTTCCTGACGTTCCGGATCCTGTCGAGAATCCTTAATCATAGGTAATCGGAGGATATTCTGAGCCATGTATAAATAGGGGGCTAATACATGCACAGATTGCACTTGTTTAGTTCCTAGCGGCCACCCGCTTGCGTACTATAATTGTCAGTTCCTTTAGCCACAGCTTGAGGTCATCATTTGTGTGATCATGGCTCATTAAGTCTCCCAGCATTCTTGTCCGCGTCGGATGCGTGTTTGATAATTGCACTCCAAATATGCCCGCTGTCGTCAGTTCCCGTAAACACCGCTTGGGGTCGAAACTGGTGCGTTGATGGCTCGGCAGATCGCTTTCGACGCACTAATGGCCGTGATTTCGCTGACCGCGTTGGATGCGCACTTGATATTTTGTTCGCTGCCGTCGAAATTATTGCTGGACCCAGCCCTCTGCACGTGACTGATTCGCCTGCTCAGGCCTGTATGGGAACAGCAACTCATTGCGTTTGTTGATTGACCGTGGGCCTGAGAACCAAGACTCGAGCAGCTTGCAACTCACGCGATTGTCACCTTTTGCGAGGACTTCGGCCTCGTTAAACTTGTAAATAGGGCCGGTTCGCCGAATGAGCTGCAATCAAGGACTTAGCGCCTTTCTTCCCTACCACCACTGCGTGCTTAGCCATTCACGTCTCAAGAAATTTTTCCGGTTTCTCCGACGTAGTTGCTTTGGTCACAACTGCACCAGATCCAGCATGGCAGGAAAGGTCTGGAGTTGTTTACCGCAGCTGCTGCATTTGTGAACAAAGAAAATGTGCCGGAGAAATAAGGAGATTATTCTAAACATGAATGGCTGAGCACACAGTAGCGCTGAGGAAGAAAGACGCTAATTCCCAGCTTGCAGATCATTCGGTGACCCGGCCATATTTTCAAGTTTAATGAGACCGACATCCTCACAAAAGGTGACAACCGCGTGAGCTACGAGCTGTTTGAGTCATGGTCCTCAGGAAAGTGAAATTCTTGTTCCAGAGATCGCATCTTCTTTTTCTTTTTACCTGTTTCCTAGAAGTTGCATATTCGCTTTAATCGGTAACGACAGTTCCTTCGGTGTCTATTAGTTCCGTGGAACATTCAAAATCTCCCATGTGGGGCGCAAAATGACAACAACCAACTATGGTGCAACCATAACGAGCATTTAAAACGTCTGGACAGCATCTTATTCTTAGGAAATTTCTAGGTTTCCAAAACAGAGACTTGAGGGAAGACTGGACTTCTGACGTTTTTACAAATTCCTACGCACCATTATAGCTTTCACAGATAGTTTTGTGTTGCAGAATATAGGAAAACCACTCGGTCATAAGTCAGATTCATCCACCTGTTAGACAGCTGCGTACTAAATTGGGCCTTTTTATTTTTCCAGTTCTTCCATGAGGCCAATGAGCTTGAGTCGAAGATGGAAAGACAGTTAGCCATTGCTAAAGATCGCCAGGAGCTGAACCCCGGACGACGGATCTACAAGGAGACCTCAAGACTAGCCAACGAAATAAGGGTAAGATACGTAGGCTCTTGGACTTGTTTTCCTTCTTTGAACAATCGCTTTGCCCATAAGTCATACTTTTAGCATGATACGAAATTAGAAGACTGTTCTCTGGTCGAGAGTAGAATCGTTTTTCGAAGTTCTCTTTTGCCACCTGGTAGCATGCACCAGGCGGAATGCGTGAGTTTTAAGCAGATGATTTGAAGATTTGATGGCAGAGCAGTATACCTACTGATGTCGCCAGTCGGCTGCGAGAGCTAATTTTCGGATAATTACCGTTAGGTTAGAGAAAAGGAATATAAAGTATGCTGCTTACCAAGTGGGGACAGGGGAAAGCAGGGCAGTGTAAGCTTAATCAGAGGGAATTAAACTGAAGACCATAAGTAGGAGGGGAGGACAGGGAAGTCCAGGAGGGCTTGGTAATGTCAAAATTTACCTAAATGAATGGAGGGTGCCGGCTTAGGTGCTACACTCTCCACCCTCTCCGATGAGGGACCTTGTCTATGGGCTTAGAATTTCGCTGTAGTTGCACAATCTCCACAGTAAAATTATCGACGGCTGGGACGACTCTCACCAAACAGAGCATCATGGTAGTGGGGCAGAGGGCGAGAGAGAGAGAGTGATGCTTTTTGCATAGTAACTGCTCTCCAAAACCCTTATAGACAATTCCTTGACAGCAAGCAAAACGAGCCACCAAAAGACAAGGCATGACCTGGACACACGACCAATCTGCTGTGATCAGGTGCGTCCAACGTCAGGAGGATGGGAAGTAGCATATACAAACAGGCTGATTTCCGTCTTATCTGAAAGCACAACCCTTGGAGACAAAGTTTTGGTCAGTGGTTGTCTGATTAGCCCTGATCAGCGCAATTGAAGCCGAAACCGAATTCCTGCATCCGGTCGCTTCTCTAGGATACATTTTTAAATGGATATTCAGGTTATGAAGAAGTGCGAACTCTAGAACACAATGTGGATCATCAAAATAATGCCACAAAATGTCTAGCAAAGCGTTCGCAACTGCTAAGCGAAAGCTAACATAAACAGTTGAAAATGGCTATACTTTATTCATAAATTAAAGATTGCATTAACTAATAATTACATTATTACATACTAAATGATTAAATTTTTTAATCGTAGAATATTTAGGCGACTGTTATTGGATTCAAAGGCCCAACTATTCATCATAGGCAATAGCCTACATAAATAGGCATTATAAGTTGTACAACAGCGCGTAGTCCATAAATGCCCTTAAATCTCCTTAAAAACCAAATCGGAATGCAGACCTTTCCTCTTAGTAGTCAAGACGACACTGCTGCAAAAGAACACAGTTGATATACCTTTGTGTAGGTTTTTCGGCTTCTGACTTCTCTGACTCTGTATCCAGCAGTCACGCGTACGTCAAGCGTAGTAATAAAAACTATCAAGGCAGCACGGCACTATTCAGTAAAAGAAGTAAAGGATAAACGATATACAAAGCTCAACAATGGATACACCAAATCAAGAGCGAAGGTTGTCGGCCAAATCACCTGACTCTATACAAGGGGACAACAAAAGATCAACAGCAATACCACACAGGGCGAAACAAGTCTTGGGAGAGGAGGCGTTGCTCTGTTTTCATAGGATTTTAGGAGGAACCTCAAAAGCCGAAAGGCTGACACTCGAGGCATGGTACTCAAATGCCAACTCAGTCAACAGGCATCTGGACCTGCCAGCGGCCTACAAAGTATTGCGCCTCTTCGTTAGAAAGAGCCGCGACGAAGCCAAATCAAACGTAAGAATGGCAAGCGAACAGGAAATCACAACGAACCGGCTGGAAGAGGAGGCAGCGTTACCAGGGCCTTCGACCGGGTGACAAGGCGGCATACTAATTGCTGTTCATGACCCCCCAGCCCCGCGGACAGCTAATTCACCTACACCAACATAATTGCCCCTCCAACCCCTCCGATCCCAGTGACAGCTAATTGACCTCCTCCCCCACCCCCCTTTTTTGCTGTTTCTAATCCCTTGATAACCTGACGATTTCTGGCATTTGATTGGCCTTTGGCCACTATAATTATCCTCGTTTTTGGTTGCTTTCTCATCTCTGAAGATGGACACCTGTAAGTGTTCGAAAGCTCAGAACAATAAATCAATTGATCTGGTGCTCGACCTGCCTTCTTCCTCATCCATGCTAGTACCTGGATCGCGAACCTTCGCATTCATTCAGGTCATTTATGTGGCATCAGGATTGGTTTGACACGCCAGCGCAAAGTGCGGGGGGGGGGGGGGGGGGGTTGGCGAAGAGAGGCAATATGATATTGGTGCAGTGAAGGGGCCCTCCGACGGTCACGTCTATTTCATGCGCAGCGTGTCCACGGGGGGGTGGAGGTTGGTGGACGAATGGCTGACGGAGTAGCCGCGGCAACTGCGCTAAGAATGGGGGGAGGTTGGTGGACATATCGAATTTTGACGTCCGGACTAAATAACGAAACTCATAGCGAGTTTTACCCCAAAATAATAAGGATATAACACGCAAAAGTGTTAAAAGTGATAATATTGAAGGAACGAGCACAACTGTAATAATTGTCGGAAGGTCCAACTGAGTAAGTGTAAAAGTGTCTACGTCCGCGGGTTTAGCGAAGCCATCTAGTCATCAGCCAATCAGGAAAGTGTGGGGGTATTGACGTCAGGGGGTGAATACGCGCAGCAATACCAAATTCAGGCTGCCACAGACAGCTGGCTCTCCATTCAAAAGTCACCCCAGGGGATTACATCTACGGGATTCGAAATGACTGGTTCTGTGTCAGCTTGGAGCCGACAGCGTTGTGGGAGAAGGTGATAACAAGCAAGGGAGCCAAACCCGGGGGCTAGGCGCAGGACTCAGTCTTGTGCAGTCGAGTGTAAACACGGGAGGGCGGACAGCATTCGAGGAAGGGAATGGGTCACGTAGCTCAGAGAAAGTTGGACAGCCTTTGTAAGACGGAAATAATCATATGTGGCTCGGACTGCATTTTCGCTGGCGAAATGAGGTGAAAAATGTCAAAAGTGTTCAGCTGGAAATAACAGTATGCGTTTTATAGTGAATACAAATAAGACACAAACAGAAGAAGGAGCTGTGATCACTGTTATATTTTCCTAACATTTAGGATTCCGTCGGAAATCTTTAATCATAGGTAATGTTACAGTAGTCTAAGGGGTTAAAAGGCACAGATCGCACTGTGTTTATAGTTCGTAGTGGTCATCCGCGTGCGTACAATAATTATTCACATTTGCAGCCACCGATTGTGTCACACTTCGGGTTCGGCTCATTAATTGCCGTGATTTCCTCATCAGTGTTGGATGCGGGCTTGGAAATCGCGCGATAATTATGTTCGTTATCGTCCGAGTTGCTGTTGTTGCCCTCCCGCCACGTGACTGATTCTCTTACTCAAGCAATGTCTCAGTACAGAGTAGGGAAACGCCAAATTGTTGCGCTCCTTGATGGACTGGGAGCCTGAGAACTCTGACTCGAGCAGCTCGTGGCTCACGTGATTTTCACCTCCTGTGAGGATTTCGGCCTCGTTAAACTTGAAAATATGGCCAGGTCTCGTCGAATGAGCCGCAACCTGGGAGTTGGTGTCTTTCTTCCTCACCGCCGCTGCATGCTCGACCATTTGCATCCGGAGTAATCTTCCGGTTTCTCCGACGTAGTTGCTTTGCCTACAACTGCATCAAATCGGTAAACGACTCCAGCCGTTTCCTGCCATGGCAGTGGGTCTTTCAGTCTCATGACCCGGCGCCTGATGTTCGTTTCCGGCCTGTGCGCAACTCCAACTCCAAGTCGGGTGATCAGACGGCTGACCGCTTCTGATACATTCTTCACTTGCGGAAGAGCTCGCCAAACTTTTGGGCCAGTTAATAGACACAAAAAGGTGTAGCTAGGCATTTTTGGAAAATTATTTAATTCCCTACGTACGCTCGAGACAACAGAAACTGTTTGGAGGAGTCGTGGAGGTTTAAACACACAAAGAATTGCTTCCCTTGGCTATGAGATTAGAAAGTAAAACGTATCTAGTAAAATAACTGAGTGCAAGTCGTGTTATGTAAAAAAGTTTGCGAATATTGATAGTCACTCGCAAACTGACATTGACCTCTGTAGGACAACTAGGAAAAAATAAAAATAAAAGCTTCGACAAATTGTTAAGTTAAAAGAAATATAAGAAGTGCTGATTGTTTCTTAATAAAAATGAACTTTTCTTGATAATACCCAAGATCTTGAGATATGAAAAAAAGCTATAAATTAGGACAAATGATATAAATGTTTCCCTACTTTGTGCGAATGACCTAACGACTTTATACCGAAATAACTTTTTCTTAGTCAGAATATTTTAACCATATTACCGTTAGTTGATTGCAATTAATTTAAAAATGTACATTTGAATTTTGACACAAAACTAATATCGGATATTAGTTTTTATCAAAGTGGGCACGCGAGCCATATCTAAACATTCTTCCAAACAGCAAAATACATTTTAAGACAAAAAGAATGGCCGAAAGAGGAGTCTGATATTGTTATTCCTAATATTAATATGAAACTTTATACAGTATGTAACCTCTGTTAAAAACACTTTACTTCGATATTCAGTTGACTAATATCTGTGCATTTTACCATTTGCAGACTTAAGGTCAAAACGAAAATGGAGAGTTTTGACAAGTTTTTTTAATTGACCTGATGATAAATGATAAAAAATTTGTGTAAATGAAAGGAATCACTTTTTTCTTTTTGCTGGAGTGCTTTTCACCAT
>JAYGXS010000009.1:17579122-17589859 GCA_036362985.1 Ligula intestinalis
ATGTCAGACTAGGCTTTTTGACTATGTGGAGAGTAGGCCTAGGCTTCAGAATGACAGATGGGTACAGGCAGAGTTACCAGCAAAACGACTGTCCTGTAGAGGAGTTCGTATCCAAGCCATCCTGCCAACTACCGTCCCCAAGCTTGAAGTGCAGAAGAGGGACGAATGTGTCCAGTCTTCACCCGTAGTTATGGTCGGAACGACGCAGACCTTCGACCAGGAGGGGACTCCAGCTATCAAGATGGTACAACAAACTGCGGTCGAAACTGCGCCGTCTAGGAAGCCAATCGATGAGGATAACACCTTTACATTCACTCGCGAGACCGTCGCTCGTGTAACACGCAGCAGTTCACGATCGTCATCCAAACTGGTCCCTTACAAGCCGCAGGGTTTCACATTTCCTACACATATGTCAACTAGTATGCCAACGCAGCTGAACGTTATTGATGGCGGAGGTGACACCTCCTATCCCAGCACAGGGCACCTCATCTACCAGCAGGTAACTGCATCTGCTCACCTTCCTCTGCGTTATACAACACGACTACGTTCACCATTATCGCGCAGCATCCAGGCGCGCAGAAATAGGTCTATAGAACACATCGACGGTTTTGAGGTCTGCCTAACCCGGTACATGCATCGTAACTTTGTCAGCAACCACGAACTCCACACTGGCCACGCATATCAGCATTTCACCCAGCATGCCGGTTTTCCGCAAAACGAAGTTGAACAGAAGTGCGCTGCTACCCTGGAGGCCTACGTCCGACGGCTGGGTTACGAGACAGTTAACGACATACTCGTAGACGTGGCCCGAACCCTGGAACCGGAGGAACCAGAAGTGAACTCTTACATGGACTATCACATCCGCAGCAAAGGACCTCATCGCCAGGCAGCCCAAACACAATGGACTTCCACAACTAGTCTCACAAATGCTTCTCCGAGCTACAACTTCCACTCACCATCAGAGTTTACTGAGAAATCCTACAACACTGACAAGTCAGTACAGGAGGGCAACTCATTCGTCAGATGGACACCACTGGCATCGGGAAAACAGGTCTCCATTGTCTACCAGTCGGAGCTTTCAGCGGCAAAGGAAGATTTACTTTGCTTCGGTAAAGAGGGTGCCGACAGACAGTTAGTAGGATGGGTACGAAAGGCGGAGCCACTGAATAAATACCAGTCCGAGGCGGTTCCTCCCGCCAGACAGGAAACGTCCTATTCCGGGGAGTTTATGAAGAGCCCCGCACTCGCGGCCTACTGCAGTGATGCAGAACTCCAGGAGTCCGGAATCAAGACCAACTACGCCGCCTACGATGCATTCACTCTTGTTGCCTGGCAGGCTAATTATGAGCGACTTAAGTTGTCTACGCCCGGTCGATTGTTGAAACTCACCGTGGTGGGAGCTCGGTTATCTGGTTCTGGCAAGATTATTTCAGCAGCAGACGCCTTCTACCGCGGTATCCTTCGGATAGTCTACTTTGATGAGGAAAGCTCAATCGGATTGTCGCTTCCGGCAGCCATCAGCACTGGTCAAGTGATTGTCGAAAAACAGTATCCTCCGGGTATGGGTATAGCTCTTCGCGGAGACCAGGACAGGTACCCGGTGGAGTCAGAGGTGATTTGGACTACACCAGATCTGCGTCATCGATCCTACAGGGTTAAGTACATTTGCAAGTCTGAAACTGAGAAGATTGACGTCCGCACGGCGCTGGATGAGGGCATTATTGACCGGTCCAGTGGAGAGATCGTCAACATCACACTAGGACCATCTACTAGCAGGGGACAGCCAATTCATGAAGCGAGGGAGTCAAGCGTCGGCAGCGGCGACAACGTGCAACGTAGACAACAGCCAGGACGATTCAGCATCAATGAAGCTCTACTTAATGGCATTCTGGAAGTGGAATTCGACGGCCAGGAGATGACTGCACCCATGACGTCGACAAAAGAGGCTAGACAGGCATATCATGTTCCAAAATCAGGTTCAGGATACAGTTCGGATGTTGACATCTAAGAGAAAGGATCATATATTTTGTAAAGGAGGTTTAAACATCACCTTGAAACTTTGGGAACCAAATCTTCACAAAAATTTCCATTTCAGAACTGATCCATTTTTGTTTTCTTTTCCCTTTAACCACTTGCTAACGATTAATCGGATTTACGAAAATGCTGTTGTGTTTGTATTTAAGAAACCTTTTGCAGTCATCCTTTCTGATGAAAAAGAATTTAAACATAGTTTTTTGTATTTTAACACCTTCACAGAGAGATTTTATATTCCCATAAAAAATCATTCTCCACTTATTTTAAACAAGAGTTGACTTTGCCTAACTGTCACGTAATAGTTGGGTGTTTAGGTCTTGTCGGGGTCTTTGGGCAGGCAATCAACTAAGAATATTCCCTCTGATGGAAGACGGCAGTCAGATGATTGGAGCAACTTACTGGGTACACAAGGCAGGTTGTCGTGGATTGACTGCTCACTGGTGTGTGCGTGTGTGATAGAATGCCTTTATGCACATGCAATGTCATAGCTTGGCCAACTTTTGTCCCTGCGGCCTGGTAGACGCTGGCACATTCTCGCGATTCTGATTCCGTCGGTGCATGCGTTTGCGCTCCCACTGGGTTTCAGGCCTCATCTCAGGTGCCCGAGTAGCTAGGCGGTCGCTAGACGGTGGGGGCGAGAGTGAGGTCGACCCTCAGCGGGTTTCTCTCCTCACTATTATACATCTGAAGGCGCTTGAATCTATCACGGTGCGCTAAAAGCCGTGGCTTGGAGGGTTTGCCATTTGATGGGAAAACTCGGGCGCCCCATGTTGCTGCTCCTTTTGTACGCGTGTGTTTGTGTGTGCGTATGAGAGGAGAAAGAGGACTGAGAGTCAGGCTAAAATGGCTACTTCTTAATGTGGCCTTTATGGCGCTCCCGCGTAGGTGGGAGCATACCTAGCGAGTTGGCTGAGCCAAGTGTGCGCGTGCTGAGTGGCTGTCACGCCAGCCACCTACACCCTCCTTCATTCCCGGTCTTATTGACTTCGTCTTCACACCAGAAACTGAGGTGGGAGCGGCAAGCGTGTGGGCAGATTCTCCGCGAATCTGCTTCAACTCATTTTCCTTCGTGGTAGTTCGCTGCGATGCTTCTGCTTTCTGTAACCTTCGTGTTGCTTGCCCAGCTCGCGTCAGTGTCTGTCGCGGCTGGCTTCAGCGTTTGCTGCGGCTTGTTGGAGCGCGTGGTGCCCATCGTCGAAATCGACGGGGGAACTGTCGTGTATGTGTGTGTGTGATCAATGCGACCATATGGGAACGTGCGGGCAGCGAAGGGTTGCGTACGGGTTTTTCCAATGGTCGTGTCAGCACGCAGGAGTGCATGTTGGGTCTATGATTGATCAGGTCAAAAAGGACAATCAGGGGGATGTGGGTGACAAGGCAGGCTGGCCTATGCGCGTTGTCTGCACAGGTGACTACATAGGCTGACCTTCAATTTGGGGGCCGCCAGTCAGGGTGATTGTCTCGGCAACAGCTGCTACAACCCCCCACCCCCCAGACATCAAACGAAGTGAAGATGTTGATGCTCTAGCCTGCCACAAACCTGTCGGGCCAGTGAACACTACGGCTAGACCTGGTGTGGCGAATTGGGGCGCACTTTCTCTAGTTGGTGGTGGTGGTGGTGGCATCACTGCCAGCGCCTGAGGTCAGTTCAGCGCCTTCAAAGTAGGCTGTTTTGACGCAGTCAATGCTGACAGCGTCTGATTTGCCGTTGCGATCTGTGGCAAAATACTTGTCGGAACGCCCAACAACGTTTGTCATAAGGAGGTCGGCGAACAGAGTCAGGTCGGACGAGGACGAGATTGCACGTGTCGAGAACGGCAGGGATGAAGGAAGAATTGGTCGGTGACGCTCGAGGGGGCGTTCTGCGGAGATTGCGCATGGCACTGTGTAGTCGGTCCACATGACTGCTAGTATCAAAAGTCGTTAGCATGTTTGAAGGAGAGATTAACTCACCGGGCAGGCTTAGGGAGGTTTCGAGGGCTGTCTTCAGCTGCCGATAGAAACGTTCCACGTGACCAGTTGCCTGCGGATGGCATACTACGGTCTGAATCCGGTTACTGCCAAGGAAGTAAGTGAACTTAAAGAACAACGCGTGATCGAACTGGGATCCACGGTCAGTTTTCACAGTCGCAGAAACACCAACGTTGAATACCCAGTGCGTCAAAAAGGTCCTCGGAAAATTTTCAACACCGATGTCAGGAATGGGTGCAGCAACCGGCCACATAGTAAAGTGGTCCACACAAGTCAGCAAGTAGGTAGAACAGTCAGAAGATGAGAGAGGACCTACCAAGTCAAGGTGAACGTGACTGAAACGCGCGTCAGGAGTGACGAAGGGGCCTTTTGGAGATGCGCTATGTCAATGATTGCTTTTGTCCCTTAGCATGGGATACGAGATCGGGTCCAAAGTCAAACATATCGGTTGATGTTGGGCCAGATGAATCGGTCAGTGATGAATTCCACTCTAGTCCGAACTTCAGAGTGGAATCGACAGTAAAGGACGTCGAAGATCTGTCTTTGCAAAGTTGCTGGGGCAAAGGGATGTGTGTACCCGGTGGAAATGTCCGACGTTATGATGCAGTCAGAATGAAGAAGGAGAGGGGAACACTGGAGAAGCTGTTGTCAGTTAGCCCGAAATGGAACACTGAAACAGCTGGTAGGTCAAACCTAGGGGGACTGGGATGCCAGAGGAAGGAGGCATTGGAACAGCAGCTACAGCCTAAAGGAGCCGCTTAAAATAGAACCACTAAACATGTGATAGTGCACCTCGTAATTCGTGTTACATTGATTGCAACCTTTTAAAGATGTACAGTAATGCCGGCAAAAAAGAGGGAGACTGGACTGACCATTTTTGGCTTCTGAGCCGTCATCAGCCGGTCACACCCCAGCCTAAGTGGTGTACTACCCGAGCCTCGAACTCGCAATCTTTTGATCGGAAGCCTAACGCCCTAACGATTTAGCCACGAGCTCGTTGTCTTGACGGGTTAGGTCGGACAATTTTGACACTCATTGATAAACGTGCGCTGACCGCTAACGGAACTCACTTGTCCTGCTCCGCCTTTGTCTTGGGTCTCATTTCTTGGGCCCTGACAGCAGCTATAGCAGATAGTGCTATGGGCAGATAGTATAGCCGGCAAACACAACGAAGACTTAAATTCAGAAGAGGGAGATGCAACCACTGGAGCAAGAGTTTTATTGTCCTGATGTTCCGGATTCCGTCAGGAAGCCTTAATCATAGGTAATGGTATCACAGTCGTATTGATGCGCAAATAGGGTTGAAACATGCACAGGCTGTACGGCATTTATAGTTCATAGTGGTCATCTGCGTCACGTTTGTAGCCACCGCTTGGTTCTTAATTGGTGCGATACTGGCTTGATAATTCGCGTTCAACTCAATCGCCGCGACTTCCTTGTCCGTGTCGGATGCGACAATTATGTTCATTGTAGTACGAGCTGTTATTGTTGGGCCCAGCCCTTCCAATGTGACTGATTTCCTTGCCCAGGAAACTTCTCAGTACTCCGTATGGTAACGCCAAATCGTTGCGCTCGTTGATGGATTGAGGGCCTGTTTTGGAAGGAACAAGAACGTCAAACAGACAGAGACAGTCCGAGGTCATGCCGGACTAGTCAATCTTGGAACAGTGGGATGTGTTAGAGTGGCCAAGCACGTAACCTAGAAGTCAGACAGTACGAGGTCACGTGAGGACAGTCCGACGCATACACGACGCGCGACCGTCGTGCGACCGTTGAAGGGCCAACTAGGCTAGGACAAAGAAGTCAGGCGGCCACTGGTGCCGGACTGCTGCCGCAGCCGGCCGGGAGTCGAATGAGGTCACGCGAGGACAGACGCATGCACGTGCATAGCGAGCATGCGCACTGGGAGAGCCAATGGGGAGCAAAGACGGTTGCCCCTTAGATACTGAGGCGCTAGCAGAGCGGGGACTCTGTTGTGGACACGCTGCTAGACGAGACTGCTGCCTAGACGAGACCGACCACAGAAGGCCAGCTGCTTGGCACACGGACCAGAGTTCATGTACTAGTACCAGTGACAGTCAAGTACTAGTTGTTATCCCATTCTGTCTTCTCTTCCTAACATGCACTGGGGGAACATAACCGGTGTCGACACAGGAACACACGCGGTTGCAACAGTGGCGACGCAGGTGAGATAACCGGTGTTGACACAGGAGCACACTAGGTTACAACAGTTGCGACGCAAGTGAGATAACCGGTGTTGACACAGGAACACACTTGGTTACAAAAGTGGCGGAACAGATGATCCTTCCAGACGCGGGTGAAGACACAAGATCATTACAAGGCCCACACAAAATGATCACTTTTGAACAGATGAGGATGATGTTGGAGGCACGACAAGCCAATTTCATCGCTCTCCTCGCAGTGCTACAGGAAGATTTGAAGCAGACAGGTCGTGATGACAGAACAAAGTGGGAAGACATGACCAAAAAAGCGAAAAAAGTGGCCATAGCATCAGCAGCAAAAGCATCATCAGACACAGATACACCACCAGCAACAGGAGCGGACAAGACCGAGCCGCAGATGGCGACAGAGGCAACATATGCACAATCAGCATCAGCGGCAGACGACGTTGCGACAGAGGCAACACCATAAACATGTTCAGAAGCAACAGCAGCCACAGAAGCGGACAAGACCGAGCCGCAGATGGCGACAGAGGCAACAGATGCACAACCAGTGACAGACGACGTTGTGACAGAGGCAACACCATAAACATATTCAAAAGCAACAGATGCAGGAGCAGCATCAGCAACGGACGACGTTGCGACAGAGGCAACCGCAGCAGCAGCAGCAGAAACAGATGCAGGTGAATCAGCAGCCTAGGTACAGTCAATACTTTGCTGCAGGCCAGACTGAGGTGCCGACCAGGCCGAGGTGCAGATACTACCGAGGATCAGACAAGCCCGAGTTGCAGACACCACCGAGCTGCAAATCAAGATGGTATGTAGACTAATCCGCGCCGCTGAATGACGCTGGAGAAGATGGTGAGGAGCCGCTGCCGATGGTTGAGAAGATTAAACCATTATTATCTGCCATGAGACCACTGACGCGAGCAGAAAGGCAGTACAGTCAGGTAGACGATTACCAAGACTGCAGGAGGTCAACTTAAACTAAACTCCTGTCGACCTTGCAACATCGGGGGGTGTTGGGAGGAACAAGCACGTCACCCAAACAGAGGCACAGACAGTCCGAGGTCAGGCCAGACCAGTCACCCTTGGAACAGTGGGAGGTGCTAGAGTGGCCAAGCACGTCTCCTTGACGTCTGGTTAGACTGTAATGGCCATTTCTGGCTTATAAGCTGTCGTCAATGCGTTATTTCCAGGCCCAAGTGGTGCATCACCCAACTCCCGAACTCGCGAACTTTTGTCGTGCTCAATCAGGGCATCTTCGGCAGCCAGCGTCAGCAGACTTAGGAATACGCGGACTTACCTCTAAGTTATGTAAAATAGTGCCATGCTAAATTCTAGTTTTCCAGTTGAGAAGAAGTGAACGCGATCGCTGGAACAAGAACACTATCCGCTCAACGTTTGAAATTCCAGCTCGAACCCATCTTCCGAAAAAACTTCAGAGTGTTGCCATATTTATAAGATATCTCGAGGCAGTTTTGTTGACAGAACCAAGGTTCCCAAATCAAAAGCGAGAGAAGACAGAGTGGGGTCAACCAGCTCTTCACTGAAAGGTTCGTCACACGCTAGCTACCAGCCGTGTCTTCGGTCAAGTTTTTGACAATGTTTATCTGCGCTGTTGCGAATTCATGACTCTGGGACGTGTCCTCTGTCGCCTACGGCGCGCATTGATTGGCTTCGAGCTTACGCGCGCGGCTCAAACAGCAAGTCCATCGAAAGCGTGAGACGAGGAGGACGCCGTGGGCCTCTGGCGGTGGTTGACAAAGAGCGTGCACGGTAAATTGTCACGCGCGTGTGCAAGCCTTGGCAGGCGAAGGCACGATGAGTCAGTGCAGTGCCGCTGACCACGGACTGCAAATGTGACTGCTAGACTCCTGACATTTCATGGCTACCCCTTCACCAATGATGATAACCCTATCGCGCACTTTATGTCCTTCACGTGGATTCTTAGCCAGTGAACTTGTGTCATCCCTTTTAGAGGTTGGCATAATGATCGCTCGGCTACCTGGCTCAATGTAATTGACATTGGGAAATGTGCTCGTTTGTGCGAGCACAAGCCAAGCCTCAGCACCCGACATGGATTGTGGACGTTAGTAATACACTGGGAGCTCGTAAACTGATCGCGCCCCCTTCTAAGCAATTACTTTTGCGCTATCAGTCACGTGCGTGCGGTGATCATTGCCAATCAATTAATTTTTGACATCCATTCGAGGCCAACGATCGGACCCCGAACCGTAGTTTGTTTCTCTTAGAGTTATAATTATTCATCTAGGTCAGTGCTGGAAGTCCTCTCGTTACATTCCTCGCAAGCCATGGCGGAATTCGATACCCTCCTGCATTATATTACCAGCTACACTCAAAGATACGTGGTTCAACGTCATCAACTGTTATCTAAACAACTACTTATCCATTCGCAATTGTTCCACCGGCAAAGGAAGTTTGGCATCTTCATATGTTCACGGCTTTTTTCGCAAAGGCTTAAGTTCCTAGGAAAAATGATAGTCTGTGTTTTTTAATCACTGATATGAGAATGCTTTTGCTCCTTAAACGGGAGATGCCCCTCTCTGAGGAGAAGAGCAAGTTCGAGGTTGATTGGGCAACTCTGTACCTACACTTTCGGCAGTAAATATGGCGCAATATAAGAAAATCCAAACAGGGTTGAAAGCTAACAGTTGTTGATCCAGCCGTGGAGTTGAACTCATGCAGTAGAGGTCATGGCTGGCAGCGATATTCCTGCAGTGGGCGTTGTCGTTTCTCAAAAATAAAGTAATTCACCTGTCATTGGACTAAATTAGCAGTATCAAAAGCTATGTTCTCGCTCGCGCAAGAGGTCCACCGTCGAACTACCCACTGACTGAAGGAAAACTTTTGTGGATTTAGGCGCATAGATTCACTTTTAACCTTGCACGCATAGTCACATACGTGAGTCGTGTTTTCAACCCAAAGAAATTTTCGGATTTCGGCGAACGGCCATATCCACAGTTGACGATTTTTGGCCAATAAAATGCCTCCCATCGGTTTAGAACATCTTAGAGACCTTGCTCAAATGTTCAATAAAGTGTCATTTTAAGGAGAATAACCTACTGCGTGCCGTGTAGCATGGCTTTATCAACGTTGAATTCTGTGAATCTTTTCACCTCTCTTTCATTGATCAGTGGTTACGCAGGATAAAAAGCGTATTTAGGTTTTACTACGTTCCACATACGTAGAGATATATGCACGAGTACATTTCCTAAAAAGACTCATTAGCCATCGTCAGCTAGTCATACCTAACTCAAGTGTTATCCCACAACCTGTTGTCCCACTCGAGCTTCGAACCCACGACCTTCATCATTACAAGTCAAAAACCCTAACCACTGCCCCACGAGCTCACTGTCTTGTAGGTGGCAGATAGGCATATACCCAACCAGTTGTCTTTGGCAGTAATGTCTTAACGCCTATATCTTTAGCCACTTTGTGGTGTAGGCTAAAGTGTGAGCTCTAATGGCACCCTGGACAGTCGAGTGTTTCCCCTAACTGATCGATATACGCCTATCTGCCACGCTCCATTTCCGATCAAAAACCGACAAGACAGCGATCCCGTGACGCCATGGTTAAAGCGTTGGGCTTCTAACCAACAATGTTGCGGTCCGAAACTCAAACGGGGCACCAAGTTATGAGACAGCATTTGAGTTGGGTATGACTGGCTGATGACGGCTAATAAGCTAGAAATGACCGTCCTAGACATCCTTTTCTTTGTCAGCAATGCCCTTCTGAATATATTATTAGCAGCCTTGTGGCACAGGCTCGAGTGTGAGCTCGAAAGACACCATGGACGGACGAATGTGTCCTCTAACTGATCGGTGTATGCCCATCTGTCACTGTAGATAAATATGGCATGATCGAAAAAGCACAGGGAGACCGGAAGGGTCATTTCTAGCTTGTTAGACATCATCAGCCACTTTGACCTAATCTCAAAGATTAGGCCCCCGACATTCGAACCCTGGACCTTTAGTAATTGAGTTTTTCGTTCCATCCTATCCTCATGGCCGCTATGTGACTGCCTGTGCGGGCTCTAGTTGTGAGCTTCAGGGCAAAGCGGAATTTAGTTGTTTCTCTACCAGATCGGATAAACACCCCAGTTTCATCACATTCTCCAACATAAACGACAAAACAGCGAGCCCGTGGTGTAAAGGAAGAGTGGGTTCTCAATTTTCAGAGGTCCTGGGTTCGAATCTCGGGATAACCAACCCTTGAGATTGGATATGACTGGCTGGTGACGACTGATAAGCCAGAAATGGTCATTCCGGTCTCCCTTGTCTTTGTCGGTTCAACTCCATCATATGTCTGAGGTCGCTAAGTGATAGCCTCAAGTCTCAAGGCACACCGGGACGAATATAGGCCCTAATCAGATAGATCGGATGAAAACACCATTTCCATATATGTATCTATATATATATATATATACATATACATATATATATATATATACATATATATATATATATTCACTCAGGAATGTGCGAACACCGATCGATGAAGTGCTTATGACCCATCTGATAGACACCAG
>JAYGXS010000009.1:17590259-17642973 GCA_036362985.1 Ligula intestinalis
TATTCCGATGATTCATCCATCAACTGGCACATCGCGTTGAATGTAGTGTACAAAAATTTAAAGGAATGATGAAAGAGAAGTCAGGTGATCAATACGGACTGACGTAAACCGCACCTGCTAATAAACGCTCACGCCGAATGACTTTTAATTTTTTTCACCACGGACTGAAGTATATTACAGATGTCAATCAATGCCTACACCCAAATAACTATTAAATTTTTCCACCGCGAACTGACGCAACTTTTTGCCGCAATTAGTACCAACGATAGATGATAATTAATTGTTCCAGAACTTTTGAAGTACTATTTGTTCGTTACACATACTCTCAAGTCTGGTGACGAACTGGAGAACCAGCGTCAAAAGTTCACTGGATAAACGTACCTTGTTTTCCCCAAAAACGTCCACCTTCAAATTACATTGCTTGGGATTCCTGCCTTCCCAGATATATATTTTGTATTCAAAATGCTGAAAGATTCCAGTTGGAGAAATCATATGGCGTTCATCATCCCCGGACTAAATTGTATTCATACGGACATTGCAAAAAACATACAGATGCCCATCGTCATATTGTCGCGCTTACTCTTCCGCTGGCCTTGAATTAATGCGCCTCACCACCAGCTTCGTATTTTAACCGTGCCCGATGCACGAGCCTCCGCTCGCCCATTGGCCGTTGTTCTGTTCTGGCCTCTCCACTACCCACCAATGGCAGGCTCGCGTTTCCTGCGTTCCCCTTCGCGGCTGACGTGGTTGACAAAGCGCCAGCATGCTCATCGGCCTTCTTCTCCGGTAGATTCTGGACCGATCGATTATTGCTGTTCGTTTGGAGCGTTTTTGGCCATTTGTGCGCATTCGTGAGAATGCACCGTATTTGAGGCCAGCGGTTATGCAAAGTCCTTCGCACAAGCTCTAAGGTTTCAAACGAGAAACCGAAAGTTTGCCTGTCAACTCCATTCGTGGGGAATGTTTTAGAGGCGACTACAAGAGTCCTCAAGCCGTTCAGCATCGGCGTGGCCCACAAACAGAAACCAACCAGTAGGCACCGTTTATGAAGCCCAACGATCCACTACCAATGGCTGAGAACTCGGCGGTAGTCTATAGCATCCCTTGTCGAGATTTGTGGGCAAGGTACGTCGGCGAAACGGACAAATGCCTAGATAAAAGATTGCACTAACACCAGCTTGCATTCAACCGCAGGGATAAGCTGCCCTTGGTACACAGCCACGTGTAGAGGCAGAACCATAACTTCGTCTTTGATAAAGCAAATGTTATTGGAAGAGTAAATGATACGATGGTCAGACTGATTTTAGACTTTCGACCAACACAATTAACAGAACCATATACTTAAAGCCCGCCTACCAGGCGCTCCGTAGAAAGCTTACATCCCTACACAAAGGGGTACACGGAGAGGCGAACAATTCACGCAGGACAGACAGCCGAAAACCCGAGGGAAAGAAAGTTGAATCGATGGGCTTTCAAGCAATCGGCGTGGCAGGCTTTTTCAGGGATGCGTACACAAAACTGAGAACGCTCCAAACGAACGGCAACAATCGATCGGTCCAACATTTAATGAGGGAGAGGCTGAGGAGCATGCTGGTGCCATTTTAACCGCGTCAGCAGTGAAGGCGACGCAGGCGACGCAAGCCCACCATTGGTCTATAGTGCAGAGGCCAGAACCAATGAACGACCAACGGGCGAGCGGATGCACGTGCATCGGACACTGTTACAATCCGAGGCCGGCGCTGAGGCGTATTAATTCAAGGCCAATTGAAGAGTGACAGCTACATTCTGAGGATGGGAACTTGTATATTTTCGAGGCCTCATTAAGAATGCAGTTTTGTCCAAGCATTTGCCCGCTCCCTTCTTCTACCTCATCGGGAGATGGTGAACATGATTTTTTATTGAAGTATTCGGTTGGTTACTGTCGTTTAGACCACGCTCCTCTTTTTGAAACTTTCCACCTTCCGAGTATAAATATGGGTCATAGTTTCTTATTTTGGCTCTCACATGAAATGCTTTTAGTTTACCAATACAGTCTCCAACCCCAAATGCGTCAGGTGTGGAATTACTCAGATTATTGGTTTTGACTCACTTTCAGGTTGCCCTTTGTAAGTGAGGTACTGTAGTTATTTCAGAATAGCAGGCCATTTATACATATTGATTAACTAACATATACCTTATCGTGCAAAGTTTATTCGGTAAACACTTGCTTTCAGTTAATCATAATCAGGCTCGTATAATTGCAAGGGAGAAGGAAAACAGTGCGGTTGGACAGGGTTAATAAGGATCCTTGGATAACAGCTCATTGTTTTCATGCCGCTTGCATGGTGAGATCGGCTGAGGAGGAGGGAGGGAAGAACATTAGTATAAATTGTGGGCTTTGGTCATTTATCTGGTACGTGGAGTGATTATTACTATCATTTGCACGGAGAGCACTAATGTCACTAGGGGGTAGGAGTGACAAGCGATCGCCATCAGGCACCGGTTTAGGCCATGGAAGCGAGAGAGCTTGTATCAGAGTCTTCTGACAACACAGCACCAGATTCGCTAGCCGTATACCCGCTGCCTCAGCTGTTGCAAGCACCCGTTGGCGTAGGACTTTCGTGAATTTGCTGGTGTCCTGTAGACAAGCTTAACAAGTATCGACTCGATGTTCGTATCGACAAGGTGTGTGAGAACAGAAGTTGAGATCAATTTTGTTTGTGTGTGCTCACGTACTCTCTTTTTTCAGGCACCTCATTGTTCGGCCGATATAATCTGGTCTACGGGAGTAAGTGAAAGAATAGATGTACATGGATATGGCCTTCAACGGGTATCGGTCTTTACCTCCCAATCGTAGGAGGGGAGAGTTCGTCAAAAACACGATGAATTATTATCAAAACGGCCCTTATTATCCCTGTCCGACTGTACTATTTTCAGTATCCCTGCAATTATACTGACCTGATGATAAATGGCAGAAAGGATATGTTTACTGAAAACAAACTTTTCAAGTTAAAAATGGGAATATTTGCAGAACCTAGGCACACCTAATCTACTAGCAAACGCCACATCTTTCGCCGCTTTGCTCCTGGTGTTTCGATCCACACATTCCTTCAAATGGTAATTTTACGTTAAAAACTAGCATGCGTTTGTTCAATCACTGATTCGCTTTTACTTTGACAATGCCACTGATGTGGTTTTTCATTGTGAGTGGAACACACGTTATACGGCTTGAGTAAGCGACTAAATTGGCATTGGAATAATATCAAACAATAAGCTGGAGTCTGTCTAAGTTGCATTAAAATCTAATTGCCTATCCATTTAACGTTACCCAAACAGAATGCATAGGAACTGATGGAATATGCAGAAGAATAGCAGTGGTAGGGATTTTTTGAGGAAAAAAATTTATTGCCCCAGCCGCGTAATTGCCGGTTTGAATGTAAGGTAGATTTCATTCAGAGCAGCTTTACGCATGCCAAGGGGCACGCTTTAGGTATTTCCGTAACACTAACTGCACTTAATAAAGGGCTATGGCCATTGCTTTTTTTTAAATGCACCAATCTCTCTGGCGGTTGATCATTTAAGATTTCGATAATGTGAATACGTTAAAAAGTTCTCTTGCACAAACTAAACCTACACGTTATATGGCGGGCAGGAAAGATAGATGCACTCAATCCCTACTTCTTGCTACTGAAGATTATGGGTCTCGTCAGAAAATAGCATGAAACATTGTCGGTCACTATTTCGGTGTGTTCGTCATATATTCTCGCAATACTAGCAGAAAAGAGACTGGAACGGCCATTTCTGACTTGCGAGCCGTCATCAGCCAGCCATACCCAACCTCAGGGGTGGCCACTCTGCGGTTCGAATTCGTGACCCTGTTAGGTAGAAGTCCAAAGATCTGACCATTGTGTCACGAGCTCGTTGCCTTGCCGGTTCTGATTAGGAACATACACAATGGTAGACAGGCACTCACTGATTGGTTATGGAACTCACTCTTCCCACGTTGGCACGGAATTCGATCTTGATCCCAACCAGCAGTCGTTCAATGGCTGACACATACTATAGGTGGAAATGCACTGTCGTGGAATGTCTGCTGGTTTGTCCCCAGATCCAACGCTGCGGTACCACGAGAAGACTGAGTTCCATAACCAATCTGCGAGTGCCTCTTTTCCACCATTCTCGCAGTTTGACAAGAACTGCACCTACACGGATAAATAATTTAGGACCTTATCATAATGATAACAAGAAACTTTATTTTTTAGTACTAAATTGTATACTATATTACTTTCTTTTTACCACCGTACTGCAACAAACAGCCTCCTGGGATAAAATTAACACAGTGGATGACGGTGGCCACTGCTCTGATTAATGATCCCTGAACTATAAGAAAATTATTGAGAAGAATCCAAAAAGACAAGGCAGGGAACATGATTGTCGGCGAATCTTATGCGGCTGAGCTTTCTGTCTCATTAAACATAGACAAGCACCAGAGTGTAAAGGAAATTGAATCAAATGGTTTTATACTAGCGAAAGACCCTATTCCAGAAAGTATTTGTGTCAAGTATATAGGCGATAATTATCAAAACTGCAAAATTCGTGATCTGGCAAAAGCAGCAGTTTTTATTCTAAGTATGCGTTGGGGTAAGAGTCCGAACTGTCTGATCAATAAAGTGGCTTTCCCAGCGATCGCATAGTTCACTCCTCAATAACCAAGAATTGAAAGACCTTTACAGTACGGCTCCGAATTCGTGCAACATGCCGACATTTGCGACACACTGATACTAGGTCGCTAAACGCCATTGAGTAAGTTTGTAATGCTGATAATTTCGTAGCTTTTTCTCAAGTGCATTCAGTCACAATGGGATACCAGGTTCTTAGTGAGCCTCCTTGTGACCACTAACAAAAAGTGTGTACTTTAAACCTGGCAACTAAAGCAGTATGCATTTTTATCGTTGATTTTGACTACCTGTATAAATTCAAATATATTTTACAGAAAACATGCACGAAAATATGCTTTCTTTAACTTGTTTGGTAGGAAATTAGGCGTTTTAACTTCTCTACCTTAAGGAAGCGCACCGTTCGGTTTTAAAATGATGTATAATTGTGAGACTGTGTACGATTATAAGGTGTTCATTCGTAATGCATCGTATCCATCGATTTATTTATGCTACCTATCACGTATACAATATTATCCATATCTGTTGCAAATTTTTTCAGAACTATGTGCCTTCTCCCTCAAACCGTAGGTAAAAACGTACTTTTCTTCAAACGGTATGTATACAGCACGCAGTTTTTGAACCTTGAATTCGGGTTTAGCATTTGATAGGCTTCAAAATTAGTCCGTAACTTATAAACTTCTTTTAAAACCGAAAGGTACGCCTTATTTGAGCATAAAATATGAAAGATTTAATTTGCTGTCAACCGAGAACTAGAATTAATATTTTCGTGCATGTTTTCTGTAAAATATATTTGAATTTATACAGGCGATCAAAATCATTGATAAAAATGCCTACGACTTAAGTAGCCACTTTTACAATGCATGCTTTTTGTTAGCGGTCAGAAAGAACCTCCTTAAAAGTCGGTATCGTATTGCGCCTTAAGTTACTTGAGAAGAATCAACACTATAATTAGTGTTGCAAACTTAACCAACGCCGATTAGCAAGAGGGTATCATTTTTTTTCGCAAATTTCGGTATGTTGCGCGAATTCGGAGCCGTAGTTTAATGTGTCTAAACATTATTTACCTGCAAACAGATATCTGCTAGCAGTCCAACTAAGTATAAATAATCGACCAAATCACACAAGTGCATTGCGATATCGCAAGTTAATTGACCGCAGCCAAATAAACCTCTGTGGAATAAACGTTTTCTAAAGCGCATGTCTTGCAGAATATTGTTGCCCCTGCAAATGATAACACTACTCCTTAAACTATATTGCTAGTTTTTTGATTGTGCTATTACTCTCCCTTTGAAGACTTTTTTTTACTTTAAAACGAACTCCCTATTTGGCCTAATGTTGTCTAGGCACAAATTCAAAGTGCTATCGGTCGGGAGGAGTAGGTTTTAATTGTGTTGCTGTGTGCTAAGGGGATTGACAGATCGCATGAGTTACTCTAACAATAAAACTTTTATTGTCAAGGATGAAGCTCTAAAGATGCTGGCATTTTGTATACTTTAATATGCTAATTGCTGAAAAAAACGTTTCTGTTACTGTTTCCTATTCATGTCGCTGATGATGAATCAGCGACGGGTGTCGAAACGTCAGGCGAATAAAAGAATTGTCCCAGCGATCGAGTCTTCCTCTTCTCAATTGCTTCCTGGGGCTCGCATTTTCGCGTGTATTGGCAATTTATTTGGGCGCGATGAGCTAAGATCGGCTCGACGATGGGTAAAATGTACCCTTCGTGAGGCCTCAACTTATTCGCAGATCCGGTTTCTGCTCAGACGTCCTGACAATAACGTATTGCCGAAGAATGTGAGAAACTAGCCCGCGCTGAACACGCAGGCGGCGAGACAGGTAATGTTTCAAACCGACAAGAGAATGATCCGTTTGTTCATTCAAGATGGCTACAAGGCCCGTTTCTGCTACTGCTTCCTACTCATGTCTCTGATGATGAATCCGCGGCGGATGTCGAAACGTCAGGCAATAAACGTATTGTCCCAGTGCTTGAGTCTTGCTCTTCTCAAAATATTGTCTGTTTACAAATACACTAATCGCCCGTTATTAAGCCCATGGTTAATAGGCCCATCCGCGTATTAAGCCCAAATCAGCTTGGGACGGAATTTTACATAGCGAAATCCACCGGCTAATAAGCCCAGTCGCCGCCTACAAAGCCCCGTTTTTCAACAGGATAGAGTGAAATTATCATCTCTCTGTGTGCGCAACTGGTTACATAGGCATCAGATTTCACAAAATTCGACGATTTCTGCTGCCTGGAGAAGGACATCAAAGAGCAATTTTGAGTGAAGTTTCCTCCAAAACAACTGACACTAGACCGCTTTTGTAAACGTGTCGCAAAACATATTATCTTGTTGTTATTACGTAAAATATACACGAACAGCATTCTTTTCTTGTACATAACCAAGCTCTACACATAATAAGTACGTAGGTAAGGTATAGTGCCTATACTGCGTTTGCTCATCAAGAACTAGGACTCTCCGGTTAGTGCACCCGCAGCTTATTAAGCCCAATATGGTCTGGGCCCGAGGTGGGCTTAATAACCGGCGACTACTGTAGTAACATAACTTGATGTCATGTTAGATTTAGTATGTGCAACTAGAAAACATAATAAATAGAAGTAAGGTTATCGCAATCTCAAAATATGCGGAGGTTTCGCACATATTCAAAGTCTTCGATTTTTAGCAGACAAAAAAGGCAAAATTGTACGCCTTAAAAGGCTACTCTTGTGCTCCTTAGTAGAACGTCTGCTGTGACTGGGAACTAGCCAACAGTCCGTCGACGGTAGACGATTAAGGTGGAGTGGTTGCCCACCATGAAGATAGACTGCTCTTTAGCGAAAAGACCTTCCATGCCGGATGTGAGTCATCGCTGGTTAGTGATGGATCAAAAGCCTTCAAGTATTGACCGTCCTTTTTGCCTTTAAAGATGAAAAAGGAAACAGTAAAATAAATTTCCGTTGTGGGTACATAAACATTTGGACTGTGGTCGCCAAATTCCAGCAACCACGGTACAGAGTAAAAACTGTCGGTCAAAGTGGAGCACGTTCGAAAGTCTTGTCGATTGAAAACAGTTTCTGCGAAGAATCGATTACGAGTTGACGCCCATGCCTTATGGGCACTTCAACTCATTCAAATAAGATGCACTTACATTGATCAAATTGAAAGCCTATAAGGTGCATACCAGGGATATTAGATGTCGCCATTTGATAACATGAGCTTGTGTCACGCATCACAAGCCATCTTTCATCAACTTCTCGGTATATGATGCCCGGTAAGGTCTGGGAAAAACATTTGTTGTACGGCCTGAGGTAAAAGTAGTAAATGTTAGGAAAAGCAAGTTTTCTTCAAACGTAAAACTCGAGGACCTTAGCATTAAGTCCTGCTTTTCAAATAAATTATGAGCCGTCTCGATGCCAAAGGCTACTAAATGGCAAAATAAACTTAAGCAAGATGGATTTCAAAGCGTAAATGACTCCAGGGCATGAGTATCATGGATTGAATAGGTGGTATGAACTTCGCCAATGCGTTGCAAAAATAACTCGATGGTTAAGACTACTTCAAACACTGCTGTCAACTAAGGAACCGAACCTGAAACGCATTGCTCCGATGGATTTACTCCAAATTCCGGCTTTAATTTCCTTGCACTTAAAGGAATAAAAGGACCTAGGAATAACAACTGTATCATCTTTAAGCCCTTTTTTTACAGCATACTAGGGCTGCCAAAAGACTGACCAGTGTTCTCTTTGCCATTAAAAGAACTTTCTGCGCTATCGATAAGGACTTATTTAAGAAAATAAACGAAACCATCGTTCGTTCAAATGTAGAATACGGAGTTCAGGCGTGCAGACCGTGGTTAAAAAGAAGCACAAGCTACTGGAAATCGTCCAACGGAGGAAAATAACAGTTGTGAAGAACCTAAAATCCTTATCTTACGAATGCAGACTTGGGGCAGTTAACGTGTTTCCTCTTGGGTACAGGCAGATGCAAGGTTAGCTCATACAGACATACCAGTTTGTGACTGTGCCCTCCGGTCTCATGAGATCCTTCAGTTCGTTACAATGACGAAATTTCGTGGAAATTCCCTCTAACGCCCACGAGCCTCATCTCATCTGGATATTGGCAGCCATTCGTTTTCGTAGTGAGTCGTAACTGTCTGGAATGGACTGCCCAAGGACTTTAAAATTGCGAACACGACAGAAGCACTTGAAAATAGTCTTGATGCATATTTTCTCAACAGGTACCGTGAATCTCTACAGGAAAGCACTGTAAGAACATATCAGCGCTTTGCTCACACTTATCTTGTGGTATCTTGCAGTCGACAATTTCTTTTACGACCCTTAGGACGAGTATAAGTAAATTTCACAGCCTAAAATGTGTATCTGCGAACATGTTTCGCCCTGTGTTGTAAGAACGTGTTTTTATGTATTTTAACTTGAGTACATTTTCCAAAAGCATCTGCAAAGGCAACGCTTATAACCTTAAATATACTGAATCATACTGAACCAAGGCAGATCTCAAAGAAGAAGGATGAAACGTAAGCATACCTCCCCTCGGAAATCTATGCAAACACGGTTGTTACGTAATTGCCCTGGTCAGATAGCTGCACTTGGTTATCGCCCTAAGAAATGATACGCTCGACAGTATGTTCACTGTTCTGTTCAACTACGCTGGTACAAACAATGTCGGCCTGCATAACCCGAAAATGCTACCTTTGAATATAAGCTCATCATAGTCATTTGCTTGATTGCAGTGAACGTCGTACAGCCGCAACGGAGGGAAACCTGATGTAGTGCTTTTGAAACCTTATGTCGCATGAGTATGTAGCCATGTTTTAACATGTAAATGATTCAGAGTTTTGATGGAAATGAATATTTTTGAGAGTTGATGGTAAATATGGAATGGCTTTTCTGGGTGTTTGTTCGGCTTGCTTCATCCTAGCAAGCATCATGAACAATCCGCAACAATGAGACTGGAACGGTCATAGGAGTCGCCCTTGCGTGGAATATATTACGGTTGTGAAGTTACTTTTAGGAGGGAGGACAAGAGGAAACATTTTAGAAGAATCATAAACTGTCGCAGACGTTCGAGAGCAAGTATCCGAAAGCACACACTGAGAACGGCATAGGCAATTCCAACCTATTTTCTATATTCAGACGCTCGTCTTTCAGGTGAGACTGGGACTTTAATTTGTAGTAAATACAGGCGGCTTGTCACTGATGACAGAGACTAATAATTGTTCATGTGCGATTATCAGAAAAAAGTACGTCCTCCGCAGAGTTTGCAAGTCAACCAATGAAATCTTTTTATTCTTATTTATTTAAGAGTATCTTTAGTTTTTTTAAAATAACGAAAACAGTCCACTTTTCGTAAATAATAATGAGCTTAACTTGCATTAAATTTACTTATATCACGAACCTGGTGTTGAAGTAATAATGCCATAGATACAGTTTAAAGGAAAAGTAACTAGCTAGAGTTTATCTCGTTAAACAGGGGACGATATAAACAGCCTAAAAGCTTTCCTAGCGCGCGCTATCTTGCCATTAATAATTTATTTCATCGAATAATTCATTTAAAAATCCAAATTTTTCACAAAACAAGTGAGATATTCTGTACCGAGAGTGGAAACTAAAACTTTATTAAGGCATTATGCGTAGCAGGACGAATTACACAAACGACATGTTCTCTGAGTGCAGCAGACGACAGTACCTGGGAGTAATTTAATGCAGGGCCAATAATTTACGCAAACATAAAATATGTCCTGGTAACTCCAGACTAGGGGACCTTCCACCTTTGCCAAAGCAAGCCTTTCCACCCTTGAGTACATTTAAAAATCCCTCGCTGTCGCATGTTCATAATTTACTATTCCCTAGCCTTATTGGTGAAAACACAACCACTGGGGTTGCGACGTTTATGGAGATACTTCGACCTTCAAGAATTCAACGAAGTGCTGCGCATGAAAAAACTGTTTCGATTTGTTACAGTTAAAAGTTTGGTAACTAGATTATATAGAAAACTAAAAAATAACCTTACTTCTAAAGGAAAAGATTTTTAATCAAATGCCGAGTCAGATGCAAGCATACCCTAGCCAGGCTGGTAAAAGGGAGCCCATTGGGCTGGAACTCATATGGAGGTAATATTACATCCACTGCTACACCAATAACTGCTTATGGATCTCTTTGGATATGTTATACAGTGGAGCTTCAGGTGATGAGCAGCTCCAAATACGAGCATTTTCGGTAAAAATCGAGCCACTGGCAAAAAAAGTGTTCCGACTGACAAGTTTCAGCTCAGATGGCGTGGTGTTGATGCGTGTGTGTGCCTGTGTTCGCCGTCGGGTCTTGCTCGCAGGACGTGGATCCTCAGTTGCCTGCAGCTACTCAGTGAACTGATGCAGTTTTGTTGACTACATTTCGCAAGACGGGCGTTTCAGATGACCAGCTCGATTCTTAAACGGAGTAAGTCCGTTAACCGAGGTTCAATTGTAGTTTAAGGAATTAAATTATACAGATTGGAATAAGTAGCCTTCTTTCTTAAGGAAACATATCCGCAATATCCTACGTAAAGTACAAGCACATGCGGAGTGAATGGGCCACCAACCTTGGACTTTCTTCCCACGGCTCATCTGAATTTCTTCCGTCACTGACACCAACATGTTTGCACTGCGTGTAGCTTGGTCTTGGATAGTTAGGGATGCTGAGAAGTATCCCTCGGCTCCCTAAAAAAGAAATTTTGACCATCATACAGGGCACAAATTCCGGGGACATTACCTAAACGACTATGAATTACGTTAACCATTCACGTTGTTCGTTTAATGTCCGTTTTTGTCAATTTCAGTTTGATTGTAGACAGTCCAGAAGAGCTTTAACCTCCTAAACGTAGATAGTAGTGAACAGTTAGAGAAGAAGTAACGTTTTCAACACACGGTTAGTAGTTCAATGATCTAAATTGAGTCCACGAAGATACTTTAGACATCCGACAAATTTCAGCAAGGACTAAATATTCGACCCGAGATAAGTTAATTATTATAATTGGCCTCTTGTTTCGTGAAATTGGAAGGACTTAACTTCGGCTCAGCTAATTTCGGTCGCTTGGGCTAGGTTGATGCAGGTTGAGCCATCACCTTCATTTCCCTACATTTCTGCTTTATGAGACATCACGCCCCGGCTATACCCTTGTAACTCAGTTCTCCTTAGTAAGTTTTGAATTTCAGTGATGCAGTACTTCACCCTTGGTATTTTAGTGTTGTTCAGCCATTTTTTTAATTTTTCGGATGGGTTCTCAAGTCAAAAATACACTTCAGTTTTCCGCATATCAAAAATCTTTAAAAATACGACATTTATCGCATATGCCTTCCCGCCATTCAGCGCCACCCGTAAAACTCCTACTGCTGCAGGCCCCATATTACGAACTGCACTTTCCTGATATTTCACCTGTGCCAGCGTTCCTCCTTACTAAAATAACTAAAAACAGGAAAACGAATTTTTCGATTATATAAACTAAGCAAGCTTGATCTCTGTCCGTAGGCGAAATTGAAAAAGAGAAAGTGCGTAAACTGCTATCTAATTATTTTCTACCGTAGACACAATCTAGAATGGTCTATATCTACATTTGGCCAATCGAGTGCGGATTCAGGAAACTTGATGGAGAAAACGGTAAGCTAGAAAGCTGCTGTGTCCCTTCTCAGTTGTGCGCAAAACTGGCTGACTCAATCACAGAACCAGAAGCACCAAAGTATGCACTAATAGGGCACATACAGTCATCAGATGAGATTAAAACAGTGATTTATCAGCACCAACGAACTGAAGGTCATTAACTTCCTCCGATATCTGTCAGTCAAGGTAGTTGGACTGTCGAATCCCACGATGTGCTTCATGTGCCTCACTGCAATTGTGTTTGACGTAGGTTTTAATGGTGGTTGGCTTGCCCCGCATTCACCGATCTCCCCCTTCCCCCCCCCACCCACCCTGCAATCTAAGCCCTGTGCCAGACAATCTCGCAAAGACCGGATAGGGCTCAGGTGGCCGGTGTGGTGTGAACCTGCACCTTGGCGTGCTACCACCTCCTCCATGTCGGGCGTTTGTTGTAAGTAAGCATCCTTCATAATACCACCTTCATGGTCTGGCGAATTTGCCATGTAGCTCCTTTAGGGGCCTGTACTGACCCTGGAGCGCCTTTCACCTTCAGCGCAATGCCCCGCATGAGGTCACTTGATTGCATTTCTCGGCCCAACCCTAGGAGAACAAATCAAATCTGCCACAGCCTTAAAAATCAACCTCTCATGCTTTTTGGCTAGTATGTACGCACACACCAACGCCTCTCCAATCTGGTCTAGCCAATTATCTGTCCTAAAGCTGACTCACACAGAACCCTTCGTGCAACGACCGCCAGGCTCACACACTTCCAACACGACGCTCCTGCGAGCAGTTGTGCGCTCTTCGACAGTCTATCACTCTATAAATTTTGGCTTCTGCCTGGCTTCCAGTCCAACCTAGCTGGCATCATAATAATGCAAAGCTAGTAAAAAAGGGTATGATCGGGGCAGTTGCTAGTTCCGACCATCCACAGGACTGTAATCCTGCTCACTCAATTTTGTTGTGATAAACAAAAAGCATAAGACAAAAGATGCCATGAGACCTTGGACAGCCAAAGACAAAAAAAACCTCGAAAGGGTACAAAGACGCGCAACAAAATTAGTACGAGGACAACGGAACCTCCCTTATGAGACCCGATTGGTAAATCTTGACTTGTTTCCTCTGGATTACAGGCAGATACGTGGGGACCTAATCCAGGCATTTCGCATGTTGCGTGGTCAGGATTGCTGCCTCCAAACAAATGACTTCTTTGAGCGGGCCACCACCTCTAGGCTGCGAGGACACCCCCTCAAATTACGTGTGACTGGGGCAAGACTTGACCCAAGAAAATTCTTTTTCTCTAAGAGGGTAATCCAGGCATGGAATGCTCTTCCTGCGGATATTGTCATGTCCCCTTCCGTGGATGTCTTTAAGGCAAACCTAGACCGATATAATGAGTATCGTCACGATTAAGTACTCCAAATCCAATCACTGAACTATTCCGATTCTAAAAATTGAAGCGCTCTACATCCAAAACCTAAAATGCTATAAATATATACTAATAGTAATTTGTAAGTAGTATTATTATTATTAGTAATTAACAAAATGAGTCTCTGCCATTATCTACCTATGTTGTCTCTACTCACTATGCGATCTGCGCCGATCGTGTCTGGGGACGCACCTATCGCACCTATGGTCCTAGGCTACGCGGCCCTGTCACACCCTTTCTCGTATCGACCGACTGCTGACAACGTGGTAGGTTCCTCGGCTCTTGACACAGCAAAGGCGTATCATGGTCGCATCTCCGGTCTTCGGGACGTTCTCGTGACTCCGAGGTCTCCTCCTCGTATGGTCCTTCGGGTGTAGATATTACTCGTCATGGACGCCATGGCTACCGTCAACATTCACAGAAGCATCATGCCCCTATCATTCACAAACTTCCCCCACGAGCGACAGTTTTTCTCCTAAAAACCACAAATGACATTCCATTTTGAATTATGAGCCAGTCTTAGGAGTTTTTTCACTGTCTGCTCTTCTTCCTCAGTTACACTGCTGGCTCGTGTAAACTGAGTGTGAGTTTATTACTTGAAACAAGTGAGTAGTTGTTTTAAATTGTGTCAACAACTTCTTTAGAATGTTCGGCTTCGCCGATGCATTTCTTAAATCCTATGTACCAAGAGGGAGTTCAAAGGCGATCGCCTATATTTCCTTTAATAAATTTGACTTGACTTGACTTGACTAGTTTTATCTCGCACAGCAATCCCAGTCACTGTATCATGAATGTGTTGCCAGTGGCTAAGCCAGTGCATGTACTGCCGATGTTACATAATACATGAGAGATAATGGCACTGAGAAAGGACGGCCTACGTAACTCCACTGGTGAATAGCTCTAACCCCAATTACTATCCATTAAACTCTCATTAAAACAATAACTGCAGCCCTACGCGAAAACCGCTACATGTAACACCATCTCTTATCTATAACCCTGACCTCCTAAAACAAACTTCAGTTGGTGACGTACCTAGTGATCTCGTCTGCGCGTGCTACCTACACGACCTAGTCTCCCAACTGCAGGCACAAGGACTTCATTCTGGTATTTCGACCGTCGACTTCGATGAAGTCCAACATGTGCACTAACAGGTTGGTACAGTGACGGGGACTGGCTACAGGGGAGTATTTTAAAGTGATAGCGGACGTAAATAGCGTCCACAGCACTCTCCACCTTCACTATGGGTCAAGAAGACCAGAATGGATACGGCGTTGGCCACTTTCTCGAAGATAATCCAGAAAATATCACCTAAGTTAGCGTTAGTTGACAGTGGACTTTGCGCGAGCACTATCACACTGTTTACCCTCACTCACCTTCAGTAGGTATCAAAGACAGACTCAATAAGGCCGAGACGGATACGGCTACTGCTACTTCTACTATCTAGCCACGTAGTTGCGCGTTAATAGTACTGGTACTAACACTGACGCTACCATTTGTCAGAGAGGAAGCAGATTAAAGCCATCGCTGGGGCTTATACTCCCTTGATCCCAACAAGGAGTGTGAATCTGGACTTAAACTATTCCGCGTCAGTACATGTTTAGGCCCTAAGCACAGCAGCGGTCGCCTTAGTTTCCACTCTATAACTCTAACCATTAGTCTGTGTCCCTTCCTACTAGGATCAGACTATGAGAACTAAGATACTGCTGCTGGAAGTACGTGCCTATGCTGACGTGCTTATTTTAGTATCATGCTGCCAAGGCCAGTAAATAGTATACTAATATATGGCCTGTGTGTACCTTTTAATAAGTATGTACCCAGTATGCACTCCCAATTTGCATCATTCTAAAAGTGGGTAAACTCACGTGCGTACTGGATACGCTCATTTAGTTCAACCCGCTGTTCGAGGTCATTACTGGGATGAATCACTCGCGCCGAGCAAAACCTCATAGAGTCAAAAAACAAAAAAGAGGGCGGCGCGCACTATGCCTCTGCATCAGATTCGCAGGCTTGTTTGACTGGATTTTCCATTAAACGGCCAGCTAAGCACGTCGATGAAGCTGGGTACCGGTGTGATCGTGACGTCAGCTCCACATAACAACTATTAACGTTCTGTAGAAATTCAATTCGCGTATTTAATACACGAATATTGACGTTCTTCTTATTTTAGTGAGTAACACGTACTTGTGGATGTTGAGGAGTATTCCAAAGACACAAACCAAAAAACAGACTTGCGGGGAAATCACGTTCACATTGTTGCAAAGGCCTGCATTGTCGTAGCAAGTTTTGTGTAGGTTATTGACAAATCGTAGTGAAATTCACGCATTAAGCTTAACCTAAGGCTCTTTCTGATGGGCGCAGAATATGACTGGTGGTGGTTACAAACAGTCCATAAAAAGGAGGTGAAAAGGAAACTCGATATTATAGATCACAGAACTACGCCAACATCATGTAAGCTTCCTAGTGTTTTGTTGAACTTTCAGACAGCCACTGTGTTTCAGTAACAGCAGGAAAACGGTAGCCTTTGGAGTGCTTAAAGAAAACAGTTGACAGTCTCAAAATTAAACGGACTTACCTCCTGCTGCTTTGGTTCTTCAATCTTCTCTACGGACGGTGTCCTTCTTGCTAGCCTGCCAGTCCGTCTCACTTTCTTATACAGATTGGTTTTAGCAGGACCACAGACGGACTGTGCTCTACGTGGGAGGACGGGTTTTCTCGCCTGCAGAACTGGAGCGAAATTGACAGTCTTTGAGTAGTCTAGCAGTTGGGCATAATTTTTCAGGACATTTGTCACGTTGAGAGAAAATAGACGTCCAGTCTGCCCCGAAGGTGGTACGTCACAGCTGCTGGATGCCTCCTCGTCAGTATCGCTTCCGTAATCACTATTTGAGTAGATGTAAGTTTGTACGCCAATGCTGCGTACTTCTTTCAGGGTTGAAGGCTTGCTGTGATGGAAGGAGTAAGATAAAGGCATCTTAACACTTTGGTGTCCCTCGTGTGGGCAGCACTTCGCATTAACTATGAGGTGATCTTAAACTATGCTTTCAACTTCAGCTATAAATTCACAAATTCGTTAAGCGTAGCATGTTTAGTAGTGGGGTTGGACAGATGTAAATAAATCTAGAATCCAACAGATAGCTACTAGGCACACTTTATTAGTAGGCTGGGGTTTGCCAGACTTGTATAAGTCATTTGACCCAGAAGAAAGAGATGCGACCACTGGAACAAGAGTTTTATTGTCCTTACGTTTCGAATTCCACCCGGAATTCTTGATCATAGATAATGGTACAATAGTCTGAGTCGGACGCGGAAAGGGGTGATTCATGCACAGATTGCATGGTATTTATAATTCATAGCGGTCATCCGCGTGCGTACTATAATTATCAGTTCGTGTAGCCACCGATTGAGATGAAAATTGGTGCGCTTATGGCTAATGAATTGCCACGATTTCCTTGTCCGCGTCGGATGCGGGCTTGATAATTGCATGATAATTATGCCCGCTGTCGTCAGGGCTGTTGCTGCGCCCACCCCTTCCCAAGTGAGTAATTCTCTTGCCCAGGCAATGTCTCAGCACGCCGTATGGGAATGCCCAGTCACTGCGCTTGTTGCTGGACCGAGGACCTCAGCACCATTACTTGAGCAGCTCGCCGCTCCCGCGGTTATCACCTCTTGCGAGGATTTTGGCCTCGTCAAACTTGAAAATATGACCGGGTTCCGTTGAGTGAGCTTCGTTTCATACTATACTGTAATTAGTTGTGGCTAGGGGAGCTCACATAACATACCGCTGCCATTTTTAAAAAACGCAAATCAACAAAAATCAGCAATGGAGAAACCCTAAGACTGCCCCAAAACAGTTGCACGAACCTGGCTGTTCGACTTGAACCCCGAAGAGATGGTGAAATCTTTAAGTCGTATGTGTAATCTCTGGGCACGATCTTGCCATTGCTGCTGGACTGGGTCGCATTTTTGCCCCTCGCACAAGGCCAGTGCCACTGAGTACTCTTGGAGCTTTGCAGGATGCGGTGATCGGGTCCATCCGTCAGGAGGGCTCTCAGTCTCCTCATCTCTGGGGCTGTTTTAAGTGAACGCGTCGAGGGTACCTGCAGCAGCCTATAATCTTTCTTTTCAGCTGGATTCGGATCGCCAGTCGAGCCTAGTGGTTCGGTATGTGAAACATCAAAGTCGAGAAGAAGCACGCTACTTTGTGTATTTACGATGAGCCTGCATTAGAAAAGGACAGCGATGTTGATCTTACAAAAAAATATTTGTGTGGACTGATAGTAATGGCGAATTACTTTGGGTAACTTCCGTGCTTTCAGAATAGACAAGGTAAAGGTTGGTTGAACAATAATCGAGGGAGACACATCCCGAAAGCTTACAGCTTATTTTTGCTGCAGAATGATTCAGAAGTGTTTTCAATTACTTTGGAGTTAAATATTACCTATTTTCAGTAAATCTAGTGTTTATTTGCAAGGCAATCCTTTTGTTAAAACACTACAGTGGTTATGTCGATGATATCTTCGCCATCATCCCAGCAGAAACCGATGTAAATGCGCTTCTAAATACTGTTAATCAAACACACCCCTCTTGGAGTTCTTCCTTAGTCGAAGATCTGACAGTAGCGTCCGAAGGAACGTTTATCGAAAGAAAACCTGCTCCGAACAGTATACAAACTTCAGCAGTTTTATACCTATTCAACAGAAGCGTAACTTAACACAAGGAGCCAGAAAACTATGTTCGGCAGACACTATTGAAAATGAGCTCCAGAAAATCCAGGACCTGCCTCAAAAGACCGAATATCTAGACAGATTCATCGCAAAAAAGTATGATAGAGAAATAAACAAAACCCACCACACCCACTGTGAGAAAAAAAGACCCTATTCCTCAAAGTCCCCTTTTAATAGGATGCGGCAAATGAACTCTTAAGCAGACGCCTCAATCAAGCCGTATCACGAGATTTTCCAGCAGCGAACGTTCGGGTGGTATTCTCAACCAACCCAGTCCTGCGTGCCGGAGGTAAGGATAGACTGCCAGCTCAGACCCCTTCTATGTGCATCTACTCAGTTACTTGCTCGTGTAGAGCAGGTTACATAGGTCGCACGAGTCGGCGCTTATCCAAAAGAATACGGGAGCACCTTCCGGCATGGCTGAGCAAAGGTCAAGTCAGAAGCATCAACAGCGCTATCCTTGCTCACAAGGTTGACTCTGGACATCGTGTGTACCCCTAGGAAGCCCTTAAGGTAATTTAAAAGGTCCCGCCAAACTACCCAATGTCCTCGGGTCAGCGCCTGCTAGCCACAACGGAAGCGAACGTTATCAGGTTGCTGAAGCCGGCGTTGTGTGCACAAAAGAAATTCGTACAAGCTCCGTAGCGGGCGTGGCCCACAGTCACGTAGTGGCAAGCGCTCATCCGCGTTATATTTTGTCCCTCCCCCGCCCCGCCTCCCCTAAGCAGGCTCCATCAAACCCGTCCTTTTCGTATCGACCCTTTCCCCCGATTCCCACGACTCGCTTGTAAGAAAATATGAACATTATTGGTCGCTTGTTCAACTTAAAGCCCTTCCCATATAAAGGTATTGGCCTAACGAGAATTTACCGAAAGTATACGTACGCCTGCCAAATACTCTTTTAAATCCTTTTGTGACTACTTTCAAGAATTTGATGCTGGTTTTTTAAATTCAACGAAGTCACAATGTCGTTAATACTTAATTGCATAGCAAGCTTTCTGAGAAAAAGATGACTGACGGACTGACTGACGTAAAAGATGTCAATACTGATCTACGCCTTGCAGTACACACACTTTTAAGTAAAAGACATTTAGTAGAACAAGCTTCGCTTGAACAAAATCTGTACGGCTAAACCTAATTCTTCGTAATGCCCACAGTCCTTGTTTGAAGAAACATCAGCCAGACGACCTTTCACTTTTGTCTGGTACTTTGGAAAAGATGTGGAACTGCGCCAGTAGGTTGTCGGCGCTGGTTCTCCAGGTCAGTAAATGTGCACAACAAACAGTTAGAAACCTTTGAAATTTGAATTTTTCCTATATTTACTCAAGAGTGATGACGACCCGGGTAACTAGCATCAAGAATATGTTTTCCTATTTTTTCCTATTTTTTCCCCCGAAAATCAATTTCTCTTAAAATTCGATTTTTTGCGATAATACTCTTCCAATTTACGCATGCATACAGCGCGAATTTGTTCGCTGGTTTGGAGAGTTCTGAAGACAGTGGTTTTTTATCTCAGGTCTATACTTCCTCAGCTGGTTTTTTCAATTTCTTTCATAAAAGAGAGGCTATTAAATAATACCTGTAATGCGTATTAAATAAAACTCTTCAATGCTATAGAATAGGTATAATTGTGCGTCGTTTATAGACAGTGTTTACATACTAGAGTTCAAATAATCCTACCTAGTATAAAACTGAATGTTATTTTGAGAATTTGGAAACACATTTCATTCCTGTTCTCTTTTTTGCAGTGCACGTAGTTGTAAGCATACGAAGTTTAGAAGAAGAAGCTTTGCGCGAATAAAATCTGCAATAATTAACAGAATTCTTCGTAGTGCCCGTAGTTAATCTTTTCATAGACAGCAGATAAAGAACCGAAAAGAAAACGACTCGATCGCCGGGACAATACTTTTATTCACCTGACGTTTCGAGACTTGTCGCGAATACATCATCAGAGACATAGCCAAAGAGCAGTAGCAGAAACTGGTAATACATGCACAGGGGTTTGCAGTTTTTATAGGACACCGTCATTGCTGAAAACATATCGAGACAATTAACGTTAGTTGTCTTCTTGTGCGTGAATAGTTTGCTGGAGGGAATGCGGGCTCTGACCTGTTGAACGTTCATCACGCGTGGTGGACTGGGGCGAGATTATTGCTCGGCCATCTGTCCCTCCGGTGTTGGTGTAGGCTGACACGGTGAATTGTCCATTTTCCAAGTGGCGACTTGGCCAAATTTAGTCACAGCACGGAATACGGATTGGGCAAATCTTTGCACTTGTTTATGGAATTGGGGCCAGCGAACCATGACTTGAGTAATTCTCGCTTCACGTGCTTGTCATCTCTTGCGAGAATTACGGCCTTATTAAATCCTAATGTGTGGCCGGGTCCCGTCGAATGAGCCGCAACTTGTGAATTGGTATCATTTCGCTGCACTGCTGCCACGTGTTCGGCAATTCGCGTCCTGAAAAGTCTGCCAGTTTCTCCGACATAATTGCTTTGCCGGCAACTGCACCAGATCCTGTAGACGACGCCAGATGTTTCTTGCCGCGGCAGTGGGTCTTTCGGTTTCATTATTTGACGCCTTATGGTTGCCTCCGGCTTGTGTGTGACCCCAACTCCAAGTGGTGCGAGAAGACGGCCGATAGCTTCCGAGACGTTTTTGACGTACAGAATCGCTCGCCAAATTTTGGGGTCGATGCGCCTTTGTTGGCAATCTCGTTTACGCAAGCACCAATTGACGAAGTTGCGCGGGTAGGCATTTTCTCTGAACACCCGTCGAAGATATTCTACTTCGGCAACTTTATCGTCTTGTTCGCTGCAGTGCATCTCAACACTCCGATATAGCGTCCTTACGCAACTGCGTTTGTGGCTGGTTGGGTGGTTTTTGTTGTAATTCAGTACTGAAACTCTATTTGGCCAAAGCAAGCCGCCACTAGGGGTACAGACAGGCCTACGCAAACACCACAGGGCCAGTTGGCCGAGCAGTCATCACGCCATAGTCCACCACGCGTACTGAAAGTTCAACAGGTCAGAGCCCGCATGCCCTTCAACAAACTTTCTACGCAGAAGAAGGTAATGAACGTTAATTGTCGCTGTATGTTTGCAGCTATGACTGTGTCCTATAAATACTGCAAACCCCTGTGCATGTATTTCCCGTTTCTGATACTGCTCTTTGGCTATGTCTCTCATGACGAATCCGCGACGGATCTCGAAACGTCAGGCGAATAAAAATATTGTCCCAGCGATTGAGTTGTCTTCTTCGCAATTAGTTCCTGGGATTCGCACGTTCGCTTGCATTGGCAGACAAAGCACCTTCCGTGCTTTTCTGATGCTTCGGTAAAAAAAGAACAATTGTATTGGTAGGTTTTCCGCGCTGGCTCTCCAGATCGTCGGAAGACTTCAGTGAATGTGCAAAAAAAGAGTTGTACACTTTTCAAATGGGAATTTTTTTGTACTCACTTCTGACGGTGACCTGGGGGGAAATATTGTCTAAATTTTATCACTTAAGTTTCCTTTTTTTAGCAAAATACCTACTTGCCCTCAGGTATGTTAAGGTCGCGAGCATTTTCCTGGTTCGCAGTGTCTGGGAATAATGTGTTTTTTTGAATTTTCGGTACATACTTCCTCGATGGGTCTGCCTTATTACTTTCATATAATGGACGTTATTGGAGAATGGCTGTGATACTTATTAAATAAAGCTTCTCAGTGATATGCAAAAGGTATATTTGTGCGTAGCTTATACACAGCGAACCTGACTTGAGACAAAAGGTTTATGCTGTTTAACTGTGTGGAAAATGTTAAGAGAGATGTGGGAAGGTATACAAGGGTCTTAAAATTAAAATAGCTATATAAACACATCGTTTTTGTTCACGTATTGTCAAGTTTCGCGCGAGTTCTCGAATACGATCGCTGTGCTCGAGGGGAGATCAGGGAACATCAAAGTTATTTTACATTGCGTGAGCTGAAATTGCCTGGAGTACCTTTACATCACGTTTAAAACTGTTTCAACAACGTCGTTTGATCAGCGACTGTTCGTTTTCTCAGAGCCCATTAACATTACGAATAGAGGATATACATATATTGCGCATGGTTCAATGCTTACTTTTTCGGAAGAGCAATGAAGGAGAGAATAGGATCACCTCTCTGGTTGCTCTTGATGATTCGTTGGCAGTCCCCGTTGAGGATATTCCAAACACGAATGTTTCCATCCCAGCAACCGCTTATCAGACGGAGATTTTCATAATGTATGCTTGAAACGCCTCTGCGTCGGAAAAGAAGGAGAGCATCATTCAATGTGAAAAATACTTTGGAAAATCCATTAAACGGTGCCAAGAACGGGTTAGGTCTTTCAGAATGAAGAAAGCCCCGCCGGTAAATAAAAAAGCATTTCAAACTAGGGGCAGGGGAAAAGGTAATTTTTTAGATTAAGAAAATAATTATTTGGCTTGTTTACTTCGTCAGAGGCTACCTGAAACCAGAGGGTATTGGAACTAAAAGACTGAAAAAGAATAAAATTAGATCACTGGAAACTGATGTTCAACGGCTTGACGGTTAGATTCACGTTTGAACCCATCATCAGAAACAGTTGCAGCTATTGAAACTCTTGGAAATTCTCTCAAACCCCCTTAAAACCTACGCTTGTGGTAATTCCTCGACTAGCGTGCAACCCTCGCTAAATTTTGTTGCAGAGGCTGAGAGGGATAACAAAAGCGCCCTTATCGGCGTCCTTTCACAAAAACGAGGAATGGATCAATCCAACGCAAGGTATTCCGCAAGGACATCTGCAAGAGATAGTACACTTCTTTTCACAACGTTGTTCCTCCAGAGTTAAAATGACATCTTATCCACAGATTGGCGGCTAAAGTACGATGCATCAGGTCTGGAGGGCTTTTCTTAATTGAGCCGCTAAACTTTGTAACCCTCTATTCTTTTTCTGTATACCTTGGGTGGTCTGCTTTGTCCATTATAAACCGATTTGTATTTGAACTACAGTGAGTTCATGAGTGCGAGAGATCATGACACTAGAGCCGTTTTGAACCAGTCCAATTTGGCCTATATTTGACTAATTATCCAAGCACAATTATCCGCGATATCCAAGGTTGCGGTCTTTTGCTGTTATATATTACTATCGATTTGCCGGTGCTGTGCGTATGTGCGCCTAATTTAAGCCCTTTGAAATTGAGAACGTTTTTGCTGAAAATTTTAGAATGATGTTTTCAAAAGAATGTATAGCTCCCTTTCTTCTAAAACTATTGAGCCAGAGTCCCAGCAACCTCTGAACAATAGTGGACAATATGCGAGTTCCAGGAAGCAGTTCATAAACAGAGCATGCGATCAATGGAACAAGAGTTTTATTTTCCTGACGTTTTGGATTCCGTCGGGAATCCTTAATCATAGGTGATGTAAGCATAGTCATAGTTATACGCATGACTATGACTATGCTACTATCATCTATGATTCAAGATTGCCGACGGAATCTGAAATGTCAGGAAAATAGAACTCTTGTTCCAGGGGGGGGAAGCACCGACTACTACTGGTGTCCACACCGATGTAAATTTACTCAGTCACTTGCGCTTTTGAAACAGGTGGAAAAGGAAGAAACACCTTCATATGCGTTCGAGATCAGGCTCTGCTTTCGCACTTCTAGTCGATGCGAACCACCGCATCAGCAGTAAAGAAGCCGGCAAAAGTAGCTTATGTAGTCCCCCTCAGGTACCCCTAGTCCCAGCATTTTGTCCTGCAAAAACTGTGGTTGTAGAGTTTTTGGGGGTGAGGAAATAGGATAGGCAGAGAAGGAAATTTTAGAGGTAAATGTAAAGTGAAACAAATGTAGTCGAATTTGCTTCCCGAGGCAGTGATGATTCGGTTAGCCAGTCCAACGCCCTATTGTCAGATGGTATTGAAGCAGGCCGGCTGGTCTTCGAAGCCGACCATAGTTTGCAATCGCATGCTCTCATACGTAGTTACTGATAACAATCGTGTTCAATCCTACTTCACCCTCAGTCACGTCAACTTCATGGTGCAAGCGGCGTTGAAATAGGTGGTTTGATTAAGACCCAAGCCATATATAAACCCTTTTCATGATTCGCACATCCATTCTTAATGTAGTTGTGATGGTTAACTGAACTGAAAACATTGGTTTTACAAACGAATTTTCAGACATAACATAGCCATATTCGCGGATATCCTGTCGTAAGGTCTGGATTTAAATGTCCAAAAGATTAATCATTGTCGGTCCCTTATAGCCTTACCATTAAAGGAAATTTTGACATCATAGATACCTTCAAAACTGTTTGAATGACAGCTTTTTTGTGCGTTTGTTTTCCTAGGGTACTGTACAGTGAGGCTCAGAATTCGTGCAACATGCCAAAATTTGCGAAATATTGATAATCCTTCGCTAATCAGCACCGAGTAAGGTTATAATACAGATTATCGTGAAGCCTATTTTCAAGTCACTTCAGTCACGATATGATGCCGGCATTTTGACGAGCTTCTTTGTGAGCGCTAACAGAAAGTATTATTGTAAAAAATGGCTACTTCAGTAGTATAAATGTTCATAATTAATGCTAGAAAACCTGTACTCGCTTGGTAGGAGATTAGGTTTTCTACAACTTTTATATTTGAAGGAAGGATATTTTTCGGTTGTAAAAAGGTTTCTGAATTTCCGAATAAGCGTGAAATCTACCGACTGCTGCACCTGAATTCAAGGTTAACAAAATGCGCGCTGTATACATGTTTTATAAGAAAAGGTACGTTTGTGCCTATGGTTTCAGGAAGAAGCCACACAGATCCCATAAATATTGCAATAAATGTGGATCATGCTTTACACATTATAGACAGCATTAAAAAATTGACGGATATGATGTTTTATGAATGAACACCTCACAATCTTAAAAAATCTTACAATTGAAAGTTTTGCGAAACCGAAAGATAAGCCTTCGTTTTTTCCAAACGATTACAAGAAAGATTATTTTCCTGTATACATTGAAATAAAATATATTTGAATTTATACAGGCAGTAAAAATCAACGATAAAATGCATACATTTTACAGTACATACTTTTCGCTTGCAGCCATAAAAAGCTCTTTAAAAAGCAGTCATCCTGTCGTGGCTAAAAAGGCTTGCGAATAGGCTACACGATGATCAGTATTACAACTTTACTCAATTCGGATTTGCGTGGAATTTTCAATATTTCTAAAATGTTGGCATTTTGTACAAATTCAAAATCGTACTGCAGAATAGGTAAAAAATTTCACATTTGCCAATTACAAGATACTCAGTTGCCCAGCTGTTTCATAAAGCCCCTACGTGTACGAAAATGTCCAAGCAAATAAGTGTTTGTTTGTTCGAAACGAACACAAAGCTGCCGAAAAGTCATGCAAAATGCCGTAGTTTGCGAAAGGTCAATAATCACTCATAAACCGGCACAAACGCGTGTAGGAAATCATAATGAACAACCTTCAACAGGTTTCTATCACCTTTGGATTCGATTTTCCGGCTCTGGATGGGATATATTTTAAACTTTTTGCTTATGCAGTAGAACCTCGGGTGACAAGCAGCCCCATCTTCCAGCATTTCAGGTACCGAGTGAGCCACAAGCAGAAAAATAGTTTCAATTGACGAACTCGGTTAACGAATTGTCAGTAGGTGCGTGCGTGCGTGTCGGTGTGTCCAACATCGAGTCTTGCTCCCAGGACGTTGATCTTCAGTCGCCTGCAGCCAAGCAGTGAGCTGTATGCCCAGACGACCATTTTATATAACGGGGTCGGTTTCAGAACGGACTAAACTAGTTAACCGACGCTCCGCTGTTTAAGTGTTCTCCTTTAGCACAACACATAAAAAAGAAAAGGCTTGGTACTGTCATACTAAATAGCATAGAAAATTTGTTATACATCAGTAAACCTCCGATTAAGCCAAAACCTGCCTGTTACCCTTAAATATAGTGAACTTAACAGGCCCTGTTCCTTACTAAAAAGCTTGCTCAAAACCACTATTTAGATCAAAACAATGTGATCCAATATATTTTAAACTAACATGTCCAAGTTCGATCAAGATTTCCAATGAATTACTTCGCCTGACTGTATGCAAAAGCGAATGCAGAATTTATGAACGAAGGAGTTTATTTACTTTGGATGACCGAAGTTGGCGAGATATCGATCGACCCCTCTGGCGCAACTCCAGATACGTGTGTACCCATCCGTCGAGGCTGTTGCAATGAAGATTCCGTCAAACCGAATGGCGTTTATCACCGCAGAGTGCGCGGCCAGAGTCTAATGTAGAAGCAGACAAAGTTTGGTAAATGTAAGCTAAAATTTCTAATTATTCAAAAACGGGTTCAGTGGCTACATAACTACATACAGTAAGAACTGGAAAATCCAGTTAAAGTCCTGCTCTTTAATTAACGAAACATGCGCAGTTCGTCACACAGTATAATATTCCTGAAAGAAAGCAACATAAGGATAGTCCCACTCTTACTAGCTCAAGTACCGAATTTAAAATACGTTAACTCAATTCGAATATCAAAATTTTCACCTGACTATATGATTTTAAAGAGCTCAAGTGAAAAGTAACATAAGCTGACAGACAACTAAGGTCTCCAGGAAACCGCGTGAATCCACAGAAAGTTAACAAACAAATGCAAAAAATTAAACTTGCCTTCATTATATGTGCTATACCGGATTGCCATACCAACTGCCATATTGTCATTTGGCCGGTCAACTCTCCGGTCAGACAGATACTGCCTGAAAGAAAGACGGCCGTCACTGGGAATTCGTGCTGTAGGGTCATACAGGCCTCCTTGCAGTCAGTCCTCCAAACTGTTAAAAAAATGTTCAAATTAAACATGTGCGCACAGTTAATTTAAAAACCGTGAATAGCAAACTGGGTCCACCTAACCTTCACTTCTCTTGTTAGCTTCAGTTGTCGAGTTAAATAAGGCTATTGCGGCCTATTGAATCGGCTATCCTATTTGATTTATAACATGAAGTTTGTGTATCACGATTTTACCGACTGCGATGGACCTGTATCCAACCTGAGAAGCATAAGTTTAGTAAGCATATTTACGCTACTGAACGATTATCAGTAGGCTCTTTTGTAAAACATAAATTCTTGTCCAGGAGCCGCCATCTGGAGCACAGAGACGAACTATTGTCTATCGATAGAAAGTTCACCTCCGAAAGCAGTAAGGCCGGGATCATCCTTTTCGGCCTGAATACAATTCTCCGCCAATGATGCTCCACTCTAAACGGGGAGACTGGATAAGTGATCCGCTGGACAAGGGGTCGGGAACGTATGGCTCGCAAGCCGGGTATGGCTCTTTTGGTGATTGGATCGGGCTCTCTCAGATAAAATTGGAATAAGAAACTTCAGATTCTGTGAATTTGCTTACTTCAATTGAGTGCCACTGCCAATACGCGTAGCCAAATCAAGTTAGGCTCGACCAATCACGCATCTGTCTCTCTCAAATTTAATTGAATTAAATCTCTCACTGAAATATATTTCCAAATAATTCCCTTCTTGGCTCTCTGAGTCAAAAATGTTTCCGACCTTTACGCTAGACTTTGCGACACAAAACCCACCAGTTTGAGAATGTCCGCAATTCGGTTGGGTCCACTGCGGTTGGGCTGTCTGCATAGGCTTGGACGACTGTATTTTGGGTGCATTCGCAGTGCTATCCGAGGGACTTTTGTTGGTCGTTACCGTCCAAGCAGAGTCACATATTTCTGCGCGGCTCTACGGCTAGGGCAGTTTGGTGGCTACTTGCGCTACCCGGCTATGCATGCTGTTCATTGTAAAGTAAATGTGCTATCAGTAAGGATAAACTTGATGACCCCATAGGCCAGACCGGGTATTATGAACGTCCGCTAAAGTAATTACCTGAAAATTTACTCGTACAATTAACACCAATCCTTACATTCACCATACATCATTCTCTTAGTTTAACTGTGACCCTGAATATAAGCCTTAACGTGGAGGTGGCGCAAATACAACTGTATTCTTGGCAGTTCCTGTTCTCATGCCCTGTTACAACAGAAGCCATACAAATCATCCTTACCATGCTGTCTCATTAAATGTCAATCGGAATTCTGAAGTGTGTTTTTGAATTAAACAGGCTACTTACGTATGGTTGGAATATTTCTTTTTGTGCAACGTTATCGATTGATATTTTAAACTCGGTAGCATGCCGATCATTCAACAAACCTCTTTCTACCCGTTTAAAAAATTCACTTTAAAAATGACTACGGAAGTATTATGAGTTATCTCTTACTAATTTTTCATACCCTATAAATTTGCATATATTTTGTATAACTTACGTACCAAAATTTTCTTGCTTGTAGTCATTTTGTGAAACACCATATCTGTTTCAGATTTTATAGGCTAAGAAAAGATATATCGCTATTTAAAAAACTGCCTTATTAAAAGATGAGTTAAGACCGTATCAATTACCACTGAACTCGACATATCATTATGCCTGCATTCAGAGTAACAGCTGCAAGGTGTATGCATTCCCTCTAGGAAAAATCAGGCATTTTTTACGCTTTTAGGAAAGCGTCCTATAGTACTCACAAAATGTTGCAATTAATGTGTATGATGCTTTAGGAATAGTCATTTCATGGTCTCAAAATAAGCTCATACACACTTTTGTTACACTGAGAGATACCGTTTCGTCGAGTTAATATCTTGAAGTAGACATAAGTTGCTACTAAGCGAATACGATAAATAAATAATATTTTGTGAGCAGCTTCTGCGAAATATTGCTGAATTTATAGGTAGTAGGGTATTCATTTGTTACAGCGCGTAGTTCTTCTATAGCCGTCAAAGTGCATGTCTCGTCCAAAAGCCAGCATTTGAACGGGACTGATCTACTTAGACTGCATTATATATTTATTACTGTCTGCTTATTTAAGTACCATTTTCCAGTCAAAAACTAATTTCGACATTTTGGCTTAGAGTTCATTAAAAATTACATCCACTACCAATGACATATTGTGATGAGTTGCCTCAGTTACGGATCAGAAGAAATCAGAATTACTTAGGCACGCATAAACACTACACCAAAAAGCTTATATCATTTGTTACTACAACTGCTTGCCAAAAAGGGTAGCAATGACAATCACCACATCTCTGCCAAGACAGTCTCAATCTTGAAAACCCACAGCTATGAGAGAAGCTTTTGAGATGTTGGTCTGTTGGATAAAATGACATAAAACAGGCCACGGCTGCATTGCATAAATTCATCTTTTCGCGACTAACCGACTAATCTTTGATTAGTGTAGAATCGCAGAGCAAAATAGCTTCTACTCGCAGCTTTTCTCAATCCTATGATTGATTCTTAGCCACATTCTTCCCTACTCTGCTCTGCGAACCCTAACCATACAGGTCATCGCTTTACGCAGCAATCCAAAGCTCGGAATTCCACCTCCAATTATATTTGTCAGCAAGGTGAACAAATAATATGCAGTTAGAAATTAGGCATAACCGGCAAGCATTAAGGGACATGCACAATACGTATTTCTGCCTCACTAGCGTCATCAGGTGCACTTGCCCATCTCCAGTGTAGCTGTGGAAATTGCCGTCACACCCGAGTTTCGAACCTGTGTCTCTCCAGCCTGAGGCAAACGTTTTAACCATCGAGCCATCAGGCCTGACATTTTTCCGGTTGTTGATCGGAGATAGGCAGTTGAAACTATCCGAGAAGAAAGTTACTAAGGGCCTTTTACATAATCACTTGCTGCTTTTCAGGAAAGCTGCTCTCGAACAGTTTCATAGGACGCCTTCCTCGACTGCCGCTGTCAGTGGAACAAATGTGAAGGTTTTTGAGGCGTAGAGTGGCTTTTTTTCTCCACAAAATTATGGCTAAAAACAATTATTTATACAGGTTTTTTTAGCATCCCTGCTCCTTACTCAACCCTTAAACCTATTTTTTATTACGTGGCAAAAGTGCTATTCCGGAGAAAAACTGACCGCATGTTCTGCATGCTGTTAAAGTTTATGCGACAGTTCGCTCGTCAGTTCCGATGATGTCCACTTTGTACTTCAAAAAAGTGAAAGCAGACACGGTGACTTGCGCTTGGAGTAGTTTAACATCATAGTAGACTTGCGCGGTATCTACCGCCCTCTCTCACTAGCTCGATCCTCCCACCTGGATCCGCGCTCAAGACAGAGTCAAGATGAGTCAGGCACAGGCGGCCGGTGCTGTTGAAACTGTCCATATGCATGCCCCAAATCTCACCCGACCCTTTCCACCCCCATGTTTGGCATTTGCGTAGATGTCTAGTTTAGCGCCCAGAAATGGTTTAAATAATCGAGCGTTATTGCAGCAAAAAAGTGCGCCATAAACTAAAAGCAAAAATTCACTTAGTTACATGTCTTAGTTATTTACAGTTTATTAGATTTTTATCTTCAGTTTTAGTCTTGTTTTTAGTTTATTATTGACTTTCATTCGTTCTATTATAGTTTTAGCTTTCTTTTTAGCTAACTCGTTTGTTATGTTTACCCACATGGTTGCTTTTCGAGTTAAACTCCTTGCTAAGTTACTGTATCTTAGTTTAGTTTGTTTATTCAACTTATTTTACTGCTGCTTAGACTTTAGGTTTTAGTTCGTCAGTATGTCTATTATTTTTTATTTTCGATTACTTTTTAATAAAGTGATTTAAGCTTACATTGGTTCACCTCTTGGTCCGTCTATAAGGATCGCTTTTTTCATTGACTTATAATACAAAATGCTTACGTATTTTCAGTAGCTCGACTTCCCAATGGTGACAAGAAAGGGCATATTCGCTTGAAAGTCGAGCTACTGGAAATGTAAAAGCATTTTTCTTTTTTTTGTTCAACTCTTTAATTCAGTTATTTATTGAGTTTATTTTAATTCACTTAGTTCCAAATATTTGCGCAGTTGCACATGTTGATTATGAGGCCCTTTTTGTTGACGATCATTGCATTCGTTAAAAAGCTTTTCTTTTTTTCTGCGTTTATAATTTTTACTCGCTTATTCCTATTTCCTTTTCCCTGTATAGTCTTGATTGCATTCGATCTCGTATAACAGCAGGACGGGAGATAAACTGGACATCTGCCGGTAATTTTAATGGGAGCGCAGCCCAAACAGTGCTTGCCGCATCCCGATTTGGCCCCTGTTTGTGCAGCGAATCTACCGCGCGGCCTCTTTAGGGAAGCACTAAGAGTTGCCCAGGGCAACGCACAGGACCCTAAACCTCTCTTCACTGCAAACAACCCACAAATGGGTCCTATTTGCCTATGGCTTATAATACTAAACTGCATTTATATTTTCATTAGCCCAACGTTCCCTTTCCTCCGTTATATTCCGCCAATATAAGGTTGAATTTCCATCAATAGGCATCGGTTTCCTGAGTAACAACAGTTTATGTTGATGGAGTTGACCGCATTTAGCTCATTAAAACTATTATACGTGGCTTTAATTCAATATTCTTCCATCCCTTTCAACGTAATTAAGTATGCATCTACACTCGTTAACCAAGAATTAAATATTTAACCACTACCTTCCGAAAGAGAGTTGGACGGAGAGAATAGATATTTAGACGGCCTTACAAGGCAGCTTCGCCCACTTAAACTCGAAGTGCAACGTACTTTTACAAGTGCAGTCTGCACTTCCACTGGCAAACGTCACTGTCACCGTGTTTGACTTCTGGGCAGCCGAGGTAGCGTCCTTGGAATTCTTCGAACTGCGTTTGCAGTGGTCTTGGTCCACCCGAAGGCAGAGTATGCTGTCTCGGTGACCCGAGAAGATGCGTATGTATCGTGAACGATGCTGTCTGAAGCCCGGGCTCAGGTCCCACAGTCGAATGCCCATGTCAAAGCCTGCGGAGAGGAGAAGTTTCTGGACGGAGAGAAACCAGAGTGCCTGCAGGCTGCCAGAATGCCCACGTAAGGTGATTTCGCGCAGGTAACTGAAGGCAAATTTGTTTGCACAAACTGAGTCGGAATCACTTATAAAACTACAAATTCAGGGGTACCTCGTGGGGCCGCCTAGGGAGCACGCAAAGCGCACCCACCAGTCTCACGGGTACCTGATTTTAGGAGAGAGGAGGGCGGGGCATGTCAGGGAACAAATTAGATGGCAATTATTCCTTAAAACAAATAAAGTTACGAGGACCAGTTGGGGCGCGTACGTAAACCTGGGCGAGGACACTGAAATAGGCTTTAATATCATCGCTAACCCCCCGACGGACCAACGGCGAGCGCGTGTATGTCGGGGCGTGTGCCATAACCTCAGGCGAGGTCATTGGGGAACATTTTATAGCAGTATCGCTTACCCCAACTAGAAAAAAGGTGAATGAGTGAGGAAGATTTGAGAATTGTGCATCTCACCCTTCTTAAAATGTTTAAGTTAGCAATTATTTCCATAGTTAATTTTAAAAGCTATTTGGCTTAATATACTGACTTAAGCGGTTATTGTATACGGAGGCCTCCGGAGGAACCCTCTTTCGTTCAATGTCATAATCGAATCCCTACAGGGTCAACGGCCGGCGGTCAGAAAACTGGAAGAATGTAGGTGATTCGGCGTACTTAAAATTTGTACGTAGTTGTTCATAATAAAAAGGTTAATTTCAAAGACCTCACAACGAAACCTTACCCTACAAATAACCTGAGATAAATCTGAAGTACAAATTGAAAGCTTAAAGGTACCTGCTAAGTGGGCATTGCCCACTCGGTGGGGATAGCTTATAGGTATCACCATATAGTCACATAACCCCAAACAATCTTAAGTCGCAAGTAATGGTAATGAAGAAAATATTTACTTTGTATGTAGCGTTAGCAAATAAAAATAGAGCATTAAGAAGAATAAAATGCAACCATCGGAACGAGAGTTTTATTTTCTTGACATTTCGTAGTCCGTCGGGAATCCTTATTCATAGGTAATCGTAGGATAGGCTGAGACATGCAAAGATAAGGGGTGATAAATGCACGGATTGCATGGTATTCATAGTTCGTAGTGGTCATCCGCATTCGTGCTATAATTATCAGCTCCTTTAACCACCGCTTCGGGTCTTAACTGATGCGGAGATGACTTGACAGTCCGCGTTCGACTCATTAATTACCACGATTTCCTTGCCCGTGTCAGATGTGGGCTTGATAATTGCGCGACACTTATGCTCGTTGTCGTCAGAGTTGTTGTTGGGTCCGACCCTTCCCGTGTGATTGATTCTCTTGCTTAGGCAAGAGGGCTGCATGTATCAACTCTAGCTGCACATATCTCAGACCATCCTACGATTACCTATGATTAAGGGTTCTCGACAGAGGCCAAAACGTCAGGAAAATGAAACGCTTGTTCCTTCTGAACTGCTTCCTGGAAATCACATATTCACTTCTATTGGCAATAAACATTTAATCTATCGTGAATGATTATTTATAACTATTGTCAACCAACTTATGCAGATGGCTACTTTGTAGTCGGCTGCAAACAACACCTAATCAAATGAAACCATACTGACGATATAGGTACGTATTAAAGACCCAAGCAAGTCATCGCCGGTTAAATGTCACTGCATGACAGGGCTACGAGAGATCCGGTATATCAGTGGGTCCCCCAGCAAGCCCTGTATGCTTTTCTGGATTGATAAACCAAGTCTGGCATTTCAGCTTTGCAAATTTCTATGAAAATCATGAGCCCCACTCCTGAGCCGGACCCCTCGCTCACGGCACCCAAATCGATAACGGGGCTTGTCATACGGTTAGGGCCTCACCGCGCACCAAGTCCAACGTTGAAACTCCTTATTGGTCACACTTCTCTTTAGACTCAGAAAATCCAAGGATGGTTACAAGTAACTCCCTGTTACTCAAACGCAGCCCAAGCTGCGGCCCCCAAAGTCTTACTGCAATAAAGCAATGGTCGTTCTTCGCAAAGGGGCATACTGTGATTTAAGAAGGAATATAAAGTTCTTAAGAAATATCAGCTTTTTTGTAGAGTCAAAAATTTCGAGGCAATAGTAGCTTGTGTAGCCCCACTCATTTATCCCTACAACCTGCATGCTTTCCTACGAAAACGGTGTTTATCGGTTTTTTGGGTGGGAAATTAAAACACGCAGTGGAATATACTTTAATAAATGCTAAACGCTTTAGTATTTTACTGTATTTAGAAGTGTTGTTGCTTTATGTCTGTAGATTTTCCTAATCTGTATTATCATTTAACTTATGGCGGGAAAACCCGATTATCAAACTGCAGGTTTCTTGAATTGCCCGGAAATTTTTAATGGTGGTTAGGAGGTCATCTACTTCAACTTACCTGTGATCCAACTTACCGTTCTGGAGTTAGATTAGTATAGAACGCGGCGCGAAGCACCGCGCACACCTTCAATTTGCATGCAGAACAACCTGTTTCCAGCGGCTGCGGGAAGCAACTTCGACTGCATTTTTTTCACTTGACACTTACTTCTTAAAATTACCTTCTCTGCCTATCTTATTAACCCACCCCACAAAACTCTATATGCACCGCTTTTGTAGGACAAAATGCTGAGACTAGGGGTATATGTATGGGGGTAAATAAGCTACTTTTGCCAATTTCAAAAAATTGGAAATTGGGCGTATTAGGTAAACTTACGTTTAACAAATAGAGAAAGCCTGTTCATGCAAAAACACCGAGTGGATATAGCAGCACACGTAAAATTACGTTAGAAAATAATCATTTTGTAAAATATTCGGATATATATTCTTCCATATTACGTGCAATGTAACATAGGGCTGTAACCGAACAGCCGAAATTTTAAGTACGCATTCCAACACGGTTTACCAAGAATTGCTAGGTTTTTCGTTAATGCTTTGCTTGAGTTACGTTGGACCAAGACAGCCATATTTTCGTTTCATTTGGCCCATTGAGAGATCACAAAAATAATAAATTTCGTAAGCTCATGGACGGATATGCCGGTCAGTGACTAATAAGTTCAACTTTAATCGTCAGGTGCAATTGTAAACGTATTGTTTTTGTTCAATAAGAGCAATTTCGTTCAGCCACATTTCTCTGTAATTATTTTGGGATTTCGATTAAGAAGAGGTTCAGATCTTCATTGAAATGCTAATGAAGACTTTACGATTTTCATTGGCTTCAGTCGATTGACTATAAATAATGCTTACATTCCAAATATCTACTAAACCCTTTAAAATAAGATGTATTTTAAAAGAATTTACCTGAATAGCTAGCTTTTAAACATTTTTCTTGTGCACCTGCTTGTTTAAGTCATAGTTTCAGAACCATGCAAACATGTCAACTCATTGATGACAAACATGAACGTCCACAACAAAAGTCGAGAATGAATATGCCTAAGAATGATTGAAAAATTTTGTAAAACAAACAATCTCTCGAAAAAGAGATTAAGTTATATATATTGGGGTCAGATACCTGCGTACTTTACTTTTTTGAAGATTAAGTCAAGATCAGATTGAGAAATATTAGCCAGTTTTTTATTTCCCTAAAAAAATGAAAAAGCTTAGTTTTCTATTTAAATCGGAACAGTTTTTAGTATATTTATTTCTTCAAGGCTCCGTTTTAAAATAACAAAATTAATGCAGAGTGACAATAGTATCAACGGCGATTTTGAGAAAACTGTTCATCAGTGTCTCGTGACAACACACTCAAATGCGTGTCAAGTCAACTGTCTTCGACTTCATATTGACTGTATGGTCAATTTGGTTACTTTATACTAATAGGGTCCTCAAGGGCATTCCTTGCCTGTTCTCCTTCAAATATACAATATATATTTAAGTTAGTTTAAACCAAATAACAGCCTTCTAAGTTTATTACACAATTTTATGCTCAACACTTGGCAGATTTGCAAAATAGAATTTTGTAAATGCTTTTGCTCTTCTTATCCAAAAAATAATTTGCTATCTCAATTTTGCACTAAACTCAATTTCGTGCAAGCAAACAAAATTTTCTGTTCGCAGAACGTACATGATTTGAAAGTTTCCGCTTTTTAATATTCTTTTCTAGTATAACACGCAACAACAAGGAGTTTTTTCGGCGGCGTTTAGTAATGTAGGAAATTCCTTGCATATGCGCTAACGTTGGTTCTGGACTAACTTGGCCCCAGTTTGCCCCTAGTTTACTGATCTAAACCGACCTCTTTGCAAGTAAACAGGATTTTGCACCTCAAGTCAATTAAAAAATTACGCTAATTAAAAATTAACTCAAGTAACAAAATAAACAATACCAAATGTGTGTTGAATCACCCACTCAAATTTGGCTCTTAAAATTTCATCAGGTATTTAATCAACTGTATGTGAGTAAATATAAAAGCTCAGTAGCTAAGTCTAAGTCTGCTCCTCAGCTCTTTTCGCATGTAGCTTCTATGTTACCTGGGCTGGGTATAGGCTGTAAGCGGTATACAGAGAGGGCCTCGATACCCTCCCCCGGAAGATCAAGCACCAGACTTAGCGCTCAGTAGCTTAGTCCACACCTCAGATCCCTCCGCGTGTAAGCTCCTCTGTTACATGTGTACCGCGAGCTTGAGACTATCACGGTTTATCAGACAATATCAACAGCACAGTGGGTGTGTTCTGTATCTATTGGCTGATGAGTGTACTAGGAGTCAGATGGCGATGGCTTCTTCTGATCTCCTGTGGCTCGCGCAAAAGGGTTCACCGGCCCCGTCAGTCACTGCGTCAATCCCGCCACAGACAACTTACTGGCTGGGATGTTGGCTCACCACTGGAGGCGGAGGAGACAGTGTTGTCGGGGCAGTTTTCTCACTATAAACAATCTTACGCGCTTGAAACTGCTATCACGGTGCGCACTAACACCCGCTGCTTGGAAGGTTGCCAGCTGATGGAAGACTCCGACTGTGAGACCAGTCCAGAGTATGTTGTGATGTGTGGAGTGGAGTGTCTGACTGATGGGCCCAGAGTCAGGCTACAATGGCTCCCTCTTGATGTGGCTTTAATGGCACTTCCACTCAGCTGGTATCTGAGCCGCTCACATTACATTGCTGTGAATTCTGTGATTGTGTAGACTCACAGTGCGTGGGCCTGCGCCCTCTTCCTCCCCTGGTTTTCTTGACTTCGTCTTGACACTCGGTCGAGGTTGGGGAGTGGGGAGAGAGTGAGTTAGATTCGGTGCATGTCAGCTTTTAATATAATCCAGCACAGGTCATCGCTGCTGCACCACGCTGGTGTGAAGCACACAGTGGATATTGTCGAAATCCACGGTCAAACTGGAAAAAATCATCTAACCCCTATATATATATATATATAGCAGTAAGTGGGGTATGACAGCATCTAGGGGTAACTTGATACAGAACTGTTTCGGGCTTATTAGCCTTCATCAGCCAAGCATAACCCTGAACACCAGCTGGTCGGACAACACAAACAAACGCACTCACAGACGGCGCAGTTGGTCCACCACTGGTGTCTATCAGATGGGTCATAAGCACTTCATCGAACCGCAGTTCATCAGCGCCTCGCCACCTGCCATTTGCTGTCACTGCTGATCGGGTATATATTCACTCAGGAATGTGCGAACACCGATCATATAGACTTCCGAACTAAACAAAGTTCGTGTGGTGGTCAGAAGTCCCCAACGGGTGACCGCCTGCCAGGCCGATTCCGGCCAAGTCATAATAGCAGTTTGCGTTGTCCGACCAGCTGGTGTTCAGGGTTATGCTTGGCTGATGAAGGCTAATAAGCCCGAAACAGTTCTGTATCAGCAGGCGGTCACCCGTTGGGGACCTCTGACCACCACACGAACTTTGTTTAGTTCGGAAGTCTATTCGATCGGTGTTCGCACATTCCTGAGTGAATATAAATATATATATATATATATATATATGAGAAGATAAGACGATCTCGGGAACCATTGTTTTATCGTCCTGACGTTTTAAAAGCGTACAGGCTTCCGTCATCAGAGGTGGTAATTGTGCCGCGCCTCACAGTATTTAAAGGTGTTGGCAGTCATAGTCAATAGGGTTTAACCAATACAGAGGAGGGGGGGGAGGGAGGAGATGGTTAGACGGGATGTTCAATCATCGTGCCCTGTGAAGCGTAATAACCTCAGTCAAGGGGTCACGCGGTACAATTACCACCTCTGATGACGGAAGCCTGTACGCTTTTGAAACGTCAGGACAATAAAACAATGGTTCCCGAGATCGCCTTATCTTCTCATTTATGTCCGGGGACGCGCATCTTCGCTTCTTTTAGCAATATATATATATAACAGTAAGTGGGGTATGACAGCATCTGGGGGTAACTTGATACAGAACTGCTTCGAGCTTATTAGCCTTCATCAGCCAAGCATAACCCTGAACATCAGCTGGTCAGACAACACAAACAAACGCACTCACAGACGGCGCAGTTGGTCCACCACTGGTGTCTATCAGATGAGTCATAAGCACTTCATCGAACCGCAGTTCATCAGCACATTTCTGAGTGAATAAATAAATATATATATATGTATACTACTGGCCTGTGGTATTTTAGCGCCGGCGCCAAACCCGCAAACCATCACGTGATTGCACTTGTTGACCTGCCTCTGGGACAGTCAATCATAGGTGTCGTAGACTGCTACTGGCCAACTGGTTGGTCACGCGGCCAGTGACTCACTCTCGCATGACGTGTAAGCATTCACGCCCACAACAACCTAGTAGACGCACGCGCGCGCAGAACCCGGGCCTGCTGCGCGTCGGGGCTTCAGACAACCACTGATTTTCTGTACACACCAAAAAACTCCTATCGATCTTACCCCGCCCCCTCTTCCTATACGGAACTGGGCTTGATACTTGTAGTACTCTGAGCACTCCCAAAGCATAAATATTACGTGGTCATCCCGCAGCAGCTGATAGAAGTTGACCCAAATATTCAGATCAAATTTAAGTCTACGTCTGTCAACCTTCAACTAGACTGATTTACCTCAAGCTAGCGAGCTCCTTTCTAGGGAAATTAAAAAGAAGCGATGCCCAATGAAGAAGTTCTCCTGAGCGCTTTCGGAATCTCCTACTAAATGTGCCCTACTAGTACGGTTTGCATGGCTTACGCCACACTCAGCCCCACTGTTTGTCCGCTTGCAATCTACGACGGCCGAGCAAGAACAACAAGAACGAATGTTGACGTGGCCGAGGAGCTATCAGAAGTAAACAGCTTGTCTACGTGCAATACACACTGTTAGGTTCTGAAATCCACGCGTGTCAGGTCTCGCCAAGGGAAGCGCGGAGCTCATGAAGGCGAGGGATGTTATTCAGGTCACGTAGAAAAGGAATACTTGCACGGGGACCTTCGTTTCAAAAATTCCCCAGCTGGCAGCTTTGCACTTTAGGCATGAAAAAGCCAGACAATAAGAACAGGGGCTCATGGTTCCGCGTAAGGTTGCGGTAACGCGGAGGTAACTACTACTTCTCGGGGCGATGCAGCTAACATATGTTCCTACAGCCACCGTCTTCTACCATGCAATCGAACCAGATAGAAAATAAATACGGTAACAGGCTAGTACTTGGATGACCGCAGAAATCAAATCCCCCAGAAGTTCGCAAAATGGGACCGTTGATAAAAGGAGTTTTATGGTTTGGGCAATATGGGGACGCAAGAGAGAGAGAGAGAATAAAAGAAGTAAATCAAACAAGACGGGAAACAGTAGGTACGATTATCATAAAGGCTGATATCTAAAAACGAAAAAAACCTATCCGACATAAAAATTAATTGAAATTAGAAAATAAAATTATCATTCCAGATTTCTGGGGGTTTGATGCCCACGGTGATCCATATAATAGACTGTTATCTACGATTACTGACATTTATGCAGCTATTGCAATTGCATTTCCATTTCTTTAGCCAGTGAACTACATAAAGCTTCCTTTAGATATCAAGTGGCAATGAAAGTTGATTTCTGCAGCAGACCCATCGCCTGAGGAGCTTGGTAATTACTGCAGAAATTATCAGTTGAACAAATTAAATGTAAAGCTTATGAAACTGAGAGCTCTAATTTAATTACATTTAGGTGTTTATTTTACTTTCGACCGGTAGGCATGGGGCCCTCGATGCAGTCTACATAATTCAGACTTCTGTTTTAAGATCCACAAGTAAGTCAGCATTCGGCAAAGAGACTAGCATACAGAAGGTGGTCAAACCCATACTCACCAAGGGTTGTCTAGATGACTGCGCTGCCCGGAAAAACCAACGTCTCACAGAAGAGTAACATTTCGTGGATGCGCATGTGCGCTGTTGTTTGAGGCATTGAGACTGCACTGAAATCGTTTTACGCTAGGTGACCAGTTAACAGGAATCACGAGCGATGGCAGACATTTTAGTGCAGGACGCCCGCATCTGGCTGTCATCTCACAGCAGCCTGCAGCGGGCGGATGTTTATGTGTGCAGAAAGCCTCAGAACGTGCTCTCCGTATTGAGACACTGTATATTTTGTTTTCGGAAAAAAAATCAGACGAGAAACAGCTTTTGCTTGCAGTGCTATTCCACAGAAGCAGGTCAATCTAGTATGACGCACTCCAGAGCCTGAACCATCCTTGTCTTTTGCACGTATCACCTTCTGACCACCTTATGCAATCAAGCTGCGTGTAGACAGCCACTTATCACTTTTCCACTTTTCACGTTTCACTTTTTTCACTCCGTTTACATTTATTCCATTTTAAGTTACTTCATTGAATTACCAGGAACTATTGCCTAATCCACTTGAGACCGCATAGAATTATAAATTATAACTGAGCGTTTACCAATAATTTGTTTGCAGTACACTCGTAGCACTGATTCAGACTGTTGAGATACCTAAAATAGTACGTACAGCTTTCCACAGTCCAATTTCTTGGGAGATTATGCGTGCGTAAAGAAATAACTATCTTTTTTAATGAAACCTCCCTTGAAAGGATTAATTTTTTGGCTGCTCGACCATCTGAGCAAAACGTTTGAGTCGAATCCGAGAGACTGATTTGAAAACTGCGTGGTCGCATTGGATGAAGGGCTTGATAAGTCCTGACTAGTATAATAGCAAGACTCATAAGAGTAGTCAGTGGGATTCCACAACAGTCATAACTAGAAAACGCTACCGTACTCGAAGGAAGCAGCAGAAACCGGGATTTTGGCTGAAGTCTGCGTAGAAGGACCAGTAATGGTGCCACCTACAGGCATCGAAGTGCCCGCAAGTCCGGACAATCTGATGAACTGGATATCTCGATTTGCATTCCCGCCGTTGCAGTAAGCTAGCCAATCAGGACTATCGGTGTGAATAAGGCGCTCCGGACAGCAGGCTCCTTTGGCGTCCCTATAGCAGCATATGCATTGAGTAAAGCGATCCAACAAAACAGCCAAAACAAAACAACAGAAAGAACGTCTAACTTATTCGGGCTATCAGAAAACAGAAATCCAATTGGAACTGCAGACTCACTTGTCCAGAAGCAAGAGTACACTAAAGCGATCACAGAAAATGTTTTTTTCAGACTGAATGCGGCTTTTTGAGGCCAGCGTTTTCGTGGTGTCTAGGAGGCAACAGTTTTCTATAATTTCATCGCTGTATGACATAAAAGACTGGCGGGAAATGTCATGGCGATGAAATGGACGACGTTTGTCCATCCGACTGCCAGCACTGCGAATACTCTTCCGAATTGTTTTGTCTTCTAGCTGTTGTCCACAAGGAACAGAAAAAAGGATTGGATATTATTTTAATTTATCCTTAGGATGGCTGAGTGAATTGTAGAGCTCAAATAGAAGTTAAGCAATCATACTAGACACATGTCTTCTCAACCATGGTGAACGATGATGTCCGTGTTTGCTATAGGACCGGTGATTTGCACGTATGAACTAGTTTATAGCAATAGCAGACTTGCACTACACCTGTCGCACTTATCTTTCTCTGACTCACCTGAGCCCGGTGTTATCACTGAATCAAAAATATCGGAGGTGAGATACAGCACCGTGGGCAACCAGTCCTCTACGCGTGACATACACACGCTAGAGGAGGAGTTTACGGAAACAGAAACGGGCAACTAGAATCACATCCGATTGGGTGTGTCATATCGGAAAAATTTAGAAGGGGCTATTGCAGCCCGACTCTTCCACTTGAGGGGACCACCATTTCCTGTGAGTTTTCCCCCTGCCAGGCTAGAAATTTTAGTTGATCGAAATATTTTCAAACCTTAGCAGGTTTTTTTAATCCTGAGGAAGTGTACTTAATGATCCTGGACATGAGGTTTCCAAGGTCGATCCCTTCCCTTTCCAATACCCAATTTCACAGCTCAAGGTGGTCAATCATCCGATGCAAGAATTGGACGCACCGAATTCACAGTACTTTTGTAGTCATAGTAAATTTCTGATGGTCTGCTGATTTACTAAACCAGTCTCATCTATTTTTAGTTGTTTCTTCACGCACTGATCTAGTACTACAAATGGCGCAGGTGGAGGTCTTTTTGATCTTTCCTATTTGACCCCGCCATCGATCGAACCTACTTCCCCTTAACGGTCTCTCTTGTGTCGACGCGCAACAGACTGTCAACTACTATGTGAGGTTCTTCTGTTTTCATCACCTTGCCGGTGGATTCTCCAATCAGCAGGAGAGTAGTTGGCCGCATCTTTCACAATTCGGGGATAACCTTCGTGATCCCTACAGGCCATTCCCCGTTTCGACCTAATCATATTGTGGATGCCAAAACTAGGGTTCCCTTTATCGCCTCTAGCAGACGTTTTTGTAGTTAGTCGGACGGTTATACGGAGTTGAAAGCTAGCCCCTGCAGTTAAATGAGTGCTCCTACGAGCGGAAACTTTTTGGACCTTAGCAAACTCTCATCGGCATGACGGTCCTTGCTCATGTACATTTTCCTAAATGAGCGTCATTTTTTCCGAAAAGGTTTGCAAATCCCATTCAAACGTCTTAAGTTCCAAAAAACGCCCAAAGAGTTTTTTCACTGTCTACTCTTTCTTGTTTTTTTCCACCTTGGTATCAGTTTGTATCACCAACAAACTGAGATACTTTTCCCGAATTAACGGCTGCACAGGTTTAGCCCTTCGCCCTAGGTTTTTCTGTGACCATTTCAGTTCGTTTATCTGAACAGACTTGCCACACTCCCTTGTGTTTCACAAAGTGTGCGAAAATAAATAGGGGGTTCGAATAAACAGAACTAAACCGAAGCTAAAAGGCGGAGACTTTATATTTATGCAAGATTCTATCTCTTTGATCAACTATAGACGATATAACACTTTTAGCTCTGTTGTCAGTTTTATTGTTAGGACGGCCTAACAACAGCCTTAGCCAGCAGTAGCCTGCAAGCCATGGCCGCACTCCAAGCAGGCTATCGATCGGCCTACACGGGTTATTGTAAACAGGCCGCCAATCAATCGATAATTTGAAATTCATATTGCAGTCCGTCGTCGAAGAAAGTAGCCAATCCTACCAGCGACTATTTCAGGAAAGAATCTGATTGGCTCAAGGGACACCATGTTACACTGTTTGTGGTCCTAAACACGTTGCAGTTATTACACTAAAAGACTTTTGCCGTTGCACCCTTCTTTGGGGACTCACACAAGGCGTTATTGGGCGGTGATATCAGGGCCTGGGCATCCGTTACAACATTTATTTTATATGTCAGAGCTTTATTTCGATCGCAGTCTTTGTATACTATCATATGCATTTTCAGGTAATTTCACAAAAATGTCGATTGCCAATACAACTAGGGTTCAATTGATCATGCATAAAAGTACTCAATGACATCATAAATCATTGTCTCGTAAAAAATATTTACTAACTGTACAGTACAGGTATTATAACCACTGCATGCCATTAAGATAGACATTGAAGCTTTATACAGTCACTTACCGTAAAAGCTGCATAATTTTTGGCCTTTGGTATCGGAACTTTCGTGAACTGTCCAAACTGACTGCTTTGAAGTTGAGCTGAAATTCCCTTTTGCAATAAAAATGCAATAATTATATGCTGGTTGTAGAGAAAAATAAAATCCGAGATTTACACTTTATGTTACTTTACTGTAGGTATATCCAGTATGTTCCACCTTCATTTTTCAAGTTAATAACTGTTAGTTATGGAAACGACTACCTACATTAGTAAAACCTTTTCACTACAAATTTCGAGAAAAATATAGCATTAAGTATGCTGCTAAACGCGCACGATCATAGTTGACAGATGGGCAATAAAACTGTTGCACTACAATCTGCCAAAGAGTTTGTAATATGACAACTTAATAGCAAGTCACTTGGATGATAGAATATTTTTATGCAAACGCTAATATAAATCGATATTTTACTGGTAGACTGGTTGAGCTTACCTTATAATTATAATATCTGCATTGTAATTACGGCAAAAGTAGCTGAGGTAGACCTACTCATACACCCCTACTCTCAGCACTTTGCCCTGCAAAAACAGTGTTAATAGAGTTTTGTGAGGTGGGGAAATAGGATTGACAGAGAAGGAAATTTTAGAAGTAAGTGTAGTCAAAGTTGCTTCCCGCGGCCGCTGGGAGCAGGTTGTTCCACATGTTAATTGAACGTGTGCGCGGCGCTTCGTGCCGCAGATTATACTAATCTAACTCCAGAACAGTAAATTGGACCACAGGTACGTTGAAGTAGACGGTCTCCTGACCAACATTTCAATTTTTTGGGAAATTCAAGAAACCTGCAATTTGATAATCGGTTTTTCCCGCAATAAGTTAAACGTTAATACATATTAGGAAAATCTGCACATATTAATCGATAACACATCAAAATACAGTAAAATAAAATGCATTTAGCATTTTTTAAGTATATTCACTGCGTATCCTAATTTCCCGCCCATAACCACCGTTTTTGTAGGAAAACATGCAGGTTGTAGGCATTAATAAGTTGGGCTACATAAGCTACTTTTGCCGTAATTACTCTTAGGCGATTGACCAATACAAAAAATAATGACAAGAAATAGTGTCGTATACACAGAGCTTAATTTCAGTTTAATTTCAGTTTAATAATTCTGCCCTTACCCTAAAGTTGCTAATTATTTCGTTTTGTCTTACCAAATGAAATGCTTCATGTCAGTCTTAGACCTAGAAACTCCTGTTTACTGAAAGATATTGAACTCTGTGTTACTAGGCCTGCTGACGTACACCAATTTAAATTCCTATCCCCTCGTTTGATTTCAATAATTGATAGGCCTTCATTTTTCATAAAATATCGGTGCGCACTGAGATTGCTCTGAGAAATATCTTGCTAATAGGCTGATTTTAGATTTAAATTTTACCCTGACACTCACGGACCATGGCGTGTAAGACAGAACTGACGACCGTATTTTCGGCATTTTCAGAAATTGACAGAGAATTAGAGAACGGATCATTCAAATGTAAAGATGCATAAGCAATTAAGTGAGCTGGTATTTTTATTATCCCAAGTGCTTTTCTATGGGTTAGCCGTGCGTGTGGTCATCGTTATCTGCCAGATCTCTAAAATGGCGTCAAAGTCGAATTATATCACAAAATGGTCGATAAAATGATGCGTATAGACTACAAACAGTAAAGTTATTGAGAAGAAATAGATGTGATCGCTGGGTCAAGAATTTTGTTAGCCTGTTATTGCGAAATCTGGCGTAGATTTCGATTATTTCGAGTCTGCTCGCAGTTTTATTGTTCGATGTGCTTTTCTACTATTGCATAAGAAATCTTCCGCCTTATGAGGATTATATCGATACTTTAGTTGCATCTTACATTTGCATAAGTCCTGTGCACACTTGCGGCTCGAATTTCTGTAGAGTATTAACAGGTTTTTCGAGGTTATAGACAACAGAACTTAACCATTATTTTATGGCAGTGATTAAAAAAATTTTGGTATATGATTAAAGTCATCATACCCTTACGGACTGCAATTTAGAAACCATGTCCACTGCACAAATCCTTTCTTTGTGGTAGGCTTTGATGGCATGTCGAAATCTGGCGCTGGCAATGGAAGCATGTTTAAATGCTTCTTTATCCATATTTCTTATAATTGTGAATGTCACAGGTACTATCGGGAAGGTTGCTGGATCTCCAATACATTGAACTGCAGAGCATTCACCTTGAAAATTTTAAGAGAATAACCCTACATCTTGGTTTTCTTTCGATTTTTCTTACTGCGGCGTACGTTCTGTTCTCAGAGTCCGTTTCCTTCATGCAAATCAAATTATTTCCTTCACTAATTATACATTATCTTTTACTTTGATACTTTTGCTTGAGTCGAATTTGTGCTCATTTTTAGTAATTTTGGCACGACATTCAGAATACAGAAGGTCTTTTGTAATATAATATGGCTCTATTTTAGCCATGGCCACTGGAATATCCTATAATCGAATAACTGCACTATTTCCACTATCAATAACGTTAAGGTCATACATTGGTAGGTTAAAACACGCGGCGTTCAACAGAGATTTCAATGAAGCATTTCAAATAGTTCAAAGTATTCAACAGCTTGAAATGCAATAACCTACTTAACTTACGTCTTTGCGCGCATAAAATTGTTTGACTTTTCATCAGAACAGTCTTGTTTGTAGTCTTTTTTAAGGATCATGTGTCTTAGGCTGCTGACACTAAAAAGCACGATAGCTTTCCATAACCATTGTCTCCCTTATTGGACTGACTGTTCAGTTTTCTTAATTTCTTTATGTTTTTCTGTTTCACTTAGCGTTGCACCCACTTCAATAATATTCATTCCTACAGATGATGTATTCTTTGATAGACCTTCGATAATAAATGGATTCAATGTTTTGCAACGAAGCTGTTTGACAGTCCAAACAATTTATCCTACCAGAATATATTAAAATAGTTTCACTTATTTCCCTTAAATTTGTGGCACTTACATTTTACTCTTCCCTGGAAATTCAGGATTTTCCCTTGTCAGGTTTTTACCTGAAACCGCAGAATTCATTCCATTTCCTTACCAACTTATTAAACACTATGATCAGAGCCAAAAGCTGTTGGTTTCCAATTCGAAAAACGTGAACAATACTATCTAACACACTTTCTCTAATAGAACTGAAGATTTCAGAGATTTTTTGACGAAACTATCCGTAAGCACCTGGCTATTTTTTAAACAATATCAGTTGTCATTGTCGTTTGGAATTTTGCTAAATTTTGCCTGCGGACCGCTCATCGCATTCTGCACTTCGAATGCTTTTGTATTCGTTAGGCCTTCGGAGGCGTGTACTCTATTACATCGTTATATTCTCCTGAAATTCAGTCGTAGAGACTACTTGACTGTTTGTGAAAAGCCGTCGTCTGCTTTGAAAAATTTTATCCGCTAACAGCATACCTCGACAAAAACAAAAGCTTTATGGCAGTGGGTTAAATAAATAAGTGAAACCCTTGCTGCCATCGTCATCCGGCTCGGTTCAGTATCGGAAGAGAAGTTAGACGTCTGGAATAGTATATTCTGTACAGAGGTATTGGAGAATAAATTTTAGTTAGCTGACTGTCGGGCGCCTTCTAAACCACTCGCGATGGGGCTTTACCCGAAGTAGGAGAGTGTAATGGTTGTCACAGTAAGGCTCTGTGTCAACCAGTCACAGGAAAATAATTTGCCGGACCATACTAGCGTAGGTAGTCTAGTAAATTCACAGATATAATAATAATTTGTAAATTTAAGTCCCAAGGGGCCCTGTCGTTACAAACTTAGTGCTATCGTGAAAATAAAAATAATGATGATAAGCAGTGAACTCTTATAACATAATTGCCATTGGCAGTAAAAGAACTCCTAAATCGGTGGATGACTTCAGCGGGCCACCGAGTTCAAAACAACTTTAGGCGAAAAAAACTGCCTTTATAGGTAACAGTGTTTGATGTGGTTAGTTTGGGACCTGATGTTGAGGGTACGGGACGTTTATGTTCATGGGAAAAAATAACATATCGGTGAGTTAAGAAGGGGTCATGCGGGACAACAGGAGAAGACAGTAGATGTCAAGGCAACATCATCGAGTTGCGACCCACCAGATTCCAGAGCCAATCTCGAAGACCACAGCGAAGGTTGCGAAAACGGAGAAGAGTTCGCAGCCCTTCGAAGTGATGCTGGACTATGACTCCAGAGGCCATCGAAAAGTTGGGGGATACCATTAATAGTGACTTCGAAAACCACAGTGAAGGTTGCAAACACGGCGAAGAGTTTGCAGCCCTTGGAAGTGATGCTTGACTCTGCTTCAAATACCAGGAGGACCCTTTTCAAAATCTACAACTTGCGTGTTTGGAAAGGAAACAGACAGTTTTGACTTTATTTTCTCTTAATTTAAATACTTATGTTATTTGCCTGTAAAAATCGATAGTGTAGAAGACAGCCTAATATCGAGTGGAAGGTTGTTCCAAATAAAAGCAGATTTGGAGGTAAAAGAGCGATAACGGTTAGATGTGGAGCTACGGGAAGGTAAATTATCATGGAAGAGTTACGAGTTGCGTAGGGTCGGTCTACTGTAAGGAGAGCGTTAATTTGTGGGAGATCAGGACTAGTGTTAACGCGAAACAGAAAGCATATACCAGCTTCCAGTCTTCTTACCCAAAGTAATTTAATGTTTACTAACTGACATCTATCTGTATAACACATACCAGACCCAGAAACAGAAAATATTTTTGAGTGAAAACTCGCTGAACCTTTTCAATCTTACAATAGTCATTTTGGATCATGAGACCAAAAAGCGGACAGAAGTATTCTAGTATAAGGAGAATAAACATGCGGTGTAGTTTTAATTTCATTTCTGGAAGGAAAAAATTTTGCGATATAAATCCGCATATTTGTGCGGCCTTGGCAGGAATTTGATCTGCATGAGGTGATAATGCAAGCTTATTCGTTTAAGCGAGACCCAAATCCTTTATCGAAGATCTTTCTAACAGTGGACTTTTTTGGAAGATAATGGGTCCAGGAAGCCTTGCGTGTCCAAAACACATGAAACTACATTTGGATGGAGAAAACACCATCTGCCATGTAGCGCTCCAACTTGAGAGGGTACACAAGTCTGCGTTAACTTTATCAACACAACTACTGGTCGTGTCCTTAGAAAATGAGTTAATGCACTTAAGGTTATCGGTATACATGAAATTTTCCGAATTATTTAGCACAGTTGAAATTTCATTTATGTAAAGAATTAAAAGGAGGGGACCTTTAACCGTGCCTTGTAAAACGCTACTCGTGATCGGCTGAGGCATCGAGTAGCTATTACCTACTAAGACCTTCTGGCTGCGGTTAGACAAGTAGGAGGCAATGAAATCGATGAGGGGAGGCCTGATGCCTAGGGCTTCCAGTTTCACTACAAGGTGTCTATGCGGGCAGCCGGATTTGGTTGAGAGTATGTGCAGGTTGCGGCAACTGTGATTGACCATCACAGATCAAGATCTGCAATCACGTGACAGTATACGCGGCGTGGTGTTTCTCTGAATGTGGAAGGTGCTACAGGGCCGCTTAAGGCTCAGCTCTGTGGAAACTTCCAGAATCTGGGCATAAGAGTGGATTGAGTACACTTCACCAACGTCGATGTGCAACCTGTTGTTAAGTCTAACCAGCCCTACCTGTTTGTTTTCAATTCTTATTATGACTTACTGTCGAAATTTTGCTCGGTCATTTCTATTCTCGGGAAATTTATCTGACAGTAATATTTCCAAACTTACTTCTCAGATCTGGAAGTGCCCTGATTTACTCGTTAATTTGGTCGCGAATATACGGTAGACAAGCACGAACTAAACCATAATTTCATATTAATATATTTTCCCAGGTACAGATGACCAGATGACAGATGTTGGCGACTTCCTGCAATCGTATGACTTCAATGATATAATAGTGGAAGCAAAACGCTTCTACTCATTTAGCAAGGATCCGCACACGTTAGGGAACATTCTTTAACTCTTACAGGTTGATTTAATCTTTATTCCATGAGATCGCGTTTCTAGTTATCAAAAAATACGAAGGTGTCATCTTCTTCATTATACTACACCAATGTAGTAATCGATTTTGTCATTCAAACAGATCTTTGACTTTTAAGCCTAGGATGAACTTCTGTCTGCATATACGAACCTGTTACAATATATTCGCGATGTGCGATTTGCACAGCTCCTTTTCTTCACCTTCTACTTCTCTTTCGAATAATTTGTTAACACTATGCCCCGCGACTGACTTATGCAAATTCAATTTCTATTAAATCTGTCGTACGCCCACCTTTAACGTCCACGACTTAATCTCGAGTGCCAAGATCGATATTTTCCTAATTTATAATATTTTCATTTTGCCTTCCTGCGAAAACTTCCCCGATACGCTTCCAAAACAGCGCATTTCAAACACAACACTGCCCTGATCCCAAATTAAGGGTGACTTATGTAAACCTTTGCAACCCAACTCATTGATAAACCACATTAATCATATTATACCCCTGCATAATGGATTGTTTGATATGTCTCGCCCCAAACATATACCTTCTACATCAATTGAGATATATTGTCTCAAATCAACTTTCATTCGCAGTTTATTATCTTCTCAATTTCAGATTATTCGTTATAACATGTATAGGCCAAACCCCTATCCAATATCCTGTTTTCCCCAATTTATTCCCATAGATGCCTACTCTCGCCAAATAACAACTATCAGTCCTTAAGTTCACTGAAGACGTAATGCGCTCAATTTAAAATTGCATGCAAAATTCAATTCTCGTCATGTGAAAGTGTTGAGGAGCTGCTTTAGGGAGACATTTATTATATATGTGTATGTATATTATGTATATGTATAGTTAAAGGGTTTTAGGCAACGACTACCCTTGAGTAACCTATAAAAATAAAGTAAACTTATCATTTTTATAGTCCGTTTGAATATGTAGACAGTAAACATGACACACGTTCGAGTAAGTTTTTGCAGAACACTGCGAAACAGAATGAAAACGATCCAAAGCCAGGAAACTTTTAAAAAGTCTGGCAATAATAAATTATATTTTGATAGTCGCCTTTTGTCAAATTAAAAACCATCAAGTGTTTTTTCGAAATCAGCAATGATGTCGTCGGAAACCGTCTCACTGTAAAAGTGGCTACTGCGGCTCAATCTTAACAAATGCCAAGTCATGCGCCCACGATGTAGTCGCAGAAATGTGGTACCATTTAAGTTGGACTACTTGACTGGAGGTCACCAGCTCGGGCAAGTAAACAAACTAGGGGAACTAGGTTTATGTATGACGCCCAACCTTAAACTGTCAACTCACTGTGCCAAACTACAAGGAAGGCTATGGGCATCCTAAGAGTGATTAGAATGTCCTTACTCTATTTTCATGAGGAGCTTATTGAGCGGAACATTTGTTGAGTCGATTTTAGCATATTGCGTCCAGGCGTAGTACCCCTGGAGTAAGAAAGATTACGCAGTACTAGAAAAAGTCCAAAGATAGGTGACCAAGGTAGTGAGCAGCTTAGGAGGTCTACCATATGAAGGTCAACTAGATAGGTTTAATCTTTTTCCTCTCTATCATAGACAGTACAGAGGATATATGATGATGGTGTTCAAATTCTTCAAGGGGTAGACAGTGCTCTTCAGATGGCTCATTTGTTAGAGTTCACAAAAACGACACATCTCTGAGGTCATCTATGCAAACTGAAGAAAATCTTTGCCAAACTAGAAGTGCGGGTCAACTTCTTCTCCCACCGGGAATAACCTTCCTTTTTCAGTTGTTCTTACTGAAAGCGTTGACGCATTTAACAAAGACTCGATCTTATTTTACTTGTTGGGCATACATTTGGTAGACAACAACGATTTATTTGATGTACATATATGGCTTTGAAACAAAAGTATGATCTGACAGCATCTCTCTGTATATAGGGTTCTCAAAGGCTCTGTCTAGCTCCCGGCATGCCGGTATATATATATATATTTATTTATTTATTTATGAGAAGAAGAGGCGATCTCGGGAATAATGGGTATAATATCCTGACGTTTCGAAAGCGTACAGGCTTGCATCGTCGGAGGTTGGTGTTTGTACACGCCTCACAGTCTTTTATAGGTGTTACAACTGACGTCTCGTTCGCTCTCAGTCTATTGGCGCTAGATCCCCTGCGGGGGCGGGGCTGGAGCTCCGTCATCGTCCTGCTGACCAGGGTTTCTCGCCGTCACCTCGTCGGAGGGGGAGGGCAGTGTTCGCCTGCCAGCGGTCATTGCTCGCGTCTGCATCGATCGCGTCGGTGCCGCATGTCCTGCTGGCTTCCCCCGTTGGCACTTTCCCGTGTTCATCCCGCCGGCAGAATATCGAACTCCGCCATCAGTGTTTATGCAGAGACCGTTGTCATGTGCAAATGCGTTCAAGCCCGACAGGAGGTCTTGTTGGTTCACGTTGCCCGTAGCGTCGCTGACGGCTGCATTGGTGT
>JAYGXS010000009.1:17656032-17695931 GCA_036362985.1 Ligula intestinalis
CCGCGCGGCGTCCGAGGAAAGCATGACTAATAAAGTGGGCCGCTACACATCCCACTTTTCAAGAGTGGCAGCCGAGTGTCCGCAAATAATTACAGGCCGGTGAACCTTACATCTATTTGTTGCAAAACCATGGAAAAATCATTAAGAAGGCGTTTATGCAGTTCCTCGAGCAGAATCACCTCCTTTCCGATGCCCAACATGGTTTTTGCAGTGGTAGGTCCTGTCTTACCCATCTGCTATTCTCTCTTGATAGCTGGACAAAAGCACGTGACGAGGGCAAAACGGTGCATGCGATCTACATTGACTTCAAAAAGGCGTTCGATACCGTCCCTCATCAACGCCTGCTGCTTAAGCTGCGCAGTGCAGGCGTTCGCGGGAACCTCCTCCTATGGATCCAACACTTTTTGACAGGACGGTCACAAAGAGTTCAAGTCGGTCGCCAGCAGTCCTCAGGTTTACCTGTGGTGAGTGGCATCCCACAGGGCTCAGCTTTAGGTCCCATATTGCTCCTCATTTTCATCAACGACTGTGTCAGGGATCTAGACTGTGAAGTCACCTTGTTCACCGATGACATCAAATTATGGAAAGTTGTCCAAAGTACGGCAGACGAAAACCATCTACAAGCCAACTTGAACAGATTGGAGGACTGGTCAAAGCTTTGGCTTATGCCTTTCAATGTTAGTAAATGTAACTTTCTTCAAATCGGCAGTTGTAGAGCATCCTGCACAAAAGTCTATTCTTTAAATGGTACTCCGTTGCAACAAGTTGAGAGTCAGAAGGACTTGGGTGTGTGGATAACTTCTTCACTCAAACCAACGCTGAACTGTACGAAGGCGGCGAAGTTGGCCAGATCTATGTTACAGCTGATTAGACGAGCCTTTATGGGGTTTGAAAAAGACAGCTTTTCCAAAATCTTTGGAAGCTTCATTCGGCCGCACCTGGAGTTCGCTATATAGGCATGGAGACCTTGGACTGTCAAAATTACAGATTTCTGCATAAATAATAACATTCTCAGCTCCTCACAGCATGGCTTTTTACCGGACCGATCTTGTGAAACATGCCACATGTCTTTTCTAAATCTACTTACTTCTCTTCGTAATGATCATCTATCTGTGGTAGTTATCTATTTTGACCTTAGTAAAGCATTTGATAAAGTTCCTCACAGGAGACTCCTAGCCAAACTAGAGGCTATAGGATTTCGCAGTCCACTTATTGACTTCATCAGATCTTATCTTTCAAATCGACAACAAAAGGTTTTAATGGGATCCTCATACTCTACTCCTACCGCAATTTTGAGTGGTGTCCTTCAAGGTACCGTGCTAGGCCCTCTGCTCTTTTTGCTTTACATAAATGATATCTCATTGAGTGTTAAACACTCCCAATCTTATATTTATGCAGATGATCTCAAGTGTGTTGACTCCTTCTCTAACTCTACGGCCGCGAGATGCTTAGAACAAATTCATTCTGATCTGCACGCTCTTTCGGCGTGGAGCTCAACATGGCAGATGGAGTTCTCACCTTCTAAGTGCCGATATATGTGCTTTGGGCCTGAAAGGCTGCCACAACCTGTTATTTTTCAAGGTTACCCAATGACTGAATGTTCCAGCATCAAGGACCTACGATTAAGCTACACCAATAAATTAGACCTTTCTCCTCACGCCGATAGAATTACAGCCAAAGCCGCACAGATTTGCAGCTTTATCGCTTATAATTTCTATCTTCCTGAAATGAAATTAAGACTTTATCGTATGTTCGTGCTCCCCATCCTAGAATACTGTTGCCCCTTTTTCGGTCTCATGAATGAAGGTAGCCGTTCAAAAATTGAACAAATTCAAAAAATTTCACACGAAAACTGCTGTATCTGACAGCTTCTAATACTTGCTACTCAAATAGGTGTCAATTAACAAAACTAATGTTCCTTTGGGTCAGGGATTGAAAGCAGGCTTTTGTCTCCTTTTTCGGCTTAATAATTGCACAAATTTACCCAGGACTTCTGTCGTTACCCCCGTCAGCCGTCCCTACAACCTAAGAAACTCGGCACTTGTTATACCCCCTCCTGTATCTTCCTCATGTAAACGCTCTTTGTTTTTTGCTTCCAGATATAGCTTTCTTTGGAATAACTTGCCAATCGAAATTAGGTCGTTAACTAGACTGTCTGCTTTCAAACAGAGACTGCACATTTATCTTAACACTGACTCTATTAACCTTCTATTCTCCTCATCTTTTCCGAGCAGCTTTCTCCATGACCCCGAGAAAGGACCATCGGGAATTTAGGAGATCCACTTGAAACTATTCTCTCTGCCTCGTGTCACCCGAGAACCTAGATGTTTCCATTAACCAACGCTGAATCAAACGAAGCCACGTGGAAGTACTCAGTCTAAAATGCTGTAGTTTCGTTGAATACTCACCTTCATCAGACCACCCATACCTATTTCTGCTCTACTACTATCTTCCTAAGCAGTTTTTTCTCTTGCAAACTTTTTGAACATGGAGGCCCGTTGAACACTGTCTCCATTTTCACTCTTTCTCCATGACCCCGAGAAAGGACCATCGGGAATTTAGGAGATCCGCTTGAAACTATTCTATCTGCCTCGTGTCCCCCGAGAACCTAGATGTTTCCATTAACCACCGCTGAATCACACGAAGCTACGTGGAAGAACTCAGTCTAAAATTCGGCAGTTTCGTTGAATACTCGCCTTCATCAGACCACCCACACCTATTTCTGCTCTACTACTATCTTCCTAAGCAGTTTTTTCTCTTGCACATTTTTTGAACATGGAGGCCCGTTGAACACTGTCTCCATTTTCACTGTAAGAGTTTTTTTAACTGCCATAATTTTTCGTTTTTAGTCCAAATTACCTGCAAAACATTGCTAAATGTTGCCCCAAAATGACAATTTCTGCTGACATTATTACGACTTTCTACGTCTACTTGCACATATTGTCAAATTATTTTTTGAATTTTTATTTTTTTCGAAATTAACTTTGTATAGATAGTGCCGTACCGGCGCTGAAAAATATCAATTCCAAAGACTGTACTGTCTTAGAGAAGGTCCAGAGGCGAGCGACAAAGATGGTCAAAGGTCTAGGAACATTGCCCTATGAAAGCAGACTGTCCATTCTCGACCTATTTCCCCTTTCCTACAGACAACTCCGAGGGGATTTCATATTAACGTTCCTTATTATGAATAACCTGCATTGTTGTTTCGTTCCTGATGATTTCTTTGCCCAGGCTAACACGCCAACTTTGCGCGGGCTTTCCCTTAAACTACGCCCGGGCAAAGCAAGGATGGACGGAAGAAATTTTTTTCTTTTCCAACAGAGTAGTTTCAGCGTGGAACGCTCTTCCAGAAGAGGTTGTCCTCTCCACTTGTGTCCATGTATTTAGGAGTAGACTGGACATGTATCAAGTGCAAACGCAATGAAGGTGAAAACTCCTTCATCAGATTCCAATGAATCACATTGTTTATCACATACACTGCATCGAATTATACTACTCACGATTTGCGAGTAGTCATATATTTTTCTGTATTGTCTGTCATATTTTTGTGAAGACTGTCTTCCCGGAACATGTAACTGTCGTAAACTTTAAATTTTTCTTTGTATCAACTTATTTAATATCATCCTGTTACCAACGGGGAGTTCGAAGGCATTCGCCTATCTTTCCCCCAATAAACTGATACTGATACTGATACCTCTGACGATACCCTTAGAATTAATCTCCGGGATCATCCATACAAACTGTATTCGCCCCAAGGTCCGGCACTTCATTCTCTATTATTTCCAACATCTGTAGTTGAGAGTGAGCTGCAGGGCCTCAAAGAAGCAAAGTCATCCGGTCCAGACAATATACCAGCCAAGTTCTTGAAAGAATTGGCAAGCGAACTCTCAGAGCCCTTAGCACATATCTTTCGTTCGTAATTTGAATTAGGAAAACTGCCATCTGAATGGAAAACGGCAAATATTTACCCAATACACAAGGGCGGAGCCCGCACGAAGGTCAATTATTACCGGCCCGTCAGCCTTAACTCGATAGTAGCAATCATTTTGTTACAGAGGATTTGGCCAAAGCAGAAATGTTTATTTGCTTCTTCTCCAAGTTCTTTACAATTGAGACTAGTCCAACACCCGAAATACCTCTGATTTGTGATGCAAATCTCTCTTCAATTGATTTCTCACCTACAAGTATTCATAAAGAAATAGCTCGTCTCAACAATTCATATTCAGTCGGGACGGATAACATTTCAAACTCATTTATTAAACAATTAAGAGATTTTCCTCCTTTACTGAGCAAATTATTTACAATATTTCTCGAAAACGGTTTTTTTCCTGATTCTTGGAAAACTTATATTGTTATTCCAGTTTTTAAATTTGGTTCCAGATCTGACATTAAAAATTATCGCGGTGTTCATAAAACACCTTCTCTAGCTAAACTGTTTGAAAAATTAATTACCAATAAAATTACAGATTTTTGCATCAGCGATCAAATATTAAATATATCTCAGCATGGTGTTTTACAGGACCGATCTTTTGAAACATGTCATATGTCTTTTCTGTATCTGCTCACTTGTCTTCGTAACTAGCATTGATCTGTAGAAGTCATATATTTTGATCTTAGTAAGGCATTTGATAAAATACCTACTAGGAGACTTCTAGCCAAAACAACAGGTCTTAGTGGGGTCCTCATACTCTACCGCTACCGCTTTTTTAAGCGGTGTCCTTCAAGGTACCGTTCTGGGCCCCCTGTTGTTCTTGATTTCTATAAACGATATTTCACCAATAGTTAAACACTCTCAATCGTATATGTACGAAGCTGACTTGAAACGTGTATACTCCTTCTCTAATTCCACGGCTGAGCGATGCTTAGAACGCATTCATTCGGATTTGGACGCTCTATCTGCGTGGATCTCCACGTGGCAGATGGAGTTCTCACCTTCTAAGTGCCAGTTCATGTGTTTTGGGCCTTAAAGGCTGCCACAGCCTATCATTTTTCAAGGTTGCCCCATGACTGAATGTTCTAACATTAAGGACTTAGGTTTAAGTTGCACCAATAAATAAGATCTTTCACCTCACACTGCTAGAATTACAGCAAATGCTGTTCAGATATGCGGCTTCATCTCTTATAATTTCTACCTTCCCGAAATGAAGCTAAAACTTTATCGTATGTATGTGCTTCCTATTCTCGAATACTGTTGTCCATTCTTCGGTCTAATGAACGAATCTAGCCGTTCAAAAATTGAAAGTGTCCAAAGAAGATTCACTAAAAGGGTCCTCTATCCGGCATTTTCAGATACTTCCTACTCAGATAGATTTGAGGTAAGAAAACTGAAATTTCTTTGGGTCAGGAGACTGGAAGCAGGGTTTTGTCTCCTGTTTCGCCTTAATAATAGTTCAAATCTCCCCAAGATTTCTGCCCTTACTCCCGTTACTCGCCCTTACAACCTAAGAAATTCAACGTTGATTATACCTCCTCCTGCTTCTTCCACTTATAAACGATCTCTATTTTTTGCTTCTAGGTATAGCTATCTTTGGAATAATTTGCCGATTGATATTCGGGCGTTGACTAGTTTATGTGCATTCAAGCGAAGACTGCACATTTATCTTAACACTGAATCTATAAACTTTTTGTTTACCTCATCTTTTCCGGGTAGCTTTCTCCACGATCCCGAGAAAGGACCATTGGGATTTAGGATCCCTTCTTGAAACTACCTTCCTCTGACTCGTGTCGCCCTGAATCAGGACGCAGTCTTGACGGCTCTCGTTTCACCGGTCATAAACCATCATCAGGGCCTTATATTTGGTCGCATCTCAGACATCCCCCGCGATGGTCTTGTAGATTTGACGGACTTTTGTGCGCGAAGTTTGAAATTGTTTGCGAATTTCAAGTCTCTCGAGCTAACGTGTTTTTAGTCTCTATCCCAATATAGAAGACACGCTTCTTCGAAATTATTCAAGAATTGACTATATATTTCCAAAGTTTGGAATTTTCTACGTGGAAATCTTAATATATTCGCGCTGAAAAATTCCTCCGCTGTGAATTGTTTTCAAAGTTTGGAAATTGCTTCTTGGACGTGTCGATTTTGTGAAAAAAACTCCTCTGCGGCACAAAATCTGCACATCTCCGAATTTTTACGCCGAGGCTGCGTCGATATATCACTGTGTTTTTATATAACCTTATCCTAATACTGTCATAATATTTCGGATAAAAGTGACTTTCACGTAAGGATAAAAGTGACTCTTACGTTATTCCTAAGGAAGTTTTATAACCAAGCACATTTAATTGTATCCGTCAGGAACTCAATATTTTACTCTGACTTGCTGTAACCTGCTTGTCTCAGTAAACTTGCACTATCTGGCCAATCGAGCTTCTCTCCGCCTCACTCCTACGGGCTTTTGGGTTTGGCTTCCGACTTAATTGGTAGTATCAGACGCAGGTCGTAATACAAAAAATCTTACACAGCATGGAGAGTCTAGATGCTACAAGTCCGTTAGCACGAAGCGTTTCGCCAGCACCGGATCTCGAGTCCGGGTCGCCAAATCTGGTTATTAGCGGTGTTAGCACCTCAGGCAGTCCGGCCACTTCGACACGGGCCCTTGACATCCACATCAAGATGCGACCAGAAAGTAACTGCCAATATGGTCACTTAGATAATGTTATAAATTTTCCACCTCCTCCCAAACGGCCAAGATGTCTACTTCGTTTACCGAAGTAAGACTGTGAGGACTTCGTCCTCCGCCAGGAGTTTTCGGAAATGAAGCAGGAACTTTACCACGAGGTATATAAACTGAAACGAGAGATAGCCTATCTAAAAACGCATATTTCTTATACAGCGGTTAAACCAGCCCTTGTCGGTCAAGAACCGGGGGTAAATAAAAGTACATATGCTCAGATAGCCTCGGCCAGTAAACCTGAAACTCGCATATCATCTGCCAAACCAATCGCTCAATCGTAAAGAAACTAAAATAAATCCGCAGTCTACGCCATCGTTTCTCGGCTCAGGCAGCACTAGCAATGATCTGAATTGCGTCCTAGCGTCACATAGTTGCTCGATTATACAGAGGTCGATAAGATCATTGAGCCAAAAAAGCATAGGGATCGAAACTCTAAACGGGCCAGGGCTGTGCAGTCAGCGAACCCAAAAACCGGCACATCAGGACCCATCGAACCTAAAGTACCGGATACAGATGCCCGCTTGGTTTTAACTCGCGAGCTCGCAACAGATGCACCAGTGAGTCACAAGCAGAATATAGTTGTAAAAGGGTCGCCAGAGATAGCGTCAAAAATTACACAAGAACGAGTTGACGTTGATATGGACTTGCATTTGGACATGTCTGACAACACACCTGAAACCTGCATATCGGATCATGCGTCAAGCCCACGGGCTACACCATCGTCACTCGGCTTAAGCGACACTAGCAATTATCGGGATTTGCATCCTAGCACCACATCGTTGCTTGACTCTGCACAAGAAAGCGATGACCAAGAGGTTGATAAGATCATAACTCAAATGAGACATAAGCCTAAGAAAGCCAAACAGTTCACGGGTTTGCACTCAGCTTACCCAATAGCCAGTACATCAGAACCGCGTGTACCGGCTACAATTGCTCCCTCGGCTGAAGCACGTGAGCTTGCAACATATGCCCCATTGAGTCGCAAGCAGAAAATAGTTGTAAAGGGGGCCCCAGAGTCAGAGTCGTCAATTGCACAAGAACGAATTGACCATGACGTGGGTCTTATGCGAGTTTGCGCCAAACCGTTGCTAAAACCAGGCGAGTCTTTCCGCATTCTTAAAGCATTTCGAATAGGGAAGGCTCCAACAGCTCCAAAATCAATTTCTCGGCCACGACCTCTTAAAGTTATTTGAGAAACTGAAGCACAGGCGAAACTCCTGCTAGAGCGCAAACCATCCTATTGGAGTCTGCATGCGCAAGTTTTTTTCAGCCAGATTACGAGTTGAAAGAGTGGAGAAAGATGAGACAGCTAATAAAAGAGCTGGAGAAATGGAGAACCAATGGTGAGACAAATCTCAAAATAAGAGAGGGACAAATAGTTCAAGTCAAAAGGACATCTCTCTGGTCGAAGCCGGTAACAGTGACGGCCTAGCTGTCCCGTCACCGAAACCTAAGACATGCCCTCTTAAATTGGTCGTTTTAAATGCCAGATCACTGATTAATAAAATACCTCTGCTCCAGACTCTGGTTTTCGTCAACCGCCCAGACATTGTTATGGTAACTGACACATGGGCATCGGCCTGTGTAGCTGACTCTGAACTCTCTGCTCTAGGGTATGCATGCGTTCGGAACGATCGAAGCAATGGCCGTGGCGGAGGAAGCTGCATCTTTATAAAGCAGCCACTTTCATTTCTCTCGTTGGACTATCCACAATTCACAGTTGTAGAGGAGAGTTGCTAGCTACGAGTTGCTCTAAAAAACAAATACTCCTTACTTGTTGGCTGTGTTTATCGCCCACCTAATGCCAATGCGGACTACGATCTTTGTCTCTCGCAGACATTTCATGCCGCAGCTGACTTGATTCTTAAGTATTGCTTGATTGCAGGCAATTTTAACCTTCCTAACGTGCAATGGTTTCCACCATCCGGTCCTTCAAAGTTCGAGAACTTACTTGAGGCAGTAGATATCGGCATGTGGGATCAGGTAGTCGATTTTCCCACTCAAGGAGCAAAATTACTCGACCTAATTTTTGTAGGGGGTGCGAGCCACTTTCAGTGTCATCCTTAGACGCACTTGGGAGTTCAGACCATCTTACAGTTGTTATTGTACTTGAACTGGAGGCGGATGAAACATTTTCCCAAAAGTATAGTCTTTATCATGACTTCCGATCAGCAAACATGGCGGACCTACTGGCACATCTAAACGCTCTCAACTGGTCTGAATTTTTCCAATGTTCGGATGTAAATGTTTTGTACCAATGCACTGTACAAAGTGCTGGATCCACTCATCCTCCACGTTGTCCCCGTAAGAAAGTAATACATGTCAAGGATGAAGTGTACCTTCCTCTGTCTTTCCGTCGTAGGCTGCGTAGACTTTCTCGTCGTTTGCATCGGCAGAACGACACTTCCGTTCTGCCCTTGATCACACTGATCTTTTAGCAGGCTAGGAAGCTCTTCGAAGAAAAGCAGATAGCCGATGAGGCCCACATAGCTGAAAATCCTTCCCTTAATGATGCGAAACTCTTTTCGCGTACAGTAAAAGTGCAGAAGAAAACGCAACACCCCATACTTCAAGACGCCTTAGGAAACCCCATATCTGACGCTAAGTTGACCGCCGATAGCTTCAATGCGTTCCTATCCAAAACGTTTAGTGAAAGCTCGTTCACTGCACCTCTGGCTATCTGGGCTTGGACGGGTCCTGCACTCGAAACCATAAGTTTTACCCTCTGGGACGTGACTGTAGCCATTTGCCGTTATCGTCAATCTTACAGTCCAGGACCAGATGGCGTCCCAGTTAGCCTTCTAAAAGCTGAAGCGAATGATATCTTTCCGTCTTTTCTTCGTAAGGTATTTAATCTTGCTCTTGAGAGCGAAACCTTTCCTTTGTTGTGGAAGGAATCGCACATAATGCCTATTCACAAGCAAGGCCGATCGACGTCATTCAACAACTTTAGGCTAATAAATACACTTTCCGCAGCCTTGAAGATCTTGGAGACCTTCATCAAAGAAAAGATGATGCGTCACTTGACAGAGAACAACCTGCTCAATACAGCTCAACATGGCTTTCTCGAGAAACGATCTTGTGTCACCTGCCAGCTCTCTTTCTTTGATTATGTGCTGTAATCTAGAAACAGCGGTTTTGCTATTTATAGCATCTATTTGGATTTTACTTAGGACTTTGATCGGGTCGATCATAACCTCCTCCTTCTGAAACTGGCCTCCTTCGGCATAAATAGCAAGCCTCTGAACTTCAGATCTTCCTATTTGGAAGCTTGCAAACAACGATTAAAAATTTCCAATGTTATCTCCAACCCCACGCATGTGAGGAGTGGAGTTATACAGGGTAGTGTACTTGGGCCGCTCCTATTCTGCCTGTTTGTCAACGACGTTTTAGATTGTTTTCAGTATGGCAGACCCTTCATGTACGCTGATGATTTAAAAGTCGCTTATCGATATAACCCGGCAGATCGCAACATCGTGCTCGAGCTGATAAAAAGGATCTTCAGGCCTTCGCCCAGTGGTGTTGCACATGGCGCCTCACCCTTTCATGGCACAAATGTTCCGTTATGGTTGTTGGCGACGATCATCAACCGGAATTAAGCATTGACGGCCACGAACTAAATGTCCACGGAGTTATCAAGGATTTGGGCATATCCTACTCTAATAGTCTCACTTTGTCAGAGCACTTTGCCCTGATAGTCTCGAAAGCACGCCGAACCACCGGATTTATCCTTAGAAATTTTAAGACTATCAAGGTTAGAACTAGCCTTTATAATATATACGTGAGACCTAGTCTTGAATACTGCTCGCCCCTATTAAGTCTTCTGCGCACTAGTGAACGTAAGAAAATAGAATCGGTGCAGCACCTCTTCACTAGAAGAGTTTTCACTACAGAACACTGTAACTTAGCCTACCAACAAAGGTGCGAACTTATAAAGCTGGATCCCCTGTGGCTTTGTAGATTGCAGAAAAGTCTATTTTTACTGTTTAAACTTTTGAATGGTCAAACCTTTTATCCTCTCAATACAATCAGGCAGCTTAAGCACTCTCGACGCGCCAGTCATCGAGACGTATTTTTATTTCTTCCTATGGCACGTACAGTTAAGTACCGGTAATTCTTTTCAGTAAACGCCATATCAATCTGGAATAAGCTGCCCAAAAGTATTCAAACCCAGCAAAGCTACCCTATGTTAAAGAGACCTATAACTAGTTTTCTACATTCAGGACAACTTTCACGAATTCTGGGTGTTGACTCGGTGGAATCTCTCTTTTTCTCTGGTGGCGTTCGTGGACTTTGAACCCCGCCAGGCTTCATGCTGAAGATAATGCTGCTGAAACAGCAGCCCGCAGTCTGCCAACCCTTCAGCCGATAGCGCGCAACTTTTGCCGACAACCATTGAAGAAAGACTGAGAACACTGTGTTCGTGTGCCAACGCTCTCCATCTCGAACTAATGTCCTTAAACAATGTGCAACATTTCTCCTGCTGATGAGTCAACTCAGCTTACAACTTTACATTTATTCCGTTTGTATCATACCTTTGAAGGCAGGTTTTTTCACTTGAAACAAACTCCTTATCTCGCCCAGTATTGATAAAACACAAAACCTGAAACAAAACCATTACTGGCTGCAGCATAGGGAGTTTGTTTTTTAGGTTTTTTTCCGGTCTTCGAGGTGTTGGAAGGCGCCCAAGAGGTGCATTACCAACTCTTTACAATTGCCTGTAAACTGGCATAATAAACATATTAGTAAAGCAAACTAGCCCTGGTCAACAGTTTTTCAAGTAATTATTATCAAATGAACGGTGCATATTGTAGAAAGGCATATTAGAGGGGGATCCATAGAAAGGACGGCTGAAGTGTGGCATGGGAAAACCAGGAGGGGGCATAAAAATAGGATTTTGTGGCATTATATCATAATTTGACGGAAATTTTGCCTTCGAAAATTGCATGACTGGTTTTGAAAAACGGTTAGCTTTGTTAGCTGGCTGAATTATTTGGGGATTTTGATAAGGTTTGGGGATAAAAAAAGCGCTAGCTTGAGTGGTTGGGTCTTTGTTAGATATTGAGTTGTTATCGGTAATTATATTACCGAATTTGATAACTGACGTAGATTTACTAGGGGCGTTCGTAGGTTTATCGGAATTTAAAGCTATCACAGACGTGGTTGGCTTAGAAGGAGAACGACTTGACGAGGCTACAATCTCACTCGAATCACGAGTAAGGTGAATGGGAGAAGTATCAGGGGAAAATGACATTGATCCAGGGGGATAATGGGCTTACCTGAGCGGGAGGGCCGGCCTCAGAGACAATTTTTGGTTTTGTTGAAGCAGAGCCAGTGTTCTCATTTGCTACTTTGGATAAAACCCGATGATCCATTGGCGTTTTATCCCTGCATACGTAAAGTTTATTTTCCTTTAAATAGTTGGCTGACCGCTCATGCTGAGAGAATATAAGGTCTACTTCTATCGCCGAAAAAAAGTTTTACGAGACTCGGTGGGTTTTTACTTCCAGATGAGAGTCTTTTAGCTACTGCAACATTAAAATTAAAGCCACAAGAGTACAGAAACTGAACAGCAACATCTATAAGTTGCTTATATTTTGAAGAATTTTTCAAAAAAAAAATTAAAATTCCTTTTTTGCCGATCACGGGTATCAGTAGACACCATATTGACGAAAGGCTCTAGTTTCTCACATTGCTGAGAAGTGAGCGTAGATAACTTTCCACCAAAGATGGCACCAATGACCGTAAGCAGACAAGAATATTAGTTATAAAACTTACTAAAGTTTTCTAAAGCATCAAGATCCAGTTTCTTCATGCTTAAGATGGGTTTATCGTTAGGAGGATTGGTATTACCGGTTAATTTATGTCTCAATTGTGGCTTAGGTACCATATGGAATAGGAGTTGAGTAAAAGGATATGTTCTGAGCAGAGTTATGCACAAAATTTCGACAGAAAATTTGAATTACCGAAGAGGCTACACAGGATGAAAATTATCTCAAATAGTATATCAAGTCAAGTCAAGTGAAATTTATTGAAGGAAATATAGGCAAACGCCTTTGAACTCCCTCTTGGTACATAGAATTTCAGAAATGCATCGGCATGGCCGAACATTCCAAAGAAGTCGTAGACACCATTTCAGACGACTTCTCGCTTGTTTTAAGTAAAAAACTCACACTCAGTTTACACGAGCCAGCAGTGTAATTAAGGAAGAAGAGCAGACAGTGAAAAAAACTCCTAAGGCTGGCTCATAATTCAAATTGGAATGTCATTTGTGGTTTTTAGGAGAAACACTGTCGCTCGTGGGGGAAGTATTTGAATGATAGGGGCATGATGCTTCTGTGAATGTTGATGGCAGCCATGGCGTCCATGACGAGTAATATCTACATCCGAAGGACCATACGAGGAGGAGTCCTCGGAGTCACGAGAAGGTCCTGAAGAACCAGAGATGCGACCATGATAAGCCTTTGATGTGCCAAGAGCCGAGGAACCCGCCAGGTCGTCAGCAGTCGGTCGATACGAGAAAGGGTGTGACAGGGCCGCGTAGCCTAGGACCATAGGTGCAGTAGATACGACCTCAGATGCGATCAGCTCAGTTCACATAGTGGGCAGAGACGTCGGAGCTAGGCAATGTATTAACGCATTTAGATTCGGAAAACTTCAGTGATTGGATTTAGAGTACTTAATCACGACGATACTCATTAAATCGGTCTATACTTGCCTTAAAAACATCCACTGAAGGTGACATGACAATATCCGCAGGAAGGGCATTCCATGCCTGGATTACCCTCTCTGAGAAAAAGAATTTTCTTGGGTCAAGTCTTGCCCCAGTCACACGTTATTTGAGGGGATGTCCTCGCAGCCAAGTGGTGGTGGCCCGCTCACAGAAGTCATTTGTTTGGAGGCAGCAATCCTGACCACGCAACATGCGAAATGCCTGCATTAGGTCCCCACGTAGCTGCCTGTAATCCAGAGGGAACAAGTCAATATTTACCAATCGGGTCTCATAAGGGAGGTTCCGTTGGCCGCGTACTAATTTTGTTGCGCGTCTTTGTACCCTTTCAGGTTTTTTTGTCTTTGGCTGTCCAAGGTCTCCAGGCTTGGATGGCAAATTCCAGTTGAGGTCGCACGAACGTGCCGAATACCTTGCCAAATACAACTTTGTCAAACTTAGCAAAGGCGTGCTTGATTAGATACAAGCTTGACCTTGCGGATTTAGCCACTTTCAGGCAGTGGAGTGATGGCTTCAGTGAAGGCGTGAACCACACCTCCAGGTCTTTTTGAACCTCTACTTCTGGCAACAGCGTGTGATTCAGGTAATACACCCTCCGAGGCGTAGTGCTGGTTCTACCAAAGTGCATTAGGTTGCAGTTGGCCACATTGAATGGCATGAGCCAAAGAATTGACCATTGCTACAGTCTATGCAAATTTGCCTGGAGGTTTAATTCGTCGTCTTGGTTGCGTATGACCTTCCAAAGTTTTATGTCATCAGCAAACATTGCGATTTCGCAGTCTAGTCCACTTATGCAGTCATCAATATATATGTAAGGAAGAGAATAGGGCCAAAAACAGATCCCTGTGGAACCCCGCTCTCAACTGCTACCTCCACCGACCGCTGTTCACCAATACCTACGGTCTGGGTACGACCAGTCAAGAAGTTTGCTATCCACTGCAAAAGGTTTCCCCTTACCCCTATGCGGCTGAGCTTGTATAAGAGACGTTGATGAGGCACCGTGTCAAACGCCTTCTTGAAAACTACAAAGACTGTATGCACCGTATTCCCTTAATGGATCGCTCGGGTCCATTGTTCTAGACAATAGAGCAGATTGGTCAAGCAGGACTTTCCCTTGCAGAATCCGTGCTGCTTATCAGAAAGAAGTTGATGTTGCTCCAAAAAGTGCATCAACTCGCGTTTGACTATGCGTTCCATAAGCTTGAAGGATATTGAGGTGAGGCTGACCGGTCTTAAGTTGTTTGCGGTCGCCCGACTCCCACTTTTGTGGATGGGTGAGATCCACGCTGCCTTCCAATCGGGTGGCACTTGTCCAGTATTAAGAGAAGCTCGGAAGATTAGGTACAGGGGTACCGCCAACTCTATGGCTAGCTCTTTTAATAGCTTTCCAGGTTTCTCATCCGGACCTGACGACTTCGTTTCTTTGAGCTGAAGAAGTTCTCGCAAATCGGTAGCTTCCGTGAGTGCAACCGAGTCTATGGTAATCTAATAAACCATGCAGTAGGAAACCCAAAGCTTTTTTACAGCTACATAAGGCACTGTACCGAAATAGGGTCACTATTGTGGGAACATTGCCTAATGTAGCTGTAGAAAAGCTTTGGGTTTCCTACGGCACGGTTTATTAGATTATTCTCGAAGTTTTGGCGGCTTATGGCACAAGTGTTCCATTATGGTTGTTGGCGACGATCATCAACCGGAATTAAGCATTGACGGCCACGAACTAAATGTCCCAGGAGTTATCAAGGATTTGGGCATATCCTACTCTAATAGTCTCACTTTGTCAGAGCACTGTGCCCTGATAGTCTCGAAAGCACGCCGAACCACCGGATTTATCCTTAGAAATTTTAAGACTATCAAGGTTAGAACTAGCCTTTATAATATGTACGTGAGACCTAGTCTTGAATACTGCTCACCCTTATTTAGTCTTCTGCGCACTAGTGAACAGAAGAAAATAGAATCGGTGCAGCACTTCTTCACTAGAAGAGTTTTCACTGCAGAACACCGTAACTTAACCTACCAACAAAGGTGCGAACTTATAAAGCTGGATCCCTTATGGCTTCGTCGATTGCAGAAGGGTCTGTTTTTACTGTTTAAACTTTTGAATGGTCAAACCTTTAATCCTCTTATTACAATAAGGCAGCTTGAGCACTCTCGACGCGCCAGTCATCGAGACGTATTTTTATTTCTTCCTATGGCACGCACAGTTAAGTGCCGGCAATTCTTTTCAGTAAACGCCATATCAATCTGGAATAAGCTGCCCAAAAGTATAAAAACCCAGCAAAACTACCCTATGTTTAAGAGAGCTATAACTAGTTTTCTACATTCAGGACAACTTTCACGAATTTTGGGTGCTGACTCGGTGGAATCTCTCTTTCACTCTGATGGCGTTCGTGGACTTTGAACCCCGCCAGGCTTCACTGCTGAAGACTAATGCGGCTGAAGCAGCAGCCCGCAGTCTGCTAACCTTTCAGCCGATAGCGTGCAACTTTTGCCGACAACCATTGAAGGAAGACTGAGAACACTGTGTACTTGTGCCAACCATCTCCGTCTGGAACTAATGTTTTTAAACGATATGAAACAGTTCTCCTGCTGATGAGTCAACTCAGCTTACAACTGTACATTTATTCCGTTTGTATCATACCTTTGAAGGCAGGTTTTTTTCACTTGAAGCAAACTCCCTATCTCGCCCAGTATTGACAAAACAAAAAACCTGAAACAAAACCAATACTGGCTGCAACATAAGGAGTTTGTTTTAGGTTTTTTCCGGTCTTCGAGGTGTTGGAAGGCGCCCAAGAGGTGCATTACCAACTCTTTACAATTGCCTGTAAACTGGCATAATAAACATATTATTATTATTCATATCAGGCTCTTAACCTTGTTTCACTGCGCCTTATACCTATTGTACGATTCGGGGGTCCTCTCTCCGCGATAGATTTTGAACATCCTTCCTTTGCGGTTTACTTCCCTCTTTAGCGTCTGCGGTAGCCATCGAGGCCTATTTGTTCGTTTTTTACCGCGATAGGACAGAAATCGGTAATTAGTTCGCGTAATACGGCTTTGAATGCTGACCAATCATCGAGAACGCACCCGGTGAATAGTTCGTTCCAGTCTATCTCGCTCACTGCGGTTTTCATTTGTGTAAAGTCCCCTCTCCAGATGTTGCGTCTGGTTACCCCACTACGATCGGGCACAGAGAAGAGTGAATATTCTCACTGTAGCACTACGTGATCACTTTTTTCGAGAGGTCGTAAACAGTTAACAATATCCACGCTATCAGGTGCTTTGGTAAGTACTAGGTCTTAGCAATTAGCTTGTTGTCCTTCGCGTAGGCTGGTCGGATATAGGACGTATTGCGTTATGAAAGATGCCTGTACTGTACCCAGGAGTCGTCGATCGAAAATTACTTCTGAGCCGGGCACAGAACTCACATTCCAGTCGATATGGGGGGCGTTAAAGTCTCCCATTACCATGACATCGGATCTTTTAGCATTTTCTTCGCATTTTTCTATCAGACTAGTGTCTGACTGTTGGTTGCTCGATGGTGGACGGTAAACCACCATGATGTCAAGGGTCTGTAACCCCGGTGTTCTAATGGTGAGCCATATTGCCTCTATATTGTCCGAAAGGTTTTCGGATCTGTCGGACAAGAGCAGGCTGTGTCTAACATAGATTAGTACATCCCCACCTTGACACCCGACTCTATCTTTTCGGAAAACTTGAAACACGGGGAGAGAAATTTCCTGGTCACCTACCTTCGTGGTCAACCATGTTTCTGTTATGCAGACGACTTCTGGTTCCATTTGGGAAATAGTAATTTAAAGCTCATCTTATTTGGAGAGCAGGCTATTTGCATTGGTGTACATGCACTTTAGTTTCTTTTTACTGTGTAATCCGGTTGTGACAGTGACTTCCTGACAGTCGTTTGGAGCATTACGGTTTGGTTCAATGTTTTCTTCTGAATTATCTTCCCGTTGAAGATTTTCAGGCCTACCTTGCCATTCTTGTTCCTCGACTGTTGTTCCGCTACTACTTCTCGGCGTTTCAGCCGTTCCTCCAGGGAGTAGTCCGGTTGAAAAAACCTCTTTATGCGCGTGACGTAGGTTAGTCATTTTAGACAGGATTACCTTAACATGTTCCTTGTTTTTAAATATGATTTTTAGCGGTCTGGGTTGGAGCATTTCTCTAGTATCGACCAGTCTTTTCCCGATATGAAATGACCTCAGCACTTCAAATTCTTTTCCTGGCGGAAATAGATCGCTCAGGACATCGTTAAAGGAAACCATGTCTGGATCGTTTTGGTCGTTTGAGCGGTCTGAAATGTCTTCTTTTAGCCCCTGTACAACTATGCAGTAATCATGATCTTCTCGGTGTCATGTGCCCTTAGCTGAAGTTTTCACAGCATTTTTTGCAGTGTGCCTGGAGCTCGAACTGGGTGGTGTGACTGCTTGGTCCTCAGAGCTGTCTGAAGTTGCTTCTTGCAACCACTGAACAACTACACCATGTTCACCAACCTGTCGGAAGTCTTTAATTTCGGTTTTGGTCATCTTCGCTGCAATGGACCCGGAGCTCGAACTAGGTGGTGTGATTGCTTTGTCGTCTAAACTGTATGAAGTTACTTCATGCAACCCCTGAACAACTACACCATGATAACCCTCCTGACGGGAGTCCTGAATTACGGTTTTGGTCACGTACGCTGCAGTGGGCCTAGAACTAATACAAGTAATACAAACTATTTCTTGCTAGAAATTGATATATTACCAAATTTTCAGATATTCTTCAGTATTTACGCAAAAGATTACTTGCTTTTTACGTGAATCTACCGGAACTAGGATGAGGCTATGTCGGTACAACAGTCTTAAAATGTATCTTTTGACCTATCGGTAAAAAAGACAACGACCGGTATGTGTAGTAGCTAAAGGGTTAGGTATTCAAATCAATAACAACAATTGAGCTAGTAAATTCAGCAGGTAACGATGAAATCTGATAAAAATATATATTTAACTTAGCTTTGAAAGATAAGTTGCGCACCTTGACATGGCTGTCACAAAACTTTACAAAATGTATGTTTTACCTATTCTAGACTATTGCTTAATATTTTTCGGTACCATGCCATCAGATGACAGACAGAAACTAGAAAAAAATTCACAGGTTTACTAGTTTTCTGTGTTAACGCGATGATGCCCGAGACCCCTATACATAATGTACAATAGATATGGTCTTAAACCCCTCTGGCAAAGGCGACTCCCAAATGTTTTAATTTTCGAATTTAAAGCGACACATAATCATAACATCCTAAGCAATTATATGTAAGCGAAAATTCCCATTTCTAAGATTGAAAAGTCGTGTCAGCAAACGATCGTTTTCTGTCATTCATCGTCAGGCCACTACATGACATGGGGAATAAAATTGGTCAATTAATTACAGCGTTAAATAATCGTCAGGTTGGGGAAGGGGGAGGGGAAGGAAAAGGGTGAGGGTAATTAAGCAGCTGGGTTTCTCTCGTCTCCTGAACGCAGGCACCTGCGCGGGTAGGACGCTGGTTGCCATGCCCAGATGAGATAGGGAGGATGTTCTCGTGGTCAGTTGGTTGAGTTCTGTATGTCAGCCGGGCAGCTTGCGCTTGACTATTCTCCGTAGCTTCGTCTTCTGTGGCTTCAATAGGTGTTGGATTTCCACGTTTAGTCGGCCAAGGGAGGCCGATGGCTTGAACCAGCATCTTTTGACAGCTTAGTGTGGGTTTTGCTAGCCGGATTGCCACTTGGACCATTCCTGGCAAATGTCTCTATGGGCAAGATCGAGGAAACGAAGCTGAAAGACACTATCAATGACCTTAAGTTCTATGGTTGATATGTGGACATCTTCTGCCTGACAAAGAAGACCACTGATATCGATGGTCTAGCCCAAAAATTTAATACAGCCCATACAGCACTCACATTTACAGTGGAAACAGAGGCGAACGGGGAACTCGCTTTCCTAGATGTCCTCTTACACAGATAAGAAGATGGCTCGATACAACGCCGAATATTTAGAAAGAAAACCTGGACTGGGAAATACGTTAATTTTCACATCTTCGGCCCCCTTAACGTCAAGTAGAACTTAGTCCAGGGAATGGCAGCCAAAATACGCCATATCTGCTCTCCTGGAATAGAGAAAGTAGAATTGCAGCAACTAAAGGACACACTCCATTACAACGGTTAGCCGAAAAGGTTCATCTTCAGAACATCAAGGAACGTGTCGCAAAGGTCGCAATTGCAACGGCGGAAAAGAATGGTCTATTTCTAAGACTGTCCTTTATGGGAGACGCAACGAGTGAACTAGTAAGAAGCCACCTGAGGACAGCAGTAATGAATGCCTTCCCGGCTGCAAAATTGCGGGTTCGCTTCACTAACTCTGCCCTTCTACGAATGGGAGGTAAAGAAAAACTATCGTTTCAGGCCACATCGTTCACCTGTTCGTGTGGAGCGGGCTGTATTTGCCGAACAACGCGACGTCTGGAGAAGAGAATGCGCGAACACATACCAGCTTGGGTCAGCAGAGGGGAGAATATACCAACCTCCAGCTCAATCCTCGCCCACCTAATTGATACAAACTACCAAGTGGACGCGAGAGAAGCCTTTCGGATCATATACCGTACGCCAACCCATTGCTCCAAAGTCCTGCGCAACCGGGTGCTAGCCAGAGCAGAAGCAGTGGCAATCCGCCTAGCAAAAACCACTCAAAGCTGTCAAAAGATGCTGGTTCAAGCCATCGGCCTCCCTTGGCCGACTAAACGTGGAAATCCAACATCTATTGAAGCCACAGAAGACAAAGCTATGGTTAATAATCAAGCGCAAGCTGCGCGGTTGACATGCAGAAATCAACCCACTGACCGCGAGAACATCCCCCAATCTCATCTGGGCATGGCAACCAGCGTCCTACCCGCGCAGATGCCCGCGTTCAGGAGACGAGGGAAAACTCAGCTGCTTAATTACCCTCACCCTTTTCCTCCCCCCCCCTTCCCTAACCTGACGATTATATAAACGCTGTAATTAATTGACCAAATTTATTCCCCATGAATTACCGAAAACGATCGTTTGCCAACACGACTTTTCAGTTTTATGTAAACAAAATGGTTCCCTTCCCACAAAAACAACCAGCATATGATTCAGAAACGATTCATAACACTTTGGGCCTTAAATATTAAATTAAGTTATTTATTTATTTACGTAACTTTGGACGCCCTAGCGATCAAATTTTTACACCATAACATATGCGATCATATGGAATGCCTTATCGAACGATATTCGCAAAAGCCGCAGTTTAGCTGAATTTACAAGGACGACCAAACACTTCGTCTCAAGTGACATGACGCATATATTTCTGAATAAACAAGAACACTGCAAATCAGTTCTTTGCCGTCCAAATCGGACCGTAAGTCTTTCATAAACCGGGACAGTTTCCACATACTGACGACGGTCTCCAAAGCCCATCAAATCAAAGCCTAAGAATTTTTTTGCCTTGCCTCCCTTTCTATTCCTTTTAAATAAAATAAACAAAAACTAAGAACAGTTGATCTATACCAATATTCTTCGACTAACATCTCCATGTTTATAAAAATATTATAGAGAAAAATAATTTTCTCTTCAACTATGCGTAAATGTATATTGTTTCCTCTTATAATGTATCATTAATACAAATGTTACTCATGTTTCAGCTAAATGTCCATCTCACTTAGATGGGGTATTTGTCCGACGACTGGCCAAGTGTCTTCTGCCATCGCACTTGAATGCGATGGTGCCTCGCAATCAGGTTCCAGCTGCCTCGACCCACTTCAGACATTTGCAAGGTCCTATCTGTTTATTGAAATCCTGCCGATGGTCAAGGATTGTAATCTCCGTATCGAGCTGACCTAAACATACGGAAGATGCCATGTCCTCAGGCGATTATTTCACCTTCGAACTGACCGCGGCTATTTCCTCGTCAGTTAAAAAACATGAAATGTTTTCCAAACCCAAAGTATTCTTTCTATGAAACAGTAACAAATGCAATCTATGGCAATTTTTTATGTTTTGCCACTACTGTACTTTAGAAGTCAGGTTTTTTTCACTTAAAGAAAACTCTTTATTTCGCAAACTATTGACCAAGCAAAAGAACAAAACAAAGCCAATAGTTACCACAAAAGAAGGTGCTTGCGTTGCGTTTTTTCCTGCCTTCCGGGGTTTTTGACGGCACCGAAGGTGTGTTTTACCAATAAACCTTATTATTCGTAAATGGGCCATTACCACAAACTCGATCCTTTGAATATGCAGTGAGTCAGAAAAAATCGAGTTTTCTTAGTACTATCTTTGTCAACGGAAAAAGCTTAATAAGCCCAAGGTGTTTGAACTCATATGGCATCGCCCATATTTAACAGTTCAAAAATCGTTCTAATAGTTTAACCTAATTAAACCATTAAGGCGGATGATTTGATTCCACCTAGACTTGGTGCCTTTGTACGTTTCTAGCGGGAATATCATTTATTCTGCTAAAGTGGATATTAACAATCGGAAATTTATCGTATCCCATTGCTGCCTATAAAATTATTATGTCTTAAATTCCTCCTGAGACTGTTGGTTGTTTTAACATTCTCCTATTCGCAAATTTCGTGGCCAATTTTGATAAATATTCTAGTTTTGAGCCAATGGATAGACCTCCCTACCCATGGGCGGGGGGGGCAATATAGCTACAACAGACCACGTATTCGGTATATCCCTTATAGGCGAGCTTCGTTTCCCCTGTTTATGCTGAGTTGTTCAAGAGAAGGACTATAAAACCTTATTTTTAACCCATTTATCCAGTTTATAGTGTACATTTTTTTGTAACCTGAATGTGACCAGTGAATGTTTTTTTTCTACATCACAATCAACCTATCCGTGTAATTTCAAAAATGCTTAAACTTGTCAAAGGCGACTTCCCGTTTTCGATCAAATTATTTATTGTAATAGCGCGTACATAAGAGAATCGCTTAAGTTTTTCAATGTAGCTGCTCATTTGCCTACGCTTAAACGATTTCTTCTAGTGTCACTGCCAACAAGTTTAGTCCATTAGGACAAAACTAGTCTCCGCTTCGCACATATTAAGATTTGAAATATTCGCTTTTGGGTTTGTCACATGAAGAAAATTTGTATTGCCTAGTCAATTACCGTGACCTCATCACGTTCTTCTTGTATGTCGCAAGAATTTAATGAATTTATTCCCTTTTTACGTGCGGTAGCTTCGATGGTAGCTTAGGCCGCAGGATTTTAGGGCTATCCGTCTCGCTGCCAGTGTCGGTCTGCGCTCCACTAGTGGTTAGTAAAAACCTTACTAGTTTATTATGCAGCCTCTTTGAAAGGTTCGGCACAGGCAGGTCCGTAGTAGCCACCAAAGTTGTTCAAGTTGGTCTTTTCGCCTTTTTGCAAGCTATTCACAAGACGCTAGACAGAAAACTTTGTTTTCGTTTTAAACCATGTCTAGTACCGCCATCGGTGTTTGCTATATCTTATAAAAAATGAACTAAAGATATCAACCCCTTTTCCTTGCATTGATAATTCTTCTGGTAATCTTTTCTCTATTTGTCAAGCCTCAGTACTTGCTTACTTTTACATGGTATGTCTGTGATAATGCCTAATTTAAACGGCATACATGGTGTCAGGGATAGTACCTCTTCACACGTAACGACCCATAATAGTTAATATGGGCAGTTCAACCCATTCTCTTCGTCGGCAAAGAAGACCAAATTCCCAAGGTCTCAGATTACCTCACATATCTTGACAAAATATGCCGTACCAAGTTTTGAAGAGACCCCAACTTCAATGCTTCCAATTGGGTACCAGTGCCTGATCAAGAGCCTTAACGTAAGCTCGTGCGGGGGGCGACACATTACGTGCCAAAACCACTTCATTCGTCTTTCTTGGATATCCTTGCAATGTCGTAGCATGTACGGGCTATGTCAGTTGAGACAAAGTCGGTGTGCTTAATTCAATGCATCGTTCTCAAGCAGTGATGATCAAATGCCTTCATTTATTACTAATTAGCACGTGCACAGCCGGAAAAAAGACGAACCAAACCGATGCATGCTACAGGTGAAGCTTTGTGACGATGCAGGTGTCGCATCGGATCCATAGGCACATTCTAAGAATTAAGAAAACTCAGGGAGCAGCGTTGATTTTGGAGACTGTGTAGTCAGTATTCTGTCAATTTAGGAGTAGCATCGCCCGTAGTATTTGAAACTATCCACTTCATCAGTTAGCAGCCATTGATCTTTTTGTGGTGCCTTTTCCTCCTCAGGGGATGCAGCTCGACATCGTTTGGGTCTTCCCAGCGTTTATAGATAAGCCTCCGCGTTTCGCGACTTCCATTTACCTGTGTCACCAAAGCTTAGACCTACGAAGGTGATATCTTGAGCGTAGTCGAGATAAATCAGCCAATGTTCGGCTGCCAACTCAGCATGACTACCTCCATATAAGGCCATGCCGAGAATCAAGTTCACGACGTAACTGAACAGAAAAAGCGATATAATACTGCCTTGTAGAACGCCAGACCGAGTATGGAATAGTTGTGGAACAGAACGTGTGCAGTTATAGGGCGGCAGTACGCCTTAGGTCTGGCGCTGATTTTTGCCGATACACCATCAAATGTTAATATCGGCCACAGGGACTCATAACATACAAGATTGAGCGCAGAGTGAAGTTCAACAATGTTAAAAGCTGTTTGTTTTGAATGGCTATGTTGCAGTTCCATAATGTTCCTCAGTGTAGATATCTGGTCCGCCAATCCACACCGACCTCAGAATGTGCCTTGTTTGAACGTCATCCTAGAGTCACGCACAGCCTGGGATTGTCGAAGAAGGACAGCAACGTCGGCAAAGTTTATGCCGCGGCAGTTTTTGTGCCCCCTTTGAGGGCAGGTACAAAGATGCCCGATGTCAAGTACTCAGGACTGACCTCATCTCTCCCTTCTTCCTCTACTATCTCACAGACTTATTGTTACGCAGCATTTAGATTGCATCGTCGCATGGCATCAGGTAAAAAGGAACAAAACTCCGTCACGAAGAACGAGAGCGTAATGAGTTGATCATTAAAGTTGTGAAGGTATGTGAATGGCTGTCGTCGTCACCCGATCTTAGCCGAATCGGCAACAGCAACGACACCATTCGCATCGCAAACAGAGCCACTAAGTACAGCAGGCTAGGCAATAATTTTGCAAACAATCCGAAGATTTTGAGTTCTGCTATGTGGAAGTCGCTATTTCAGCCCGATACTCTAGTCACCTCTAGCGGACTCTACCGCCATTTTCTAGAATTTGCGGAAGGAAGGACCTGCTACGAGCCATCTAAGTAAACAATTGCAAGATTCTTCCACCGATTATGTCTCTTTGGTGTCCCTGAAAAATTTTTTCCAGTTGACACTTTTGATGAAGATGATGATGATGACCGGCTTTTGCATTATCCGTGAACTTGGATTGTATACCAGCATCACACTTCACCGCTTAGGGTTTCGTTGGAGCTGGATTGTTGAAGTTTCGTAACATCTTGCATGCAAAACTTCAGGTGCGGATAAGAGGTAAACTTTTAAGCATGTGCAAATGATAACCTAGTCCCACCCATGGGCGGTACGCGTTTCTGCACTAGCCATCGATCTGCTATACTAAATTCAGGAGCGGACCCTTGGACCGACTAGAATATAGTCCATCGTATTGGTCATATGCCCGCGCTTGATTACCAACTCAGCGGATGTTTGTACCGATGCTGGAAGCGTGTGTTGGTGAGCACATGGAGACGACAGTTATGTTCACAAAGTGGCCCTTTCATCGAACGTAAGCCATTCAGCCATTGGCGGGGACCCGAGCAACATGTTTCAGGAACGCGGTTGCCGCATGGTGTCTACCAGCAGTCACACGGGCTGCTGTGGTTCAAGGTCAAGTTTAATTTGACGTCCGGGATCTTTATCTCCCGAGTGCCCATGTCTGGAGAGGCAGCGGACACTTCCTTTGTACTGATGACTACTCACCGTCAGGCTTTGGATACTAGGAAGCAGAACGTTTGCACATTACAACATCCACTATCAAGAGTCCGCTCCAAATTGAGTTGTCCAGCTCGCATACTGTTCGCCTGCAGCACTGATTAAGGATTTTTTTTCTAGACGCCAGAAATGTTTTCATTGAGTCTCTCTGACGATTTTGCGTTCAGTTGATTCCCCAACAGCCGCTCAGGTCGTTTGTTAGAGCTCATCTCCTCTAGCTCTCTGACTTAAAAACCTAACCACAAGGCGCCCATGGGAAGCAAATTATTTGATGGCGGTTCACGATCATCCTGTCACATTACCGTAATTGGACTTTCCAAAATTTGGAAAGGCTGTCAGCATGCCAGGCCTCATTTCTCCACGCCCCAATAGTATTGTGGCTGCTGGTCCTTGACTGCTTATTCAACCTACAGGAGAGTCCATATTTTGCAGATAATCTTCACTGCTGGCCCTTCCACCGTCCACCAACTCTGAACACAGGATACCTAATAGACCATCTAGGTCTAGTGTGCAGCGTAGTAGACGTTACATTTTTTAAAAATTTCTCCGAATTAATATTTTGCCCTGTCTGAAATCGGTCTTTCTTGTGGTGAGCTTATTCGTGTTGCAATCCAGTGGTACTAGGTTAACTTTAAAAACCATTAAGTCATTGTTTGATTAGTTGCTTTGTTTGTCGCTTTTCCCCTAATCTAATCAACGCCAGTCCTGTAAACAGCAGAATGAACCATTTCGCGCTCATATGCCATGAATATTGCTGTGCATCAACTTATTTCTCAACTGCAAAAATAAATAGAAGCGAAGAAGGGGAATTTGCGTGCATTTACGAAAGTTTCACGTACGCTTCGTAGAAAAACCAAATGGGTACTCTTTCAGTGCGTGTAACAGATTAGCAGCTGCTTTCATCTCAAAAGTTTTACCTTTCTAAGCTGACTTCGGCATTTTCTAAGCCCAAGTAGATTAAGCAGAAACCTATCCATTTAATAATCGAAGCATGTTTCTTTATTTTACCTTTTTTGTATTATACTTTCGAGGTAATTTGCAGAAGGATTTCTAAAGCTTAAATGGCACGTCTGCGCATAACTGCAGCCTGCCCCTGATAGTTCCGAATATTGTCTATTAAGTTGACACTGAAAGACGCAGTGAAAATGCGGGCAGAAATGGCTTTCGAGTAATTATAAAGTCGATATTGAGGAACAAAAGCCGTCTTATGGCACTCAGTTTCGCTTGTCATCGCATAAAATTCCGTTCAACCACCAGCCAAGAGCAGACGCGACCAAGAATGCCAATCATCTCACCCTCCTGATGCTTTTGGAGGCTTGCAGTCAACCTATCTTTCATTTACACTCGTTGATGAACGTTCACCGGCCGCTAGCGGAACTCACTTGTCCCGCTCTGTATTGGGCCAAATTTCTCGGCACTGACAACAGCCCTAGCGGCTAGTAGTTTTAGGCAGATATTATTTCCGGCAAAGAAAAGAGAGACTGGAATGGCCATTTCTGGCTTATTAGCCATCGTCAGCCAGTCATACCCAACCCTAAGTGGTGCACCACCCGAGACTTGAACTGGCGACTTTTCCGACCAGAGTTTAACGCTCTAACCATTGCGCCACGAGCTCGTTGTCTATCTTTCATTCTCCACCTGACGATATCGAGCCTGGACAGTACAAACTCCTGTGACAGCTAATCGAGATTAGTTGTGCCGAAAGAGGGCTCAGAGTATCGCCTTTGTTTATGATCATCCGGAGTGTCTTCTCCGTTCAGCACTCGTCGATGCCGACAAAAAAAGGCTTTGTGCATCCACCGTTATTCCAATCATCGTGAACACGTACTGAGTATTTGCCTCAAATATCTTCTTTATTTTAAAATTCGTCATTTACAGATATCTACGTGGTTTTAAACTTGGCCTAGGCGTGCACACTGCAGAACTAATGAGTACAACCAGCGTACAGAGCTGCAGTAGTCGTTGCCTGTTAGTTCGGTCGTCGGTTTCGATGAGGTCCACCGTATGCTTTACAGCAGGGTGGTGCAAGGAAGAAGGCTTGCGCTCTGTATACCTCACCCCCCCCCCCCAAATGTAGGCCCGGTGTGAAGACTAACTGATCACACGCCTGACTGTCTGTAGCTCATGTTGTCTTAAAACTTTTCGCCGATTTGAGTCGTATTTCGCTCTGGCCTGCCTGCCGGCCTTTCATCCAAATCTTCCTTGCCTGCTCCATTCCGTTGTCAGCCTAATAATAAAAATGGGCCGTACCCTTCTCTAAAAATCCCTACACAATTACATTTTTTCCGCTTGGTGACGACCAGCGTCCGCGAGAACCGGTTACTTGCTGTTACACACACCCACACTATTTAATCGAGATTCATGCAACTTTACACGAGGGTGGCTTCAGGGACTTTTCTTCATTGACTTTGTCCTACAAAAATAGTGTAAAGGGCGGTTGTTATTTTGCTCGTACAAGCGAACATGTGAGTCCCAGGAAGTAGTTGAGAAGTAGAAAATGACTCGATCACTGGGACTATGTTTATTCGCCCGAATTTTCGAAATCCGTCGCGGATTCATCATCATAGACATACTCACGGAACAGTAGCAGAAACAGTTTGTGTGTGCACAGGGTTTTGCCATAAAATTTAAACGTACATCACCGCGTCATCTTATGCCAACACCACAAGACCGGATGGTCATTGATGACGCAACAAATCAGCGCACACTCAAGGCATCTATCGATTTTTCTGTACGTTCAAATTTTACGGCAAAACCCTGTGCACACACAAACTGTTTCTGCTACTGTTCCTTAAGTATGTCTCTGATGATGAATCCGCGACGGATTTCGAAACGTCAGGCGAATAAACATATTGTTTCAACGATCGAGTCGTCTTCTACTTGTCAGTTGTTATTTTTTTTGCATGCCCTTTCCACCAGGCGCACTATGTCGCAGCCCGATGGATGTTACTTCTTATTGCTGCTTAAGTCATACATGCCGATTGTCCACGATCTTTATGCGTCAGGGCACTGCACAGGAGGCACCTGGCGCAATTAACAGGTATAGCAAATGTGATAATCTGGTTATAAATAAACATCCAAAACTAGAACGTGGTTCCGTTTCGTACCAAGGCGACGCAGAGGCGAGCAACCCAGTTGTCGGCTTATCGCTGAAATCGCTAACGTTTACGTAAACTATCAGAGTGCATATGCCGTCCCTCTAAGCCATTTAAATTTCGTCTACCATGTATGGCCGACATTAGAAGCCATGAACACTGCACAATCTGTGTAATAACTGGATTAGTTGTTATTTAGTTGTTCCTCCTAGTTCTAGGTTTCTACCTTGCGTCTGAGCCTTTCAGAGTGTGTTGAGGGAGCAAATGACCGAGTTTCTTTTTGTGGTAATGATTCCCACGGAATCCAGATTCAGAGACAGGCCACGTTGACAATTATTCCACAGCTTTTCGTGTTCATCAGCGTCTGTCAACGCACTCTACAAGCTGTGGCATTGTCATCGATTGCTGTTAGTATTTTATGATTACCGGCTTGTCCAGTATTTTTCTTCAGAGTGATTTTTCCCTCTTTTTGTACCCTGCTGTTTGTAAAATCAATCATGTTGATGTTGCATCTGGCCATCTTCTACCCCTAATGTGAGGATATGCCCCTTTGTTTAGAAGCAGGTTTCGATTTAGGTTGTTTCGGCCCCAATAGGTATTGCGGCCTTTCTGTGCTAAATACCTTGGTCCTCATTGAGAAATGCCCACCTAATGTATCCCGGCTAATATAACGATAATTTCTCGCTCACCTTTTTGCCAATGCTTTCTACGCCTCTTACCATTTCCCCTGCAGAGGCACTATTCTGGATAAGAAGCTGGTATGATAACTATGAACAAATTAATTCAACGTTATGTCTAGGATGTGGTCAAAATGCAGTTCTTCTACAATTGGGTAGTCGATCAGCGTAATAAAAACTGCCAATAGTAGAGAATATGCGACTTCCAGGAAGCAGTTCAGAAGTAGAAGATATGATCACTGAAACAAGAGTTTTATTTGCCTGACATTTCGGATTCCCTCGGGAATCCTTAATCATAGGTGATAATAACATAGTCGTGGTCATGCACAAATGGGGTGGAGACATGCACAGGCTGCACGGTATTTATAGTTCATAGTGGTCATCCGTGTGTGTGTGTGTGATAATTTTTCATTTCGGTAGCCACCACTTGGGTCTTAATTGATGCGGTACTGGCTTGAAACTTCGCATTCGACACAATTGCCTTGTCAGCGTCGGATGCGGGCCTGATAATTGCGTGACAATTATGCCCGCTGTCGTCAGAATTGTTGCTGCGCCCGGCCCTTCCCACGCGACCCATTCTCTTGCTCAGGAAACTTCTCAGTACCCCGTATGGGAACGCCAAATCGTTGCGCTCGTTGATGGACTGGGGGCCTGAGAACCATGACTCCAGCAGTTCGCGGCTTACGCAGATGTCACCTCTTGCGAGGATTTCGGCCTCGTCAAACTTGAAAATATGTCCGGGTTCCGTCGAGTGAGCTGCAACCTGGGAGTTGGCGTCTTTCTTTCTCAGGCGCCGGGTCATGAGACCGAAAGGCCCACTGCCACGGCAGGAAACGTCTGGAGTCTTTTACCGGTCTGGTGCAGTTGTGGACAAAGCAATTATGTCGGAGAAACCGAAGGATTACTCCGGACGTAAATGGCCGAGCATGCAGCGGCGTCAAAAACTTCGTGGCCGGCATCTCACTTACTAGTTGTAGACAGAAGGCGTCGCGGCTACATTTGTCGGGACATTAATTATCAGTGGTTACATCACCAGCAGAGCGAACTTAACTCAAACCGAGCATCTTCCCGTGATTCATGTGACAGTGTCGAGTAAAGTTTTCCCTAAGCATATGTTAAAGGCTGGTCATGGCTTATATAATTCTTGTCGCATCAGTCATCACAGAGAATCAACAATCGTCCAGTACAGCGCTTTTGCCGATTCAGTAAACACCCCAAAAGGTTGTCCGTTAAAAAACTAATTGTTTTGGTGTTTCCTCGAAGCCTTTACTGGGTAGAAGTCTGTGCTGGTTTGGCCGCACCTGTTCATTTCACTTTATTTGAGGTAGATATGAAAAAATGGCCACGGTGGCATCAGACTTAAAGTGGATGAGACACATCTCTCTGTTATGACCCGCGCCTGGTACTGCTGATGAAGTCGAACGCCGAACCAAAGAACTCGTAAGAGAGAGACAGAGAGAAGACCGGTTGGCCAGAGAGAGGGAGTTTACTGAGACAAGCACGTTACAGAAAGTCCGAGCAAGTCCTTCTCACACAAAGGGTGCATGTACTTCAGCCGTTGGATTTTTATGATGCTGATCTAGGTCGTGGGCGAAAAGTCACTTGTGTTGTGTCATCCTAAGGCTGAGCCCTTATTCCAGGCCAACTCCTGTCCATCTCCGGTCGCGTTGGCGTAGGAAGAGAAACAGCGAGAGTGTGGCACCGCGATTATTCGTGCGTAAGTTGCCACCCCTCCGTCTGCAGTGAAAGTGGTCGTCATCGTCTTGTTTGATAGAAGAACTATCTCAGGTAGAGAAAAGCTCTCATTTCTCATCCGCGTGGTGAGGTCATCAGTCCTATAATAGCACCCTCCATAAATTATCTTCTTCTCCCACTTTCCACTATATTCGGTAGTTTGCTCATCGTGAGCTGCGAGATCCACTACTGCACAACAGACGGGCTGAGCGCATGCGTTCTTGTGTATTTATATGCATCAATTTCACTCTCAGGAGCGCGGTTGTCGTGTTCTGATGTCAAGGCAATATTAGGATGTCGGGTGGTGTGTCTAGACGCCATGCTACGCTAAACCCAAACGGGCCCTTTCAACCAAAACTGTCTGGCTTGTCAGTGCCTGTAACTGCTTAAGTCTACATCTTTTTGTGACTATCCTTATTTAGATAGTTATGTGTATTCACGTCCGTCCCGATAGCCTCTATACCAAGTGCTTTTTCTTTGAACGTCTAACGGGACTCATCTGTCCCGCTCTGCCTTAGGCCGCGCCAGAGGCCCTGACAGCCTTAATAGCCAGTAGTATAGACAGATAGTATTGCCGGCGAAGGCGAGGGAGACTGGAATGACCATTTCTGGCTTATTAACCGTCGTCAGCCAGTCATACCCAGACCCAAATGGCGTCCCACCCAAGCCTCGAACTCGCAACCTTTTTTGATCAGAGTTTAACGCCCTAACCAAGTGATTTCTACCGGCATCGTGCTACACAGACTAGGGCCCCCTCATAGGTCAGCCGAATCTTCTAACCTGGCGCTAATCGTTGTCTTTGAATTCTTTTGCCTTCGTGGCTTGTGCTGCTAGGTACCGCAGAGCCAGATAGCCGAAGCAAGTCTTTAAGGATGCACTCAATCGGCTTTTTTATTATTTTTATTTTAGAAATACGATGGAGCTGCGAGTGGGTAATCGATATCGCCTCGGGCGAAAGATTGGCAGCGGATCTTTTGGCGAAATCTACTTGGGTGAGCGCTTTTTTTATCAGCCCTGTACCAACTTTACCATCTTATTTGCCCCCCTCCTCCCTGTTTCTCCCTAGACAGCCATTTTGAGTTTCACTAGTTGATTATCAAATTTTTCTAACCGTCTTTCTGGGCGAATAGACTGCAGTTAGACGGCGCACAATAACGAAGTAGTAGTAGTAGTAGTTGTAGTAGTAGTAGTAGTAGTAGTAGTACGGAATACCGGGAAACAATCTGAATTGCTCCGGTCAGGTTGCCACCAGTTGTTTTTATTTTTAAGCTGGCCCTGACTCCTGATCCGCTACAACATTTCGAGGAATATGCATTCGAAGGTTTCTTGTCCCCCCTAAAGTTGCCTCTAAAACGAAACTCTCTTTGTTGGTTTCCCTCGCGCACACGTCCGCTCCCAGCAAAATCAGCTTGAACGAATGGCAAATGTTACCGAGGCAGGTCGGCCGTAGTAGCCTGATTCCTAACCACCTACCTCTTACCTCGTAGGTGGGGTGTATCGCAGGAAAAATGAGCCGAAATCCTGAAATGTTACCTCAGTTAGGGAGCGTAGTACTTGAATGACAAGGTTCGGCCATCGATTCTGACGATTTCCACCATGTTGTGCCCCACAGCCTCATGGTAGTGCAGGGCCGGTGAGTTACGTGTGGATTTATTTGGAGTGCTGGTAGACTAGGGACTGCTTTCAAGTCGGCGCTAGCGTCATGACGTCGTGAACTTAATGTAGTTTTAATAGACAAGGGGGGAATAAAAATCGGCTTATAATGGCCAAAGTAGGCCAACCGCCTTATTATATAAAGGAAAGCACATCCAGGATTTCAGTTGAGGCATCATTAAATTTGTCACCTGTTGTGTGCAATCCTTCAGGGATCCTGTAAGGGCCCAGCTTAACTCAAAGTGCACGCTGTCCTAGCAAGTTGTTCCCACGCGAGACCGCCGGTCCACCCACCGCAACCGACCGGCTCGCTCAGTCACAATGACCTCGATGACGCCACGCCAGTGCGGCCGGGCGCCGCTTGCTAACGCGCCAGCTGCGTGAGTCAGATAGCCAATGACGTCCCCCTTACTTGTAACCACCATCTAATTGGTCCAGCCTTGTACATACGCGTTTGCTTGCTCTAAATTATGCTGCACTAGGTTATCTCGAAGACTTCTGCTTTCTACACACTCCTTGTTGTGTTCTTCTTTGGGGGCTCACACGGGGCGTACTTAGACGGCGAATATCGCAACCTTGGCCACCGTTACAACAGGTCCTTTATGTGTGATTTGTCTGTACAGTTTGGTCGTCCGACTGCCTGCTGTTTACCTGATCTCTGCCCGCCGAGATCCTCCTCTTTTCCCATGCACCAGGCTGACGGCGCATGCTGTTTTTGGCCTAGCTGTTGGTTGCCCCACGCGTCCACTGGGTGACGGATAATGCAGTCGTGACCTTCAGCGAAGGCTAGCTAGCTATGTGATAAACTAAGTTGCTTTTTAATGAACAGGCAGCAGCAGTCGTCGACTGGCGGTGGTGCTAGCGCCGTCAGATGAAGGGTGTGCAGATAGGACTGAGATCTGGCAGACCTGATAATATAGAAAATGCGTTTGCAATTCTCATACGCCGTAATCCCCAGATATTTCAGTCATTGCAGGCTGCTGACTTTTCAACGAGCTTCATTCTGTAACCGTCTGCCGCAAGCGAAATGTGTAAACTGTGGCTGCTTTATTTGTATGCATTTGCTCTATTGACTTTCGACACCATTTAGAAATTTAAAAATAAATATGTTCTAAAATACGTGCTGCACAAAAATATTATTTATTGTACTCATTTGGTCGACAAAATCACGCCTTCTTCAAAGTTTATACTAAAAGAAATGATATTTTCGGTTCAACTTATTTATAATCCTGAGATTTTTGTAGACCGGAAAGTGTTTGTTCATAATGCAGCGTGTTAATTAAGTTATTGGTGTGGCATATGAGTTATATGTCATGGTCCACAGCCATTGCAAAATTTTGTGCGAACTATGAAATGTTTGACGGCCGGCAGGATTCAAAACTATTTTGCAATTTAGAAAGTGTTTAGTACCAAAAAGTATCATCTTTCAGGCGCACAATTGTAAGAAGGCGTGATTCTCTACCAGAAGAATACAATACACAATAATAATAAAAAAATAGTAAATAATATTTTATATTTTCAAGTGGATCCGACAAAGTAAAGGGAGCCCGGAATGGGCATTTCTGACTTATTAACCGTCAGCAGCCAGTCATACCCAATCTCAAAGGTTGGAACCCCGAGATTTGAACTCGGGACCTTTGTTTATTGAGTTCCATACTCTACCACGGTGGTACGGGCTCCTTGCTTTGTCGGTTGAGATCGGTTAAAATCCCTGGGGTTCCAACCTTTGAGATTGGGTATGACTGGCTGATGACGGTTAATAAGCCAAAAATTGCCATTCCGGTCTCTCTTTTCTTTGTCGGATCCACTTAATCACATCATCCTAGTCACTAGATGACGGTCTGGCGGGTTAACATTGTAAGCTTCTGAGCAAAATGAAACATAATTGTTCCTCTACTCGATCGGCGAAGCACATATATTCATATATAAAAAATATATTTGAATTCAAAAAACCTCGAAAATCAACGAAAAAATACATGCTACTCAAGTAGCCATTTTCTTAAAAAATATGCCTGTTCCAACAGGCTCTGCGAATGGACCACGTTCCAAAGCCGGCATCCTAGCCTGACTGAAATACCTAGGGATTATGCTGCATGATAATCAATAATTAGCAAGTCCTACTTGAGCAATTTATTCAAATAGAAAAAACGTATTTCAGAATTTTGGTGGACATTTATGGGACCGGGGGTCTACTGTTCATTCAAACCAAGCGTGAGCATTGGAAAGCAGGTCGTGCAAGGGAAGAAGAAATGAAGAAGAGAGGACGAAAGAATAAACAAAGAAAAGCGAGAGAGAAAACAAGAAAGAGAACGAGCATACAGCTTACCTTTCAATAGAAAAACTTGTGTTGATGCTAAAAAGGCTGGGCTGACGATGCGACTACTGTGATTATGACTGTGGGGGTAATAGTGCTGGTAAAACTGACGACAAGAAGAGCAGTAGTACTACACACAACAACAAGTAGCAGATAACAAGACTGATGTTGCCTAAAAGCTAGTTTTAAGTGGGACATCCACCCAGCCGAACTAATACACACCGAACCAGATTTTTGCCTATGTCCCGGTTGCTCTACATCACAGCCAAGGAGACAAAGCTGTGTGTGTTTGTAGGAATCCTGAGGCCGCTGAGCTAGCTCTGCATGCATCAATTCCACTCATCATCACCAGTTGGTACTTATAAAGTGCAACCCAAGCAGTCATCCTCTCTCTGTCACGTCCTTAGGTGGGCGTTTAGGTACAGAGAAATACTCCAGGCGCTTTTAAAATGGCTTTTTGTTTGTGACCTGAGGCCAAAACATTCAGTGCGATGCAGTTGCCTATTTTTTTTTCATTTGATTCATGCTCTCATCCTGCAGACAGTTGCGTTTTCTTGACAATTCGTGACAATTTGGGAGATGTTAGGTGGTGATGTACACTTCATTCTGGTTTTCAAGCGTACGCCTTTTAGTCTTATAACCCGGGCTTTGGTTTACTTTACGACTCAAAGGTCCCCGTAAAACCTGCAAATTTTCCGTTGTGTTAGAATTGTGAATTCACTAAGCCCCGCCAAATACGTTCATGGCAACCCCTTGCTTTTGTGTGCCAAGTATTTGACGAGGGGTCTACTTACTAAGTCTGCTTTGACAGAGCTTCGATTTCTCGGGCTGCCCTGTTTGTGCAGCATGCACTCAAACGCTGTTTACATATGTTATAACCTAGGCTGTATCTCATAGAGTTCCTCAGCGAGGATTGCCATTTGGACTTTTAAATGTTTAGAGGCTAATATCGCTTGTCCATTCTGACTTGCTTATGGATAGACGGTTCAAGCTGGGGCCCCGGAAACCTGTTCTTCTGTCGCGCCTGACTTAAAAGGAAGCAATGTAGGTGTGTGTGTGTATGTCTGTGGCAAGCTTTAAGTGTCCTATCGCAGGTGAACTATCAGCCAGGTGGTGGCTTATTGGTGGCCGTGGGGGAAGAGCGTGAGGTCGATCATCAGTGCATTTCTTCCTTCACTATAATCAACATGACGCGCTCGAGGCTATCGCGGCTTGGAGGGTTGGCAACTGACGGGATAAATCAGACTGCGCAGTCAGCCCAGTGTGCGTGTCTTGTTGTGTGGAGTGGCTGACTGGCGGACTGAGAGTCAGACTGCAGTGCCTCCTTCTGTGGCCTTTATGGCACTTCCGCCTACGTAGGAGCCCACCTAACAAGATGTGCTGTCGGTACGCGTATTGGAGTGTTGGCCGCGCCAGCCACCTGCGCCCCCTCCCCCATCTCCGATGTTCTCGACGTTCGTTTTGAAATAGAATACAGGTGGGCGGGGGGTGGTGAGAGAGTGGAGTAGATCCTGCGAGTCTATTTTTACTATAATCCAGCTGTAGTCACCGGGTCTGTCTTCAGTTTGCTGAAGCCGTGTTGGACATCGTGGAGAGCGCCGGTCGAATTGTCGTGTTTCTGTGACATGCTTTAAGCACTTGTTTACGCCACTCCCGTTGGCTTCGCTCGGAATCGCTATAGGTAGATAAAGAAAGCGGTAGAGGCGAGGGCTATTCAGTGCCTCCCTCAACGGCATTTTATTGTCCCATATGGAGCTTTTACGACCCGCTGACATTTATAGCCTGGGAGCTTACCAGCCTATGGTTTACCTCAGTCCTATCTGGGATCGTGGGTCAGGCTGTGCGATTCAAGCTCGTCTATTGCACGCTTTAGAAGTTGTCAACTGCACATCAAACCAGCGACTGCGCTTATTTTCTCCGTGTTCCCACTGCTGCGTGGTCAAGCGAACTGCAAGGATGCAGCCTAATCTGTGTGTGCGCATTTTCTCATTATAATCCATTAGGACACCCTTTGGACACTATGTCCAACTTGGGCCAAACTGCTTCTAACTGTGACATTTTGATGATTGTAATCAATGTTAGAGACCTCGGCTAATGAAGTCTGAATAGCGCTTAGTTGGGAGCCAGCTGGCGTAGTGCGCGTTATTCAAGGCAATTACTGCACACCCGCGTCCGTCCTGACCCCTGCCTTGCCAGCACATGCGAAAAAACATTACTGGGCCTGTGATTGGCCGGCAAATATTCCCCGCTGCAGGGTGGCTGGCTGTCTGAATCATCCGAGCGTACTGTAAATGTGCACCTGTCGAGAGAGAACCAGTTGGTACGTCGCATTCGCAATGACTAATTGGGCCTACTACCGCTGGTCAGCTCCTCGGTGCAAAAGTTTCTGCCAATCCGTCTGCATGCTGCTATCCTGCAGACGAAAAAAGAAGAAGGATAGGCAACTGGGATTTAGAAGGCAGACATTGGATAACAACACAGTCGAGGAAGCCCTGCACCTCTTTTATACGATGCGTAATATGGGATGGTTAGTGGCGGATTTCGGTTAAACGTTATCCTAATCGACATTGGCCCTCCTTGCGCGAAAAGGAGTGTTTTAAACGAGTACATTATAGAGCCATGCAATGGCCATGATTAATTTCGACGAGCAAGCCATTAATTACTTTCCATTTGCCTCTAACAGACTGACCGTTCGTCAGGCTTTTTCACAATCAAAATTTAATCTAAGTGGCGAAGAGGGTTGTATACTTAATTGGTAGTTTCTCAGATACCTTAACTAGTTTTACTGCAGTCTGTTTCATTGTCTGTCTCCGGTTCTTCCTCACTAATACCAAGATTAAGATTACAGTTATGGCTGGCTGATGAAGCCTGTTAAACCAGAAATAGTCATTGCAACTCTCCCTGCCTTTGTCAGCATTGTTCATCTGCCTACGCTATTTGCCGCTCTGCGGCTGCTGGCGGGGCTTATCAGTGGGCCTCAAGGCCGAACCGTAGGACGAGTGAATCCTGTAGCGATCGGTAAGCGTCTATTCGCCATTGTCCATATAATTGATCGAACCTAATAAGACATAGAGCCCCCGGCTCCATGGGGTTAGACCGTTTGACTTCTAATCAGCAACTCGTGGGTTCGAGCCTCAGGTGGTGTGCACCAATTGGGATTGGGTAAGGCTGGCTGGTGAGGATTATTAAGCAAAAGATGGCCATTCCAGTCTTCGTTATTTTGTTATTCTACCTATGCTACTAGCCTCTACCGTCGGGTCTGTAGTGCTCGGGAAAACACAAGTGATACCTGGATGAGCGTCGCCTTGCTTTCAGCTCGCTGAATCTCCTGGGGACGTAGTCGAGAGCAACGGTCGAATTGTCAGTTTTGCCGTTTTCGTTCAGTTTTTTCCCACGTAGTTGCAGTCCCTGTCATTGCAGCATTTGGTAGACAATTGCAAAAGTATGTACACAAAATGGCCCTTCAAAACTGCCTACTCATGGATGGAATAAACTCGTTTAGACGACTTACGAGCTTTACGAGCCACAACAACAACGGCACTTTATATGGCTCCGTTCGAACTTTTCGTCCTTTGCACTATTTTAATGCACCAGCCTTTCGTGCACACGCATTAGGACGAAGCAACCCTTCTCCATTTATCCGTTCTGTAAAGCGGACGCGTGCACTGGCGCCGAGTGTTCAGCTACACTTTGACGAGGCTCCGTATTCTGCCGTGGTCGTTTGAACAGTTACTGACCCTCAGCTATCATCAGTGGCTGCCTTATCTTCCACTCACACTCTGTCGGCCTGTCTGCCCACAGAGGTAGACGTTTGTACCTATAGTTGGACTAGTGTCATTTTCGAGCGAGCCATCAAACGGTGATGTCTGCATTTCGTGTACTTTAAATGTCAAGTTTTTTTTCTCAGCAAGGTTTGGGCATTAGTGCTGTTTCTCTCCGGAAAGGACATCTGTCTAGTCATACGTATTTCCAATGACAGGGCAGTTTTGGAGGTAGTAGCAACTACAGATGTCGCATCATTGTGAATTGACTCCTGGTAGGAGGGTGGGTTCGTCGGAAAAACGTTTTCGATTATGTTTAATCTGGTTGGCCAGATGCCGACCCAAAAACATCGAGGCCGCTTTCCACCGCTCCCAACACCTCTTAAAGGTCCTGTTTAGAAGTTTTGAGCGTGCTACCAACAACAGAAGCGACCACCATCCTGTTGGTGAAGCCGGCATTATGTGCACAAAGCAATCTCCTGTAATCTCCACGTCTGGCGTGGCCCAGAGTCACTTACTAGCATGCACTCATCTGCGCTCTATTTGTCTCCTTTCTGTCCCCCTAGATTGACTCTACCAAACCCTGGCCTCATAACCAACCTTTTCTTACCGCAGATTTGAATGTTCGTCACTTTGAAACCGCTTGCTCCAGTCTGACTCTGTGCCGGTCAATGCCAGTGTCTGCCTACCCAATGTCCGATGTGGTACACAAGGGCGGTTCTGTTCCAGATACTTGTACTAACCCGCTACAATGACTGACTTATCAGTCACACGGATGTTTTAAGCACGCTGTATGGTTTCGGTGCTCCCTTCACTGACCAATTATCGCCCAGCCACTAAAAGTGTCACTCTCAATAAGTCCCTGTTGTGGTCCAGCCAACGAGTGTCATGCCAGGAGGTCTGTAACGAGAGCCTCAACTGCAAAGAAGGTAAAGGCGCGATCACTGGAACTTTGGGTGGACTCGTCTGGGAGCCCATCATCAGAGACTGTGTGACTGCAACGAATAAGAATTTTTGTAGTTGAACAACAAAGGCGGGGAAGATCGCGGGGAGCATCTCAATGCTTGCGTCTTTACTTGAACTCCGGCTTGTCCTGAATTGAGCCCCATCCATGACCGACTGATTGACTGCTGATGGGTAGTAAATGAGAAACGATCACCTCAGCCGCCCTTTTATCAACACTTGTGCATGCTTTTCTGCATTCTAGGCGTATTCTACCAACTGGGTGGGTACCTGTGTGTGTG
>JAYGXS010000009.1:17696031-17712600 GCA_036362985.1 Ligula intestinalis
CATCAACCGCTCATGCCTACGCGTCGCGCGTTTTGCTCTCTTTTTTTCAGTTGCGCCTATCGCGCGTGCAGTGAAAGTAGATGTGGAGTGAAAAACAGCTTGGCTTAAAGTGTGTGACAAGCCAGACTAGGTCCGATGGGGACATGAACGCAGGGCAGCCCAGCTTTCTCCATTCCACGCACATACGAAGGCCCCGTGTCATCATCCTCCTGCTCATCCCCTTTATCGTCATCACCACCACAACCACAGTCATCGTCCGGTGCTCCATCACGCTCACTGCAGAACCCCTGCGCGCGCGGTGTGCGGGGCGGCCTGCGTACCCACCTCTACATGGGTGAGCGCGCGGACACCAATGCCTGTGTGTGCCCAACCTTGGCAGCATCACGAACGTCAGGGGGTTGCTTTCAGACTTTTGCTATCTGCCTGGGATTACTCATAGAAATGACCACTGGCTAGCCAGGGGGTAACTAAGTCACACGTACGCACACTTCTCCAACACACCAGCCCGCAAGCAGTTCGTTCTAGGCACCTTGCCGTCCCTCGTAGGTGCGCAGTATTTTTTTTTAACACGGCGTGCACCAGTTGCCTCTGCTCCGTCGGAAATATCGCCGGTGCTTCCCGTGCTATTATTCGTCTGTTGTCGTCCAGTAATTTCGTAAGCAGAAGGGAAGATTTGGGTAGTTTTCGGGTCTTTTTTCTCTCTGTACTCCGCTCTTTCAGCAAGGCCTGCAACTCCTGATATGTTTGTACCCAAAACATGTGCCTGCATCTTTCGTTGCCGATTCACGAACGTGAAGTATCAATGCCAGTAGGTTATTTGATCCCTGTTATGGTTAGAGGGGACAGGCGATCGCGTGCTGACCGGCATTAAACGATTAGGACGACGGATAAAACGTCCGAAAACCGACTCGGAGACAGCAAATTTGGCTGCTTTCTTTAAAAAATGACTTCTTAGACAGGTTCTATTAGTATCAGAAAGCCTGCTTGGCTCTCGGGTTGTCAGGTTTTTCCATTTTGTGCCAGGTAACATTCTTTCTCCTCTCTCTCACTACCTTATCCGTCGGGTCTATAATTCTATTGCGTCTTAACCGGTTGTCTTGATATTGTCTTGTCATGGTATACCGATAATTGAGAGAAAATAGAGTGTGGTAGATACCGCGAAGGTCTGTATTCACTTTAACTAAGCTACATCCGAGTCATCACTGCCGTACCAACTCCGCAAGACACTGTGGACGTCATGTTTCGCGATAGCCAAACTACCATATCATCACTTATCGACGCCATGTGTATCTAGCGTTCTCTTCGTCCTGACCAATTAGGTTAGAACTAACCACCATTCTGCTCCACGACAGGGGTGGTGCAGAGATGGTGGCTTGCGCGTGGCTTAACTTTTAAGCGATAGTCGACTTGCGCAGTATCTACTGCACTTTCTATTCCCTCACCCACCTGTGCCCGGTGTAAAGCGCCAGTCAAGAAGATTGAAAGCGGGATAGGGCGCTGGCGCGGCTGAGGCCGCCCCTATTCGTGCCACCGCCCCCCACCCATGTTTGGTTGGCTGGCTAACCGTTGTTGGTTCAGGAGCCCCGCCGGGTTGGTCCCAATCCTGGCGGCATGGAGGAGGGGAAGTCGGAGTTGCATGGTCGGGAGGGGCTGTTCCGTCATCAAAAACAGAGATAAAGAGGAGGAGAGATAGATCCACCGTAGGGAGGTTTGGTGTAGCAGACCTTGGCCGCCGTGAGGGCGAGTGGAAACGCGGTCGAAGACGCGTCTGTTGTGGTCCCCACCCATGTTTGGTAGTTGTTATGGGCGCGCAACCCGAAAAGCATCTGTCCTGCCTTATTCTAGTACCCGTGTTGGTCCAGCGCATATATCACGTGAACCGTCTAGGAGGGGTCTGTTACAACCAGGCACTGCTATAGGGAAGCACAGGCGTTAGTTCGAACTATCGTCACCACCGTTGTCTCCATCAGACGTTTCTATATTGTACAGGCCTGTGTTGTCTGAGAATTTGCGATGATCACCAATCCGTCCCTGTTCTCCGTGAAAGTTGAGCTCAGTATTCACTCTTCTCCCTAAATTATCCCCACAGGCTATTGATCTCAAGAGCCTTTTCTGCTGTGACAAATGCCCAGGCCGAAATATTGCCTCGCCAAATTGTTGTTACGGAACCCAGGCCGAAATATTCGCCGTTTAACTACGCCTCATGTGAGCCCCCAGAGCGAGAACATGGCAAGAAGTGTGGAGAAACAGAAGTCTTTGAGTATTAGAGGTACAACAAATTTAGGAAAACAAATGTGTGTAAACGATGTCCATTGAACCAATCAGGTTTCCTTCTGAAAGAGTGGCCGGTCCCATTGGCTGTTTGGGTCATTGAGTGAATGTAGCTATAAATTTAAATTATTGATTGATTTGAGAAGTCAAGATTGGCAAACATATGTTTTCAGCAAGTCATCGTCAGGCCAGAACATTTGTAGGGTAATTAGAACTATACAGATGGACAGGGTTAAATAGTGTAGTCTAATTACAATTCATCGTTTACGCGTCGCCCGCATGGCGAGGTCGGCGTGTAGAGGTTTCTGCGTCCGGGGAGGGGAGGAGGGGTAGGGGGGGGTAATTGAGTTAGGTTGTGGGGTTGATCAGAGGGCAGATGCATGGGGGGATAATTGCTGCTATTTGCGCACAGCGAACGACTGTCGCTGGGGCGTGGGGGCAAAGTGCGATCGTCACCTGGCGTCGGTGTCGGCCACGGAAGTGAAAGGGCTTCTGTCAGTTTCTTCTGACAACACAGCACCGGATTCTCTAGCCGTATAGCTACTGCTTCGGCTGTTGCAAGCAACCGTTGGCGTAGGCCCTTGGAAAAGTTGGCTGGTGTCCGGTAGACAACCTGAAAGGCTTTGTTAGTATCGACTCGATGATTCGCATCGACGAGATGTGCGAGAATAGAACTCGAAATCGATCTAGTTTTACCTTTACTGAACCAGGCCGGTATATGCTCACGTACCCTCTTTTCCAGGTGCCTCGTCGTTCGGCCTATGTATCTTGCTCCACAGGAGCAAGTGAAAGAGTAAATACACATGGATGCGGCCTTCAACGGGAGTCGGTCTCTTCCTCCTAATCGTAGGAGGGGAGGGTTCGTGAAGAACACCCGTAAGTTCGCCGCGGGGAAAGCGCTGGCGATTGCGGTTCTTAGACGCCGTCTGACCAGCTCGCTTGCTGCATCGCCTGAGAAAGGCAGCCTAATGCAAATGTTCTGGCCTGACCATGATTTACTGAAAACATATGTTTGCCAATCTTGACTTCTCAACTTAAGAATGGGAATTCTTGATTGATTGTCTAGCTCAATCTGTTAGCTCGCGCATATGCCGATCGATAGCCTATTATGGGCGCGGCTACTTGCTGCTTCCATGCTAGCCGTTGGACCCCCCTAACATTTTCAGCCTCTTTATAGTCTCCTACGCAATATGTCGACTGACGTAGATGGCACCTAGCAAACCGAATCTGTTTCACCTAACTTTGGTCTATCAGACGACGACCACACACGTTGGTCTTCCGAGATCGCAGAGTATGACATCTTTCGTCTTGCCTGTCGCTCGCTGACATCTGCGCAGATGTTTAGGCAAATGTGACGAAAATGTGTGTGTCTTTTAGTAACCAACACCGTGGTTCCTGTGACTTCGCTCACCGACCGATCTGACTATTGCATATCTCCCTGCGTTTGATCACAATTATCTCGGCTAGGACTGCGTCCAACCTGGCGGTGTCCCCCTTTATGATTACTAATGCCGGCTGCGAGGAGAAGCAGCATGATCGGGAGGGGAGGGCTGCTCCATCATCAAAAACACAGATGGAGAGGATGGGGGATAGATTCACCGTAGGGAGATTGATGTCGCAGACCTTGACTGCCGTGAGGGTGGTTGGGAACGCGACGAAGGCGCGTCTGCTGTGGTTCCCTTGATACAGTCCTGGAAAAGTATGGCTGACTGGCACTTATCAGTCCTCTCCTCCGTTGTGAGATCAAGATCTTTACCAGTAGTAGAAAAAACTCCATTATAACGAAAGTCCGTTTCAGGCTTCTACTTTGCGGTTAAATCCGTTTGCCAGACTGATGCGGTGAACTTGGCCCACCGAGGACTAGTACTTAGAGCATCATACTCTTTCATAACTTTCTCGTACTCTGCGACCGACATCAGATGCCCGTGTTGAAAGCACTAGTCACCTCCGCTGACCTTTGGGTGGAGAATCGTTGGCGAAGAACGCTTTTGTCCCCGTCTCCCCGGCAGGAAAGCCGTAATATATATATATATATATTCACTCAGGAATGTGCGAACACCGATCGAATAGGCTTCCGAACTAAACATTCCTGAGTGAATATATACCCGATCAGCAGTGACAGCAAATGGCAGGTGGCGAGGCGCTGATGAACTGCGGTTCGATGAAGTGCTTATGACCCATCTGATAGACACCAGTGGTGGACCAACTGCGCCGTCTGTGAGTGCGTTTGTTTGTGTTGTCCGACCTGCTGGTGTTCAGGGTTATGCTTGGCTGATAAAGGCTAATAAGCCCGAAACAGTTCTGTATCAAGTTACCCCCAGATGCTGTCATACCCCACTTACTGCTATTATGACTTGGCCGGAATCGGCCTGGCAGGCGGTCACCCGTTGGGGACCTCTGACCACCACACGAACTTTGTTTAGTTCGGAAGTCTATTCGATCGGTGTTCGCACATTCCTGAGTGAATATATATATATATATATATATATATATATATGGCTCTGTGCAGATATTGAGGTTTGTCTAACCATTTCCGGGTGGTTAGTCGAATAAGACGCAACTATCATTGTCAGGGTGTTTTGTTTTGAATTACTGCCGGCTCTTCATTCAGTGAATCCTACCTGGTGTATTCACCTTCGCTGGTTGTGGTTTTGCTTGCTTGACACCCACCCCGATGCAGATGACATCAGTAGGGATTACTTTTATATGACCGTCCGCAATACAGGCGTGTTTGCGCCAGATTTGAAGAAAAATAGCATTACGTTCATGACTAGGCTTAAGGTTTGCGTTGAGGTAACGTAAGGTAGGGTTACGATTAGGGTTTTGGGTTCATGTTAGGGTTGGGAGAGACGGAAATTTACCATAGACTCTATTCTGGGTTTGACCACTGCGTCCGCCTACTGACCGGCAGACTACGAACCAGAAGCGGCTATCCTCGTCTCTCTTCCTTTTTTATTTTACAATATACTGGCTTAAATACTGGCTTTACCGCGCCCAGGGTGAAACGGAAACGCCCACTCCTGTCCGGCAAACAGAAAAGCTAGTTAAATACCACTCCCATACTGCTGTTTTGAGAGCCATTTGTGCCATTGAAAGTAAAAAAATGCTGGTCGACGGCTTTGGCTTGGCCTTCTGTCCAGTCCTCGCCCAAAACATCTTTACTGTCTTCGTCTTGTTACGCTTTCTGTTGTTTGCCCATCGATCTTGATGAGGTCTATCATGTGCTCAAGAACAGAGATGGTGATTGGAGACAAAGACGAGGTTATAGTGAAATAGGCGCGCAACTGTCTATCTCACTCTAACTCTCCTTCGCTTAAATCAGTGACAAGACCAAAGTCGCGATGACCCAGCAGGAATCGGGTGGAAGCAGCTTTCTCCAATGCAGCCAGAAATACCGTCTAACTTAGTCTTTAGTGACAGTAGACTTTGCGCAATCACTACTGCACTGTCTACCCTCTCACCTATAGTAGGTGTGTAGCCTGACTCTAGGAAACCAGGGCTGGTACTGCTACTACCACCACTGTTATTTCTAATACTAATAACTGAGCTGCATCTGAGTGATAGTATTTCTGGTACTATTACTGACTGCATTGTAAGTCAGAAGTGACGCCGCTTAAAGTCAGCACTAGGATCATATACCCTTAATCTCAACAAGTAGTATAGAGTACTGGTGCTAGCACGAACACTACCATTTGTCAGACGTCAGCCCATCATCTTTCTAAACAGTGTGGCTAAGATTGCCATAGGCTAAAAGCTTAGCGTACGCATTGAGGACTAGACTACACTATCGAAACTATGCAAATCTAAACTAAAAGACTCGACTGCGAGGTACATTAGTGTCTAAAAAGAGTAATGAGGTTACAGCCAGACAGATTTTAAGGGAAGCTTGATTAGCATCACGTGTAGCTAATAAAGCGTTCATGTCCTCGAGGCAGATACGCTGTAGAGCTCCTTTACTCGTAAAATATTTATCTCACCAGATTGAATGCAAACCTGAGAAGCGTGGCGTTATGGGATCTATTGCGATAGAGCCGTGATTAAAATTTTCAGGAACCTTCTGTACCCCAGGAGGACTATTTTCCATCTCAGTTAGATCGAAGAAGAAGGCAATTGTCGGTCTTTGATTAACTTTCACCAATCACTAGCAGGACTTATTCGTCCCGTTCAGCACGGGGCCCATTCGCGAAGCCCGCTAGTAACCGCACAGCGGCTAGTAGTTTAGGCAGGTAGCATTGACCGCAAATACAGGGGAGGTTTGAATTGCCCTTTCTGGCTCATTAGCCGGTCATACTAAACCGCAAGCGCTACGCCAACCGAGGCCCCCACCCACGACCCTTTGATCAGAAGTCTAACGGCCTAACTATTCATTAAACGATCAGCGTGGCAATATCTCCTGATTTAGACTGGCAAAACAACGAGCCCGCAGCTCAGTGGCTAGAACGTTAGACTATTGGTCAAAAGATGGCGGTTCCGAGCCCCCAGGTGGTGTACCACTTGAGCTTGGATAGGACTGCCTAATGAGACAGAAACGGCCACTGCAATCTCCCCTGTCTTTGCCAGTAATGCAATGTTAGTTGGAGCAGTGTGGCAGTCTTCTAAAAAATGTAGCAGTCAGATAGAGAGAGAGACTGCTAAAGTGCTTGGTCCTTGTCTACTGCGCTGTTTTTTTAATAAAGCGGTAAACTGCTTCGTTTGATCTTCAACTTTTGAAACAGCACTGTGGTAGGTCACAAATCGACAGCAGAGGCAGCTTCGGAGGTTTCAGAGACTGGATTTGCAACATACTCGCCTATTTGCGTTTTGTGTTAAAACAACACAGATTTAAAGAGTGCGTTTGCGTTGTTTCATTTGCTTCACAACAAGGCACAATTTCAGCATAACCCAAAGACTTTCCTAAGAGGCAGTTCCTGAGCATACTCCTCTCTCTGTCTATAATTTCGTCTTATAGTCCATTTCAATTGGTTACGTCGGGTGCTCATTGTTCTCGTTGACTAAGTCCTGCTATCTCCTGTTTTCCTCCAGGCACGGACATCACCGACTCGCACGAGGTTGCCATCAAACTGGAATGTGTCGACGCTAAGCATCCCCAACTGCTGATTGAAGCCAAAATCTACCGGCTCCTCCAGGGCGGATGTGAGTTCTTCTTCGTTTGTGTTTTTGCCTACAGGCACCCTACAACTGGTTTTACGCTTGTCTTTTTTTCATGGTATCCTAATTGCTCCCTGAAGCCCTACTTCAACCCGCCTATCTGGAACAGCTGTTTTGCTAAACTCCTTACAGGCCATAGTTTGTGCCCAACTGTGAAAAACACCTTACTTTAGGTGCAATTCGGCGTTTTTGGTTGCCTCCAGGAGTGGTCTAATTAGCGCTGATGTAAACATGTATACAAGACAGTAGGGTCCAGCGTACAGTGACCTCGGCGCGATTGTCGAAAAATAACAATCCCAGTCGTGTGCGTAAAAGTGGACCTTAATGCCTGAATGAAGTTGTACTTGGTATGGCAGGTCTAGCCGGCCTCACAAACTCCACCTCTCTCCACGCGTGAATATTCGTGACAGTAGGTCTAGACACTTGAACCCATTCTCTTCGCCAAAGACGGAGACGAGGGAACCACAGCAGACGCGTCTTCGACCGCGTTTCCACCCGCCCTCACGGCGGCCAAGGTCTGCTACACCAAATCTCCCTACGGTGGATCTGTCTCCCCTCCTCTCCATCTGGCTTTTTGATGACGGCGGAGCCCCTCCCGACCATGCTGCTCCGACTCCTCCTAGCCGCCGGGATGAAGGCCCACCGGCGGGGCTCCTGACCCAACAAGGGTTACTAGCCAGCCAACCGCATACCGAAGGTCCAAGAACCACTTTCATGTCTTGACAAATTATCGAGCCGGGTCTTGAGTTGATTCCGCTATCCGACAACCCCAAAGTGGTGCCGCATCTAGGACGATAGCATTGCACTCTTAAGGTAAGCGGTGAAGAACGTGCTCAATCTGCCTCGGATGACCTGGGATGACCCGCGATTGCGCTGACCTGAATTATAGCCAGGACGGCAGGTACAAGGTTGCATCTTCTTCCCCGTGACAAGACTCTGTCAACAGGACAACTATTTATCCTATAGCACATTTCTGGTTCGTCCGCGTTTGGAGACTGAACATCAGTTGCGTGTATTTATCATGATTACAGAGCATGAATGGGGGTAGGGGATTGGGAGGGGGGAACATGCATTATGTTGGACTGGCGTTTTTAATAACTCGCACTCGAAACTTATTTCTGTGACACGATATTGGTGTTGAAACACACCAGTTCAAGAACGTAGAAAGAGGCCTATCGAGGGGTAAGTGGTCCCCATCATTGAGCCGTTTATACGAAAATGCGTGTTCTGGACTTCCGTAGAGAAGGAGTTGTGATTTGGGGAGGAGGGAGATTTAAATTTTAGTCAGCCAACGTTTCCTTTTTTCATTCAAACGATCTGGTAAATCAGTTTTCGGAAGCGCTGCGTGGTGAATTCTGCCCGCCATCACATTTGCCCTCATCCGCCTGGCTGGCTGATGATGCTCACCTCCGAATCTAGTTATTGTATCGAGAGAAACCACTAGATCCACCAAGCCGGCCGTCAAAACGGCTGGCCAGCTGGCCAACCCCTCCTTATCCGAATTTTGACGACCGTAGTCCGGAGCGTAAGTTGACGAATACTGGCGTGCTGCGTGATGCATTTCCCCCCCCTCTGCAATTTCCTTTCTTCTGTGTTGCACACACACACACACGTGCGGTGCACATATGCATGGACACGTGCAGTTGCATGAAAATTCGCCAATCACAGATGTTATCAGTGTGCTTCCACTCGTGTGTGTGTGTGTGTGTGTTTGACCGCCCCCCGTGTTGCCCCGTTTACATTACCCCCCCCCCCCCACCCACCCACCCTCCTCCGCCCCTGCTGACTTGGACTGTGTGTGCCCAGTGCAGTCTCGTCTTGCGACCACGAAGCCACTCCAACCTGGTCCCCATTTGTGCTTGGCCCTTTTCCCACGACTTTGGCTGTTGACAAGTGACTTTCGTGCTTCGTGGCCGGCGCAACCGCAGTCCTTGAGATGGTGGGCGCCGTCCTCCCACCGAGGGAGGGTAGCCTGAGATAACGTTTGTTGCGCGGCTGTGTGAATACAGAGTCTTTGCACAGGTGCTTTGTACTTCGGTCTGTAGCCAGCCGTCTTGAGGTGGGGCCGCCCTACAGACATGTGTCGTAGTCGTTTGTGGCCATTTAATGGCTTATCTGATGTCAGTAGTCGACCACATAAGGTGGATAGAGTTGGGAGGGCGGAAACCAAGGCTGGCGCTAATGTGCTCCGGGCCTCAATCGTGTATTTACTCGGAATAGCATAATCTTAGCGCTGGCTTTAATCAGCGTCACTTCTGACTACTATTAGCGGGAGTAATAGTACCAGTACTACTATCACTCAGCTACATTGACAGTGAGTAGTATTAGTGGTGGTAGTAGGAGCAGTACTAGCCTAGATCTCCTCGACAACTGCTGACGTTGATTGAGGTTAGGTAGTGTGGTAGTATCAGCGCGAATGTCCACTGTCATTGAAGGCTAAGTTAGGCGGTGTTCTGACCCGTCTTGGAGAAAGCGGGTTACGCATGATTCCCGTTCGGTCATCTTGGCTCTGTCTGTCAACTGGTTGAAGCCTGCTGAGGGTTCAGAGTGAAGTAGATAGCTGCATATCTATTTTCACTGAAATATTACCCCTGACTACAGTTACCCTCCCTGCTCCTCGGCACTCGAAATCGATGGCCGAACTATCAGTTGACCACACACATACACCACCCTCTGCACGTCCGGGGATCGTCTCGGGGCATGTAAGCGTTCGGTTACACTATCGAAGTGAAAACTGGAATTTTGTGTGAGATGACGGGTGTGAATGTGTGCGGGTGCTCCTTGCGCTGAAGTATCGTCCCAGGTTGCTGTGTCACACTGCTATTTTGCCTTTTATCCCTGCTTTTGCTGTCTTCAAAAACATTTCCGCCGTCATCTTCTCAGTTTCCCGTTTGCAGTCCTAGAAAGGTTGTGCGACATTGTTTGTATGGAATTGGTGTGTGCAAATTTTTGTCGTTGTTGAGGCGCGAATTGTTGATCTCGACGTCACTGTGTTGCCTCGGCAACTGCAAATCAACGCAGCACGTGGATTATAGTGCGTTGGGCTTTGGAAAACCGCACCGCGCTCTACCTCGCAGAATAACAAATGTGTAGAAATTTCCGTCAAGAGATGGTTCTGTATATTGAGAGCAAAGGTAAAAGCTGAAAGTCCAGGCGCGTGTTTCGCCCACGATCTGCCGCTTCTAGGGGGGGGGGGTTTTGCTCATCCGTTGGCCCCCCCCCCCCTTCCCAGCGTTCTCTCTGTGTTCTTTCTGGCAGATACTCCCAACTTAATCCGAATTTCAGCTTTTTATTCTGCTCAGGAAATAATCCACTAACTTGAAGTAAACTATTCGGCATTAAATTTTATGGGTTTTGGATCCGGATATTGTAATTAAAAGCCTCATCAGCCACAGCGGGATAATTGCATAATATGCGTTAACTGCCCCTAGACGGCCAGAATTTCCGTCTGGACCGGATATTGGACACCTTCCTTTCCTGAATTCTGCCGAACGTTCATAGATTCAGGTCGCCCGAACTTAGCACTTGCGACGAAAAACACCTAGATAAACACTTAGCCGGAAAGGCGTGCCTAAGTGGACAAAAATTGTTGCCTTTACATACACGGCAAACAGTCTTGCCTTTATCTGTAAATGTCAGCGGGTTGGGGAGAGGAATTTTCACTTCGACTTCGTTGTGCACTGTCCGTGGAAACCTTGCCTGCAACATTTTTTCGATACTGCCCTGGGAGGCTAATTGATAAACCGTTTTCTTTTTTGTTTGCTTAAGGATCTAATCGAAAGAAAGCAACCCTCGCGGGTTCAACCTCTAGAACACACTGTATCTCGTAAACGAGATAACCCCAACTTCATCCCAAAGTAGTTGCCGAATGTTTAGATATAGTTAAATTCAGAAGAGCAGTTGTCGAGCCTAAGTATGCTTTCGATAAATTCTCATCGTACCAGTACACTTATATAAGAAGCCTACTACTACTGCTACTGCTAATTATTGTTATTTATTACTATCAACACCACTACTACCTTCCCTACTACTACTTCATATTATTAATTACTATCACTGGTTCTGGACGTTGTCCTATAGCCTTAATTATGGTTTTGTCTTCTGTTTTGTAGTCGGGATTCCGACAATGAAGTGGTTTGGTACTGAGGGTGACTATAATGTCATGGTGATGCAACTGCTGGGGCCAAGTCTGGAGGACCTTTTCAACTTCTGTGGCCGCCGATTTAAACTGAAAACTGTCATCCTCCTCGCCGACCAGATCCTCATGCGTATTGAATACGTGCACTGCAAAAATTTCATTCATAGGTAAGTCCCCCCCCCCCCCCCCCCCCACCCTCCCTCCGGCTGCGGATGGACTATCAAACGCTCAAGCCGTCAACGCCTTTAATTATGCCAATCTCTTTTTTTTGACACAGAGACATCAAGCCGGACAACTTCCTGATGGGCCTGGGCAAACGGGGCAATGTGGTGTACTTCATCGATTTTGGATTGGCCAAGAGGTTTCGGGACTCTCGCACTCGGACGCATATACCCTATCGGGAGAACAAGAACCTCACAGGAACTGCTCGATACGCCAGCATTAACACTCATCTCGGCATTGGTATGTTGCTTCATATCGTATTTTTTATGTGAAACCATGTGTTGCATTGCGTTTGCTGATGAGCGGACAACCTGCTTCCCGCGTATCTTCGGGCTTTTGGCGTATTTTCCTATCTGGGTGGATGGTAAACACCATTGTCTGTCACTAATAGAAGCAAATATGCGTGCCCTAGGTTCTTATTGGAAAGAAGCAGAAGACGCGATCTCTTTTATGCAAAGGGGGAATTTCAAAGCATCAACTGCCATCCACCTCTAATCTCGGATCACTCGCGTTCCACTAGCAAGCAGGAATCGTGACTACAAGTTTTTGCCGCAGTTTGTGTGGCTAGATCGACTTGCTACGCTTTCAGGTTCTTTTCCATTTGCGGGCAACAGTTCAGCTAATTGTGTTTCTTATCTCACCCTGAAACGATTTTACACGGGAGCCATAACGCAAAGGGTCCTCGGCATGCCGAAATCACCTTTTCAGTAGTTACTTCCAAACTTTTTGGTAGTTTCAAGCGCCTTGGACTGTTTCTTCTAATTAAAATACAGTCTGAGTTGTTGAGAGGAAAGCTGTACCACAAGATTACCCTCTCCATTTCTCCCTGTCTGACGAACGGCTTTGACCCACGCCGTTTAGAAGCCTCTGTCTAACCCCTGTTACTTGCTTTTACGACATCTGATCAGATTTATCACAGCCACGCAGATCTTTTTGATTTGTAACTAGTAAAAACAAGAGACATTTATGTGCACTTGATGGCTTCATTTTTTGATTAAACGAACTCGAACGGCACAATAACATCGAACGAAGACCGTTGCCAGCCAAAGTCATGGCGGATCCTTCCCTCTGTTCAAGGGACGCCCAAAGCTGTGGTTAGATCCTTCACGCCTCTCGAAATGGGAGTTACCCACAGGCCTCGAAAGTCCGCCAGTAAGTGATGCGGCTAACCCGGAAAGGTCATTTGTTGTCTACTGATTTCCGTGTGGCTGCCAGATGTGCAGATATATTGGAAAAACCGGCCTACAACTACAAACGGGAATACATGAGCTGCAGTTAGTCGTACAAAGGTTTGACCAAAAGTCAGAGGTAGCAACTCATGCCGCCGGGATAGGACTTTTACGCCGTTGACATTGCGGGCTGAGACGACGGTCACACGTCAAGACGGATAAAGGAAAACTAGCTGCCTCCCGTCTGCTCAGTCAACCGCCACATTCCTTTTCCTGTACCCCCTATCTGAGTTTACGAAACTACCTGTCAGGAGACTGTCGTGGCTTTGGAGGATAAGCGCCGCTTCATATCTCCGTGAACAACGGGGGGAGGTGGGTTTAGAACAAACTATAGCAAGACGCTGGTCAACGGAGCTTCAAAGTCACGGCTGCTGCAAATATGAGCGCCTCTGAGGGTTCGTAGCCGAAAACTCTACTCAAGACGTCATGCACACAATAAACCGCCCTCCAAGTGTATGCCCCTTTTGCTTAAGACAGCCCATCTGTGAGTCGTATTTTTACTACTACTACTACTACCACTGCTACTACTACTAAAGTCGATGGTTTCATAATCTAGTACCGATCCTAGACTTCAGCTGAATATAGTCAAAGAAACCCTAAATAGCTAAAAATAACTAAAACGCTAAGGGGTCTTATTGTTTCGCCTTGTTTCTTTGATGTTTGCTGGCAATGGCAGGCAAGTAGCCCTTATTGGATCCGGAACCCCGGGCCTCAATCCCGGCGGCGAGGAGGAGGAGAAGGAGGAGTCGAAGCAGCATAGTCCGGAGGGGCTGCTCTGTCATAAAAAAAAACAGATGGAGAGGAGAAAAGATGGATCCACCATATGGAGGTTTGGTGTAGCAGACCTTGGCCGCCCTGAGGGCGGGTGGGAACGCGGTCGACCATATGGTTGATTCCCACGAAAACTGCGATGGCGTGTGGATCTAGTACTGACCACCATCTGAAAGTTCAGAATAGAAGAGTCAGTGGTTGGAGGGCGCAATGCATCATAGGGTTTTTGAATTGTATAACTTGTCTCAAATATTGTGATGTCCCCTCACGGGTGTGTTTCAAAAGTTTTCGCTTGGGAGACATTAACTTTTTTATTGCGGCCTAGGTACACCAACTTTTTGAGAGCTGTGTTTTTCGATTTAAATTATCCCGGGGGAGGCGTATTTGCGCCCCCTGTGACCTCTGAACAAAAGTCTGCTGTCGATGTACCGTTTGATATGTAAATAAATTATTTCCTAGGACGTGCTTCTAACATTTAATCTGCAAAACAAATCTTAATAAGTAAACGTTTAACTTGCCTACAAAAGAACGAAACGTCCCCTGTAATATTAGGACGCTAGTCTGAATAATTCGTCCAAACGCCTTACTAAATTGGCACGGCGTTCAACTAACTGACAACTCAAAAGGCAATACTCGTGCAAAAACATTTTTCCACACGACCAATGATACGATTAGGTAGGAACCCAAATAATCGTATGTATGCCACATACTTAATTTTATTTACCTCCAGTAGGTAATTGAGTAGAAGAGAAAGTAGACGCAATCGCTAGGATGCCTCTTAGAGACCGCGATGCAATCTCTCTGATTATGGGTTAAAGCTTGAATATGAAAGTTCAGGCGAATAACGTTCATGGTGTCCCAGTGACCGGGCCTATTAGGTTAAGCTGATTTGAACACTCCGCGTTGTATGACAGGAGTGTCAATCGTAGGAAACCACGCGATCTCGTTGGGAAAATAGTACACGCCTTTTTTGACGAACGTAACTGATTCGGAACCGAATTCGCCAATTGAAACATTGTTTTCCCGGTAGAAGTTTGAAAAGGGCGAAGATCACAAGTTGAGCAGAATGTATTGACGTCATACAATTTCGTGACCTCTAATTCATCTGCAAACGGTCATTGCCTGCTAATATAGTAAATTAACTGTACAATCAGAAGAGTGAAGCTTAATAGGTAAATAGGGTGTGAAACATAAGCCAAAAATGTGGGTGCATAGTGAGGGTTAGTGGAGGGGGCAGGTAATTATCACAGCAAGGCGGTTCAGGTAACAGTGAAAGCCTGTGAAATGTAATTAAAGGGGGGGGGGGCAAAGAACGGGGCAGCAGTCGATCATAGTGGGGGGGGGGGAGGGGGATCGTCACCACGGCAATGCGAGGTTGATCACATGATCCAGCTGTTTACAGAGTTCTGGTTTTCCTCTGCGTATCGCAGCGGCCTCGGCAAATCGTAGGAGACGTCCGGTCGCAGCCCGAAGTACGACTTTAAACGCGGTCTTTTGGTCAACTATATGGCCAGTATCCATTAAGTGCTTAGTGATTGAGGTCTTTGGTATTTTGTTTTCTGCCCTGAACAGCCACTTTAGCATATGCTCAGCTGACCTTGTTGCCAACTGCCTTTGCGTGCGCCCGATGTATTTGCATCCGCAACTACATGTAAACTCGTAAACGCAGTTTGAGGTGGCGTGCATTGGCAGAGTTTCTTTGGTTGGCCTTACTGGGATAGCCGTTGTTGTGCTTATGTACAACAATTTGGAGGCGGGGTAGGTTCTTTCAATCGTGCATCTAAGCCTTCGCTTGATCAAGTTGGACACATTATCACCCTTGAAAGGGAGAAAGATGCTCACTGGCTTTTTTGCCACGGATATTTCAGTAGAATTTTCTTCTCTGCGTTTGCTATACTTATCGATGAATTTCTCAGGATAGCCATTTCCAAGAAACACTTTCTTGAGAAAACACATCTCTTCTTCGATCGTATCCGTAGAACAGATTCTAGCAGCTCTACTGAAAAGGCAAAATACCAAGTTTCTTTTCCTCTGGATTGGAACGAAACTCAGAAAGTGCATGTATTGCCCTTTCCATGTGGTTTTCCGGTAGATGGACCTTTGAATGGAACCATCTGCCCGCCTGTGTAGAAGCACGTCTAGGAAAGCCAGTGTGTCGTCCTTCTCATGCTCGATCGTAAACTTGATCTTTGCATGTGCTTCGTTCATGGCCTTAAGTAGCTGTTCTCCCTCTTTAGGGTTTTTGACTATGACAAAAAATGTCATCCACGTATCGTCGATAAAAAGCAGTCTTTTCTATGTGTTTGGCCACTTCTTTCAAGATTTGACATGAAAATATCCGCTAGGACTGGTCCCAGTGGGCTGCCCATGGCTACACCGTCGATCTGTCGATACAACTGTCCATTGAACAGGAACTGCACATTCTTCGTGCATATCTGTAGTAGTTCCCGCATTTGGCTTGCTTCGAGACATGTTTCAGTCGCATGCTCACAAATTATGTCAATGGTTTCGTCCAGTGGCACGTTTGTGAACAGACTTTGCAAGTCGAGTGAAATCATATGCTTGTTACCTAAACTTTGATTATTTAGCTCATCTACGAACGAAAAGGTTTCTTTGGTCGTGTGAGCAGCAAGGTTGTATCTGATCGGTTCAATTTGTTGGACTAGCCATTGGGCAAGCTGGTGCTGCGGTTAGCCTCTCATTGATAGAATTGGCCGCAATGGCACTCCAGGCTTGTGTAATTTTGGTAGCCCGTATAGCCTAGGAATATGTGGCCCTACAGGCCTAAGA
>JAYGXS010000009.1:17712700-17723732 GCA_036362985.1 Ligula intestinalis
TTAACAACAGGGGCAGCCTCTGGGTGGATGACTTCCGGTTCAGGAGTCGAGATGTGTAAGCTGCCTGGGGTCTGACAGCCAAGAAAACGAAGTCTTGTCATGGAAACCTGCAGCTTCTTACCGAACGTCAATGCTTTCACTTCTGCTACTGGACCAGCTTGGACAAAGGCCTCAGTCAATTCTGCTCCCGAAACTACGTCGCACCCTGTGTCGGCATACTGGACCTTTTGTGTCGGTGGTGCTGAATGAACCAAAGGGGCAGCCACTGCTCGAACAACGTCCCGTTCAGGAGTCGAGGCTTGAATGCCGGCATCGAAAAATTCATTTTCGGGATATGGATCAGCAGCAGAGTCCTGAACAGACGGACGAGCCGTCTGCACCAGGGTTGAGACTATTGGAGTGGATTCGGCAGATACTATCACGTCCACTTGAAGCTTCCTTCCGTGAGTTTGTACGACTGGAGGTGGAATCGGCGTTGTCTGAACCTGGACATCGTATATCAGCGGCCTTAACTTGACCAGACAATAAGAGTCCTGCATGGCTTGTTTGAATTCACAGCCAACCTCCTGCATCAAGGCTGCTTGCGCAAAGACGGGCTCCTGTCGCGTTGGCATCAGCATGGTTGCCGTTTGAGGCAGTGCCAGCTCCATTGAGACTTGCAGCTTCTTGCCATGATATACTGGGACAGCTTGAACTCCAGTAGAGGCCATCTGAGGCAGTTTCACTACACTTGCCTGTGGTGTATGAAATTCAAGAGTCTGCGCACCGTTGCTGCTGCCGTATATGCCAACCTGAACCTCAGAGTCAAAAGCGGGCAGCACTGCTTGGAATTTTTTGCTAACCATCAAGTTCTTGGAGTTTGCCACTGCATCGGTGAGGCAGGATTTGTCAGAGGCTATTAGCAAGCACTGCATCCAGCTGTGCGTTTGGGGGTGCGTAGACGGTTGTCCGACCTGTATTCGCTTCGACTCAGCCGAGGGCTCTATGATGATCGGGCTAAGCCGTGCATGGGTCACAACTGCACCGATCTGTGTGCTACTTTCACGAATTTCTGCAGGCAGCCCAACCTCCTCGGGCAGTGGAGCTTGAACCAGGGATTGCGACTCCGGCTGTATCAGCGGCTGGTGTGTTGGAGAGGTTTGGATTTCAGTTTGCTTGTACAAACGTCCAACCTGAGCGTAGGAGTCACATAAAGCACCGGATCTTGAGTAGCCCATTTGGGTTTGTTTACATACTGCGTCCTTTTCCTTCTTTGAGGTCACGCTCAGTAGAGGTTCTGTTGTTTGTGCGAAGGTGTTGGTAACAATGGGTCCATTCTGAGTACTCGTCTCTGCGAGATCAGGAATCAGTTCGATTGATCTGCTGAAAATCGTGGTTGAGGCCGAGCTTTGGTTTGTCAATGTTGGATAACCAGCTTGAGCCCGGACAGTTCTTGTGTCTGAGTGCGTAGCCATTTCTGCGGAAAGCAAGTTGGACTCAGAAGCTGCGCGGATTATCGATAATTGGCGATGCGGACTGCTCGCTCGGTGACTTTGTATAACACTGATTTGTGTGATTGCTTCCAAGCTATCACAAATAGGGCGTACGGTGATTTGCGCGTAGGAATTCATGTTAGGCTTCTGCAGGGCCTGCACTTCCATTGTCTCTCCCGACCGGGTTGTGTCACCCAATTCAACTTCTTCTGCCTTCTTGTAAACAGCAACTTGCGTGTAGAGATTTTCTTTTGAAGTAAGGCTGGGATAACCTACCTGGAGGCGTTTGCAAACAAAGCCACTGGTGGAGGGAACGGTGGGTGCCTCGGAAATTGGACAAAATTCAGAAACCGATTGCATCTCCTTTGCACTGCAGAGAGTGTTCGCCACGTCGTAGTAGTAGCCGCCAGCAGATCGCCGGATCTTTCCAGGTTCTACATGTGTTGGCTGCTGACATTGGGCACAGACTCTGGACGAGTCCCTGGTTGGACTGCTAGCTTGGTCGCGCTTCATGATGCCCTGTTGTGTGCAGACATTAACCTGTTCAACTGCGGTTCGAGCCTGGGCGTCTGAGAAACGGCACTGTGAAGCGCAGTACACGTATTGCCTACTTGCCGGCGTATAGTGCTGGAGGCTGTCGTCTTCAGGACTGATATAGGCATTCGGTTCCGAGTCTAGCGTTCGAAGCATGACATTATCCACCTGATTGCCGAATTCTTTGCTCTCACATCCAATCTGTGTCATTACTGAGCGTTGTGTGGATGATCGCTGGGTGGATTTGCTGCGTTTATCTGTGCTGGTCTGACTTAGGTCACTGTACTTCGAGGCGCTGGCACTTTTGTACCGACCTCGAAGCGGTTCCTGTGGCGTGCCGGGCTGGCTGCGACTTTGGAAGCGTCCGGGGAGGGACTGCTGAGTTTTAGCTAGCTCGGGATAGTATTCCATACGGTGCTTGGTGTTCGGTGCCTGGATGTACTTAATTCGCAGTTCGTGGACGGGTGAAGATCTTCTCCATTGACTCAGCTCATCAATGATGTTTTTCAGTTGGGTTTGACTTTTTTCCATCAGAGATCTAAAACATTGATAAGTAATTTTGCATCATAGTTGTTTGGCAAGTTTCCTCTACACATTTTTTAAAGTAGATAAATCGATGCAGTATGATGACTTACTCAAGCAGTCTAGTGTCTTTCCAAATTCCTGGTTGGATTTTGATACTACCTTCTACAAAAAAGTTCAGCTCTGGGGGTAGTTACGTTTGTTGACTGCTGCATAGGAAGCTGATCAATCAGGGGCTTCTACCGAACTATATATCCAAAGATCGGTTTTTACGCTCGCTGATGAACGCTTACTCGACAACAAACGAAATTCGTGTGTCGCTCTCTGCCTTGGGGCTCGACAGAGTCCCTGACAGCTGTAGCAGCCGGTAGTTTAGGCAGCTATTTCTCCACCTAAACTGACAAGACAACGAGCTCGTAGCTCAATGGTTAGGGCGTTTGACTCTGATCGAAAGGTTGCCAGTCCGATGCACAGATGGGACACCACCTGGGACTGGGTATGGCTGGCCAGAAATAGCCATTCCAGTATCATTTATATTTGTCGGCAATAATATCTGCCTATACAATAGGTTTTACTTGTCATGTGGACTAAATTACTTCATGTTCACCCATGAGACATTCCCTGTTTTGAAAAGAAGCATTGGTAATGCACTGGAAACTATCAGATTTGGGCAGCAGCATGGACATTTTACTTGATAATTTTTTTCAGTCACAGGGCGAATCAGTGAATGCCGTTTTTGTCTGAAACTGCAATCCAGGCCAACATGCATCGCGATGATGACCACTTAGTTACCCGTTTTTTAGTACAGTCTCTCTTAGCACCATCAATTTCGCCGCCCATGTGTGGTCAAACGTGCTAATCGAGTGCAGTCGTAACTGGATGCAATTGAGTAGCAAGCTCGCTGCGTTTATTGTACCTCTGATGAGCGAAGAACCAGTACTCAAACAGCCCCTCCATTTTTAAATTGACGCTGACGTCTTTGAGTTCCTAGATTTCAAAAGATCAAGCGATCTGCTCTCCAATAACTACACTCGGGGTTAATTGGGAATATCACAGACATGACAATTGGCAGAGTAACGTTATCAAAACAGTATGACTCACTCTAGCAGTTCAATGCTGTTGTAAACTTGTTCTCTCTCATTGTCCATTTCGTTCAGATATTCTGCAATGCGCCCGTCAATGATTTTGAATTCAGCTTTCATCTTACAGATGCCTTCCAGGTGGTCACGTAGGCGTAACAGAGGTGCTCGCATTCGGACAAGATCGGGTTCTTGAAGGACGAGCGCAGAGGTGGGAATTCGTTCCCTTGCTGCTATGTAAAAGAGTTTAGTAGAATGATACGCACGTAATTAAAAACGAACATTAATCATAGTACCGTGAAGAACTGTATTTCTTTAACTGACATACCATGTTTAACGATGACCTGTCCCTGAAACTTTTCAACGGCAGCCTGAAGTCTTCCATCATTTAGAGCAGAGTTCAAGAGAATAACCCGCATTTCTTGCAGAAGATCGCTCAAAGCATCATAATTGGTACAGTAGACATGCTAAAATGTGAAGAAAAACAGTAAAGTATATAAATATAGCAGATCAGATGTCAGTTAACAGAGAAAGGCCTGACGCGAACAACTCTTATCCCACCTCCTCAGAAGCCAGTTCTGTCATGATCGTCGTAAAGTTCTCGTACAAACGTTGCCGGTTACGTTCCAGGAGGTCAAGCCAAACAGTCTGGCATTTCCTGTTGATTCTAAAGTTAACAAACAGGGAGTTCAGAAGGTGAATACGTCTTCCACATCAAGTTCAGTGGGTGTATCATTGTGTCACAGCAGTAGCACGACTTACTCAATAGCTCGATTGGCGGCTTCAAGGTCATTTCCAGTCAACCAGAAACAGACAGAGGGAACTTCAGCAATGCCAGTAGAAGTTTGCACCTTCCAGAGCCGCGTATCTTCTCGATTGTCTATCAGACGGAGATGCTCACCCCGTTGAATGCTGTAGTTGGAACCAGTGAGGCCAGTCATGGCCCTCACCATAACCGGTCGTTCGGTCGGGGTGCCAACAGTCCGGCCATCGGCCACTCCACCCAGGCGGAGACGCATGGGCATAATGTGCGTACTGCGCTCCACCAGCGCCTTGCTCCTGTCCCACAGATGTCGCATGACGTCAAGTTGTTCCTGTGGAAGAAAGTAACACCAAGGGGGAGTAAAAGCCAATTCCCGTACACCTCAAGGATAGGCGGAGTTACTCCAACAGTGATTCATACACATACAGGGGCTAACTGCGCGGAAGCTCATCAATCGAAACACATTTTCTGTGAGTGGTTAACTTGTTACCTGAAATGCTCGGAGATGGAGCTACTCGTTACCCCCGAGCACCACTGTACTGTCTTTTGTCAACCGTGAATCGATTAATATTCACGCTTTTTAAAATCTGAATTCATGAATGTTAGTTTGTTTTTGGTCATGTTTGTTTCGAGAACTATTCACTCAAAAAATTACTTAAACAACACTTCAACTGGGCTTAAAATGAAACACAATATTAGAACTCATAGAAAGATTAGTTAGTCAATATATGCAACATGTGTACGAAATCGTGCAACCTTCATGACCAAATTTGACTTCGTAGTTTAGCATGTATTTTGTCATGTCATTTTGATCTACGGAGTAGATTTAATCCCTGAAAAGTATTTTAGTTGAGAAAACTGACCTTTTTGTTAAGTTCATTAAGGGGCAATGGACAATAATTTTGGCCATCGAAGGAATTCCCTTTGCCATTACCTACGGCAGGACCAAACTTTTTATTAATATGCCTTTTGCTATGGAAAAACCCTAAAATTAATAGGAAAAGTTTAAAACAGACCCCTTTTAGAACCGGAAAATCTAGTCGAATTTGCTCAACGGCAATTGAAGCCAATTTTAAGGAAACGCATCTATTTTCAGAGACAAAAAACTTTAACTGTCAAAAACTACTTTTTGCCACCAAATCCAGTAACAAAAACTTGTTGGACACATTTAGTTTCACCACTTCATGTAGTTGGGTCCCAACCAAAGCGATTTATATACTATCGTGAAGGTGAATGTAAAAGCAGATCTTATTAAACCTAAATAATATCGAAATATAGTTTATTGCATGTCACAATTTCCTCTCATGCATAATTTTGAAATGAAACAGACAGAAGATTATTAATGATTGTAATATCTTGATAGAAATTCGGAGGCTCTTTTTTGCATTTGCAAGCCTAGAACACAACGTGAGTGTAATCCGCTATGGTGAAAAGCACTCCAGCAAAAAGAAAAAAGTGATTCCTTTCATTAACACAAATTTTTTATCATTTATCATCAGGTCAATTAAAAAAACTTGTCAAAACTCTCCATTTTCGTTTTGACCTTAAGTCAGAAAATGGTAAAATGCACAGATATTAGTCAACTGAATATCAAAGTAACGTGTTTTTAACAGAGGTTACATACTGTATAAAGTTTCATATTAATATTAGGAATAACAATATCAGACTCCTCTTGCGGCCATTCTTTTTGTCTTAAAATGTATTTTGCTGTTTGGAAGAATGTTTAGATATGGCTCGCGTGCCCACTTTGATAAAAACTAATATACGATATTAGTTTTGTGTCAAAATTCAAATGTACATTTTTTTAATTAATTGCAATCAACTAACGGTAATATGGTTAAAATATTCTGAATAAGAAAAAGTTATTTCGGTATAAAGTCGTAAGGTCATTCGCACAAAGTAGGGAAACATTTATATCACTTGTCCTAATTTATAGCTATTTTTCATGTCTCAAGATCTTGGGTATTATCAAGAAAAGTTCATTTTTATTAAGAAACAATCAGCACTTCTTATATTTCTTTTAACTTAACAATTTGTCGAAGCTCTTCTTTTTATTTTTTCCTAGTTGTCCTACAGAGGTCAATGTCAGTTTGCGAGTGACTATCAATATTCGCAAACTTTTTTACATAACACGACTTGTACTCAGTTATTTTACTAGATACGTTTTACTTTCTTATCTCATAGCCAAGGGAAGCAATTCTTTGTGTGTTTGAACCTCCACGACTCCTCCAAACAGTTTCTGTTGTCTCGAGCGTACGTAGGGAATTAAATAATTTTCCAAAAATGTCTAGCTACACCTTTTTGTGTCTATTAACTGGCCCAAACGTTTGGCGAGCACTTCCGCAAGTGAAGAATGTATCAGAAGCGGTCAGCCGTCTGATCACCCCACTTGGAGTTGGAGTTGCGCACAGGCCGGAAACGAACATCAGGCGCCGGGTCATGAGACTGAAAGACCCACTGCCATGGCAGGAAACGGCTGGAGTCGTTTACCGATCTGATGCAGTTGTAGGCAAAGCAACTACGTCGGAGAAACCGGAAGATTACTCCGGATGCAAATGGTCGAGCATGCAGCGGCGGTGAGGAAGAAAGACACCAACTCCCAGGTTGCGGCTCATTCGATGAGACCTGGCCATATTTTCAAGTTTAACGAGGCCGAAATCCTCACAGGAGGTGACAATCACGTGAACCACGAGCTGCTCGAGTCAGAGTTCTCAGGCTCCCAGTCCATCAACGAGCGCAACAATTTGGCGTTTCCCCACTCTGTACTGAGACATTGCTTGAGTAAGAGAATCAGTCACGTGGCGGGAGGGCTACAACAGCAACTCGGACGATAACGAACATAATTATCGCGCGATTTCCAAGCCCGCATCCAACACGGATGAGGAAATCACGGCAATAAATGAGCCGAACCCGAAGTGTGACAATCGGTGGCTGCAAATGTGAATAATTATTGTACGCACGCGGATGACCACTACGAACTATAAACACAGTGCAATCTGTGCATTTTAACCCCTTAGACTACTGTAACATTACCTATGATTTAAAGCAACGTTTCCCTGGTGCAAATTTAAATATGGCAATAGCAGCAAAATGATTTATTGGATCCATATCATTTCGAGAGAGCTCGTCAGTTGCCGCCTCTCATTACTTAACGTGAATCACAAAAGAGAAGATACACAATGAATTCGTACAGAAAAATCGATATCAACACAAGGTCATAAGGAGTGGCCAAGTGGCTAATCAATAACATGAGAAGTTCAAAAGCTATGGTCGGCAAAAATAACAGGGAAAAAACACCTGAAGTAACAACTTAGGAGGAAAACTGTATAAACAGGGAGCCAATGTTACCAAGGCAAAGTTAGGTTCACTACATGCTCCAACTGTTTACATAGGTCGGGTTTGACCCGCCGTATGTAGGCTGCCTCCAGGTAGCGTAAAGTGCGAGTTGTTCGTGCTCGAACAAGTAATCGGAAGGACGTTTTGGGGTCAACAGAATGGCCCGAGTCTAACAGATTTTCAGTAATTGAGGATCGGGGAATTCTGTTTTCTTGTTTCATTAGCCAGCTAGGTAAATGTTCCTTAGCTCTGGTGGCCAATTGCCCTTGCGTTCGCCCTATGTACTTGCATCCGCAAGTACATGTAAATTCATAAATGCAGTTTGAAGTGGCGTGCATCGGCATGACATCCTTCGCATGAGGAACTGGTAAAGGCTTTGTCAGATTGTAAATTATCAGATGAACAGCATAGTACGTCCTTTCAATGGCATTACGAAGGCGTCTTTTGATGGTGTTTAGTATGTTGTCGCCCTTAAATGGTAAGGAAATGAAGACGGGCTTTTTTGGTGCTAATTGTGAGTCAATTTAGGTCTTAGAGGTTTATTGTATTTGTCTATAAATTGACTTGGATATCCTCGCTTCATAAGTGTGCGTTTAAGGTTGGTTAATTCATTATCCAATGTATCCGTAGAACAGATCATTCTGGTCCTCTGGAAAAGAGTATATGCCAAGTTACGTTTCCATTGAATGGGAACAAAACTCAGATAATGTAAATACTGTCCTTTCCAGGTGTTTTTATGGAAGACCGTCCGTGTAATGGAACCATCTTTCTGTCTGGATAAGTTAACGTCGAGAAAGGAAAGATGGTTATCTTGTTCCTGTTCCATGCTAACTTTTATCTTAGGATGCAGACTGTTCATTGTAGACAATAATCCTTCGGCTTCCCTTGGATTGTCCACAATCGCAAATATATCATCTACATATCGTCTGTATAGTGTGTTATTGTTCAATTTGGCAGATACTTTGTCTTCTAAATGGCCCATAAATATGTCAGCAAAGGTAGGTCCTAGTGGGCTTCCCATCGCGACTCCGTCAATTTGTCGGTATAATTGTCCATTGAATAGAAATTGGACATTCTTTGTGCATAATTGTAGTAAGTTTCGTAATATTTCAGGGGCCAGACGGGTATCCGAAGAATAAGTGCAAATGATATCAATAGTTTCTTCCAAGGGAACGTTGGTAAATAATGACTCAACGTCCAAGGATATGATGTGTTTTTCGGAAATATTTTGGTGTCTTATTTCGTCCACAAAATGGAAACTATCTTTTAATGTGTAAGAAGAAAACCTTTTGCGAATCGGTTCTATTTCCTTCACAAGCCATTGTGCTAGTCTATGAAATGGTGAGTTTGACATGGATAGAATTGGCCGTAAAGGAATATCCTTTTTATATTTTTTTTTGTAAACCATATAGTCGTGGTATATATGAACCCCTGGGTTTTAGGGACAGAGCTGTTTTGGAATCCATTAGATTATTATCCAACAGAAGCTTGATCATTTTCCAGGCAGAGTCTTCCAATGCCTTGGTTACATCTTTACCTTCTGCTTCTAGACGAAATTTACTGGAATCTTTTAAAATGGCTTCCATTTTCTTAACGTAATCATTGCGATTGAGGATAACCACACCATGACCTTTGTCAGGTTTGGAAATAACTATTTCCTTGTGCCTTTTTAATGCGAATAAAGCAATTGTATGTTCTTTAGTTATGGGAGAGCGTTGTGTTATTGGAGCTCTACGGTATTGGTGTGCGATGTCCACGAATTTTGCTTTCATTCAACCTAAATCATCATTGGATCTAGGTTTTAAGTCAGTCAGTTGAGAGTACAAGTCCTCAAATTGTGCCTCAACTTCTACTGGGTTAATTCTTTGGTAAGGTCAACAAAAGTCGAATCCTAATGATAGGGCCTCGGTTTGCAACTTGTTGAGTTTAATATCCGAAAGATTCATGATGAATTCATCAGGGTTTCGAGGGAAGATATCCTCGGTAGGCTTATTACAAATTGACCTGACTAATTTCCTTCGGAATGTTTCTCTGGTCTTCTTTTGTATGATATATGAATTCTTGATAAAGATAGACCAGCAATAGAATCCTATCTTGTCCAAAATATGTTTTGTCTGGTACAAAAAGGATTTGTTGTAATCCACCAACTGAATAGAATCTTCTATTTTTGATAGTTTAAGACGGTCCAAGTTTTTAAAAGTTGGTCGTAATTTTCCTCGTCGAAGCACTTTGTAAAACTCAGAAGGATATAGCTTGTTATTCAGACAGTTCTGTAAAAATTCAATTCGTGTATTTTCCTTCGTTATTCGGCATCTTAACTGCAAGTCTTTCCAAAGACTTGATGGCATCCAAAGGGAGGTGCTGTTTCAGAAATTTAAAGCAACATTTCCCTGGTGCAAATTTAAATATGGCAATAGCAGCAAAATGATTTATTGGATCCATATCATTTCGAGAGAGCTCGTCAGTTGCCGCCTCTCATTACTTAACGTGAATCACAAAAGAGAAGATACACAATGAATTCGTACAGAAAAATCGATATTAACACAAGGTCATAAGGAGTGGCCAAGTGGCTAATCAATAACATGAGAAGTTCAAAAGCTATGGTCGGCAAAAATAACAGGGAAAAAACACCTGAAGTAACAACTTAGGAGGAAAACTGTATAAACAGGGAGCCAATGTTACCAAGGCAAAGTTAGGTTCACTACATGCTCCAACTGTTTACATAGGTCGGGTTTGACCCGCCGTATGTAGGCTGCCTCCAGGTAGCGTAAAGTGCGAGTTGTTCGTGCTCGAACAAGTAATCGGAAGGACGTTTTGGGGTCAACAGAATGGCCCGAGTCTAACAGATTTTCAGTAATTGAGGATCGGGGAATTCTGTTTTCTTGTTTCATTAGCCAGCTAGGTAAATGTTCCTTAGCTCTGGTGGCCAATTGCCCTTGCGTTCGCCCTATGTACTTGCATCCGCAAGTACATGTAAATTCATAAATGCAGTTTGAAGTGGCGTGCATCGGCATGACATCCTTCGCATGAGGAACTGGTAAAGGCTTTGTCAGATTGTAAATTATCAGATGAACAGCATAGTACGTCCTTTCAATGGCATTACGAAGGCGTCTTTTGATGGTGTTTAGTATGTTGTCGCCCTTAAATGGTAAGGAAATGAAGACGGGCTTTTTTGGTGCTAATTGTGAGTCAATTTAGGTCTTAGAGGTTTATTGTATTTGTCTATAAATTGACTTGGATATCCTCGCTTCATAAGTGTGCGTTTAAGGTTGGTTAATTCATTATCCAATGTATCCGTAGAACAGATCATTCTGGTCCTCTGGAAA
>JAYGXS010000009.1:17730749-17919879 GCA_036362985.1 Ligula intestinalis
GCTTGAACTCATCAACATAGACAAGCACAAATTAAGAGGTGCCGAATAGGCTAACGCGCTACGCCACCAAAGAATCTGGTTTTGGCGGCTAAGTTCTGTACGCCTGTGGTTGGGTTAGGCTGACAGACGACTGCCGCAATTCCCCCTTGTCCATCTGGGTCAGGGATCGCGAACATGTGTCTCGCGAGCCAGGTGTGCTTCTTTTAATGATTCTATCTGGCTCCCTCTTAGATGGAATTGGAATTTGAAAATTCCGATTTTGTAATTTTGGTTACGCCACCGCCGAGACTGGTAGCGAATTAATTTAATCTCGACCAATCACGCACCTGGCTCTCTCAGATAAAATGACAATTATAACAACCTGATTTAAAGGAATAAATCCAGAGGTTTATTATCGTCGCATCCAATCTTAAAATATATTATATGGCTTTCACTGAAATAAATTTCCAAGTATTTGCTTGCTTAGCTCTCTGAGTCCAAAAGGTTCCCTACCTCTGATCTGGGTACTGCTCCTTTGCGTGGTCGCACACATAGCTGCAGGTCTAGGCTGCACCTACGCCCGACCCCCCCCCTCCAGTCTTCTTGACTCTGTTTGACACCGGCCAGAGGTGGGTGGACGGGTGAGGAAGGAAGGAAAAGAAGAGTGCGGTAGATGCAGCGCAAGCCTGCTATCGCAGAAGACTTATTCACAATGCAGGCAACTGTAGCATGCAACCTGACTGATACTGAGTTTTTAGTATGCCACTACCTTAATGAGCCACAAAATTTACAGGCGCCATGTGTGGCTCATCTCTAGTTACACCTACAGTACCCTGCTTTTGCCCGCCCCCCCATTTTTGTCCGGTGCATCTACCACGTGACTCCCTGTAGGGGTACGCCCATTTTTTAAAACACTGGGTGTGCGAAGGGAGGGTGGAGCCAGTGGATGCGATTATCTGTTCGTGTTCACTGGACAAATTACCGTTATCCAACCACTTCCTCTTATGTGACAGAGGGGCTTATTACGGTCCTGCCAAGTTTTACTGTTCGCCCTTATGATTGCCCTTTTGTCCTGACAGTTTGTATTTTCAGAAGAAGAAGAAGACTCGATCGCTGGGACATAACGTTTATTCGCCTGACGTTTCGACATCCGTCGCTGATTCATCATCAGAGATCTGAGTAGGAAACCGTAGCAGATACAGGTAGCGCATGTACAGGAATTTGCAGTATGTCTAGGATACAGTCATTGCTGCAAACATACATCGACAATTAACGTTAATTGCCTTCTGGCGCGTGGATTGTTTGTTGGACGTCACGCGGGCTCTGACCTGTTGAACTTTAATCACGGGCAGTGGGCTCGAGCGTAACGCCTCGAGTTTATTCACAATTGGGTCAGCTCAAAATAAACGTTTTGTCCCGGCGATCGAGTCTTTTTCTTCTCAATTGCTTCTTGGGACACGCATATTCGCTTCTATTGGTAGTTTGTATTTCCTTATCTTTCTCTCTCGCTCTCTCTGACCCGCTCTCCCTCCCCCAATGCCTCCTTTTTGTTGTTTAGCCGAGATGGCCGAATACCTTAACTACTGCCGATCCCTGCACTTTGAGGACAAGCCCGAGTACTCCTATCTGCGCCGACTGTTGCGCGCCCTCTTCAAGCGTCATCATTTTACGCATGACATTGTCTTCGACTGGAACCTGCTCAAGATCTCCGGCACGGAGGGCGCAGCCAGCGGCAGTGGTACCAACGGCGGTTCCGGCGGCGTCAACGGTGGCGATAAGCAGAACAACAACAACAATAATAATGCTCTGGCGCCGGTAGGCGGTGGTGGGCAGAAGGTCATCGCTTCGGCGGCGCTTGCTTTGGCTGCACTGCAGCAGCAGCAGCAACAACAGCAGCAGCAGGCGGATATGGACTGTAACGACGTCCAGCAGAAGGGTACGTCCAGAGCGGAATTTATCCTCTATTGTACTTTGGATATAAATATCGCGTCGGGTCCATAAGCACTTCCATATCCTGATGGACTGAGTCGAGCCAGGTTTTGAGTTGACCACCTCTTCGACGTTCTCAATTAGGCAACGGTTTCAATTTGAGGGCAGTACCACTGAGCTCTTGAGGTCGGCGACGAAGAACGTGTCCAAACCACCTCAGCCGTCTTTCCTAAATGGCCTGGGATATCCTTGTGATTTTGTCGCAGCGAGTGCGGACTGTCTCATTTGAGACAAAGTCGGTGTACTTCACTCGAAGGATGTTGCTCAGACAGTAGTGTTCGACTACTTCCAGTTTCTGTTCATCCTCAACGCGCATAGCCCAACATTCGCATCCGTTTAGGACAACGGACGACACAGATGCACGGACCTTTGCTGAGAGAGAAAAAGCGCATCGGGTCCATAAGCACTTCTGAAGGCTGGAGAACAGACGTCGTGCTGCGTCAATTCGGGAGACAAGGTTATCCTTACTATGTACATTCGGCAGCAACCTCGCTCCCAAGTATTTGAAGCTGTCGGCTCCTTCAAGTTGACAGCCACTAATCTCGAGAGGTGCCTTCTCTTCGGCCGGGATGCAGCATGAAAACACTTTGGTCTTCCCAGCGTTTATGGACAAACCGACCGATTTCGCGACCTCGTTCACGCGCGACACCATAGACTGGAGATCGCCAAAGCTTGATGCTAGTAAAGCGATATCATCGGCATATTTGAGGTCAGTTAACCGGCGTCCGGTTGCAAGCTTAATACCGTGACTTTCTTGCAGGGCCTTCCCGAGAACCCAGTAAATGGCGTAGTTAAAGAGGATGGGCGACAGAACACAGCCTTGCCGAACGCCTGACCGAATAGCGAAGGGTTCTGAGAGGTTGTTGTGGACTAAAACCCGCGCAGTGGTGGAGCGGTAGTATGCCTTAATCTTGGCGATTAGTTTTATTGGTACGCCATCAAATGCCATTATCCGCCATAGGAAGTCACGATGGATGGAGTCGAATGCAGCGGCAAAGTCAACAAAGCAGATGGCCGTTGGTTGTTAGTAGCTATGGCGGAATTCGAGGATCCGTCTCAGTGTGAATATCTGATCCACAAATCCACGCCCAGCACGAAATTCGGCCTGGTTGTGTTGCATCCTGGAGTCGCGCATAGACTGGAACCGCCTGAGGAGAACAATCGCGAAAATCTTAGCAGCAATGTCGATGAGGCTTGTGCTGCGGCAGTTCTCACATTTGTCTTGTTTCCATTCTTGTGAACAGGCACAAGGATGCCTGAGCCCCAGTCGTCAGGAACGGTCTCGTCTCTTTATGCTTGTCCAATCACCTAATGGAGCCAAGACACCAGAGTGTCGGCACAAGTCTTGTAGATTTCAGCGGGTGTGCCGTCCTCTCCAGCTGCCTTATTGTTGCGCAGCATTTTTTTGGCATCAACTAATTCTGCTTCAGATGGAAGGTCGCATGACACTGGATAAGTGCAAGAGGGAAAGTTTACCACTCTACCATTGCACCACTGCACAGGCTCGTTGATTTTTCGGTTGGGATCGTGAATATGCGGGCTTCGCCGATCTGGTGGAGGAAAAATCACGTTCGGTTTCGCCCTTGAGCTCACAATTAGAGCCCGCGCACCGGCATCCACATAGCGACTATTAGGACAAGGTGAAATAGATCCGAGAAAGCAAAGGGATACTTGAATGTCCATTTCTAGCTTGTCAACCGTCATCAGCCAGTCACACCCCATATAAAGGGTTGGAACCCCCGAGATTCGAACCCGGAACCTTTGGTCATTGAGTTTACCACTGTACCATTTCACCACAGGCTCGTTGCTTTTCGGTTGTAATCGTGAATATGATGGAAATGGGGTGTTCATTCGATCTGTCTGATCTTTGGGCATATACTTGTCCGGGTGTGTCTTGAGGCTGTCGATTTGTGACTTCAGACATGTGATGGAGTGAAACTGACCAAGACAATGGAGACCGGAATGGCCATTTCTGGCTTGCTAGCTGTCATCAGCCTGCCGTACCCAATCTCAAGCGTTGGAAACCCCGAGATTCGAATCCGGTACCTTTAATTGTAAACCCCAGGGCTAAACCGATCGGTGCGGAATTCGCTCGTCCCGTTTGTGCCTGGGGGGCGCTCTTGAGCCCCGTCAACAGCTGTTCAACGGCTAGCATATTATTATATGCAGAAATATATTATTGACAAAGACTAGTAATGGCCTGTTCCGGCTTATTAGCCGTCATCAGCCAAACATCCAATCCCAGGAGTAGCCGCCCCCGAGGCTCGAACCTCCGACCTTTTTAGTTAAAAGCCCATCGCTCTAACCACTGCGGCACGGGCTCGTTGCCTTACCAGTTTCGATCGGGAATATACACCATGATAGAGGGGGCGCTCACCGATCGGTACGGAATTCACTCGTTCTGTTTGTGTCCAGAGACTAACTCTCAAGCCCTACCAGCAGCCGCTCAATGGCTAGCGTGTATTATAGGCACAACGAGTGAGTTCCGAAACTCACGGTGTATGTTTCCGGTTAACTTGGACACCGCAGTCAGCCTAGGGTGTGCATGTTGTTGTGTGGAGTGACTAGCTGCGGGCTGGGGGTCAGGCTCAATGTGGCCTTTAGGGGGCTCCCAGGCGGGAACCTACCTAGCGAGGTGTGCTGTTGCTACGCGTGTTGAGTGTCGGTCGCGCCTGCGCCCTCCCCCCTCTCCGGTCTTCTTGACTTTTTTTTGACACCGGGTCACGGTGTGGGAGTGGTGAGAGAGTGGGTTAGATTTTTCGCAATTCACCGCGCAGGAGTCACCATGTTGCTTCTGTCTGCTGAGAGTCGTGGTGGACATCGTCGAGAGCGACGGTCAAACTCTCGTTATATTTCCGATCGAAACCGGCAGAGCGACAGGGCACATGTTAAAACATGTTGTCAGTAGTTTTCGTCCTCGCATGCACGCGAGTCGTCTGAAGGGAGTTGGTGGGTGTGATAAGAGACAGCTGGTTAGGCGACAGGGAGGGTTTGATGGAGCTGTTTCGGAAGAGGGGGGAGAGAGAATGCATGCAGTTAAGCGACTGTGGGGCGTGAATATTGTCGGAGGTTCCTTAGTGTGCACCAGGCCGGCTTCTTAAAGCTGATCACAGTCGCTTCTGTTGTTGCTAGCGAACGCTAGCTCCGGGGCCTAGAGTATTTTGCTGGGGCCTTATAAATCACCCGGAAGGCTTCGTTGAGGTGCGCAGGATGTCCGAAATCAACAATGTGCGCGGGAATACCGCCCCTACATCGCCTTTTCTCAGTCACGTTAGGCGGTGTTCCCTTATTCTGCTGGATAAGCACCGACTCATGTGGCCAGTATAACCTGCTCTACAAGAGCAAGCAAACAAGTAGATGCAGCTGGAAATTACCTGAGGTGGAAACCCATCCTTGCCTTCTCCGTGCAAAACTAAGTTAGTGCGGAATAATATTCGAACTCTTGCTATCGGGAAGGTTCGTGTGCGCGGGAATACGGCTGTTCAAACTCCCTACTTCGCCTTTTCTGAGTCATGTCGGGCGGTGTCCTCTTATTCTCCTGGATAAGCACCGACTCATGTGGCCGGTATAAGCTGCTCTATAAGAGTAAGTAAACCAGTAGATGCAGTTGGAAATGATCTGAGGTCGCAAGCTATCCTTGCCTTCTCCGTGCAAAAGTAAGCTAGTGCAGAATAATATCCGGAGTTCATTTGCCTTGGAAGGGGACTTAAATGATTTCTATGTGAATGAACCTGTGCTTAATCCAAACGCACTTTACAACGCAATTGAAAACCATTTCTCTCTTCCCCTCGGATTAGCCTAAAACATGCGTGCATTGTGGGAAGTTAATTTAGCACTGCGAAAAACTGTGCTAGACGTGACTGTTAAACTCACTGTAGACCAACCAGGACCGCACCGTGATGCATGATTGTTCGACCGCCCATTTCGATGATATCCACTACAAGCTTCAACGATTTAAGCAACGCGGTGACTTCCGCGAGATAAACCGCGATGCAGACTGGACTATTACCATGATACACACGGACGCCTTTTTAGACAGGTCTTGTCCGAGGTAATTCAGATCAACGTAATCAAACCATCGCTGTACACGCTCGTCGCCTTGTCTTTGAAGTATACCGACCGAATAGAAATGTCCGAGAGCGAGAGAGCGGAACCCTCGGTGTGACTAATGGCGACTTGTGAATGCTAGCGTGTGAATTTTGTGCCAGTTGTAAGTGTTTGTGTTTGTGTGTGAAAATAAACGTGCCATTGCACGCGTAAACAGGCAAAAGATCTGCAGCCGGCTACTGTACCCGATGTCCGATTCTGTTTAGTCGTGGCGCTAGAAGACGTAGTGATAAAAAAGTTCTTCACTGGCCTTTTTCCTCCAGAAATGTACACTCGAAACGCATTACATGTAATCGTCTTCCAAAGCTTATTCATATAAAGTAGTAGGGGTACAGCAGACGGTTCTCTAAAACCTCGGAAATATTTTCAATTTTAAAAGGTTCCGCATTTGGTGCTCCAATCTTGCCTATCCCGTAGATATTTCGGTCAAGACAAGATGCTGTAAAAGCTGCACTGTCAAAAATTGCTACTTCTTTAGTAGCATATATTTTCCAATCTATTTTTCGTACCTTATAAATTCAAATGTATTTTTATTTAAAAAATATGCCCAACAGTATTCTTTCTATCTTGTAGTCATTTGCTAACAAAGTACGTCTTAAAAATTGATTCTGGAGGAAAGGACATCTTTTGGTTTTAGACAAAAGCCTTCAGTTGCAGAATTCTGTTTTAAACTTCACCATTCAGGATTATTAATCTACAAGCTCTATATCTTGCCTGTCAGGAAATCCGTATGTTTCTACACTTCTAGTTTATCAAGATACCGTAATATAGGGCTCATTAAATTTTGCGCCACTGTATGCTTTACTTATAAATGGACACATTCGCTGTTTTAACAATGAAAATATCACGGTCGTGCGAATGTGCCCATATTTAACTTCAAATGTCAGCTTGGCAAGCCTGCATTTTCAGTAATTCGTCATCGGACTTAAAAATGCCTTATAATTAAAACTCATTGTCCTGACATTGCCCATATGGCGAGGTAGGTGGAGTGGAATAGCGGGAGGAGGGGAAATATGGTAGACTGTAAGTATTGTCCACCAATCAGGTACAGAATGAACATCATTGTCAACTGCGCGGAGTGAAAATCTGCCCCTGGAAGCTGCTTGCCATCGCCACCTGATGTTGGCTGCGGGAGAGTACCCGTATACGTGTTTTCTGACAGTACAGCGCTGGATTTGCTAGCACTCGTGTACGCCCTCAGAGAAGTTAGCCAGTGACCGATAGACTTTGCTGGCATTGACTCGGTGATTCATATCAAGGCAGTGGCTGATTCCTCGTCGATTGGTGGCGAAAAGGTCAGAAGAGCGTCTGTCGAAATGGTTGTTTTACGGTCAGGTGGCGAGATCGGAAGGACGCTATCAATGTCTTACTCCTAACTTTGTGTACTTAATGTCGGCTGCACATAAACAATCCTACCTTTCATATCAGTCGTGTCGGCTGGGTCGACTAAATCATCATCATCGTCTTCCAAACAACGTGCACACAGCCCACGTAACTTGACCTAACTAGCCGAAACCAGGGTCATCTAGTAAATGTGTTCCTCCCAAGACCACCATATGTTTTCTCCTGCCGCCCTGAAACTGGTTTTTCGGAGGTTTGGACCGGATGATCACCTTCGACTACATGAATTATAGGAAACAACCACTTCACCAAACTGAAGCGCGAGTTAACTGGGAATTTAGGTGGTTTGACATGGAAAGCTTTCTGCTCATCATAAACAACCTTCATTCTTTTCCAAACACCTCGGTTAGTAAGCTTCGCCGTTTATCCCCGTTAATCTGACAAAAGCCATCGTTGATGATTGCCATGAACCCAATGTCATGTTAATTATTTGTTTTTATGAAAGACGCGACCCCTGAAAAATCGATTCCAACAAAATCACGTAGGGCGAAGCTGCAAGGTCATCTGACGTGACGAGAATATGGGTAAATTTTAATAGAATTGGTCAGTATGAGCTGAACTACAATACGTACATCACGGGCACTGACTAAATATCCAGGCAACCATGTTTCGTTGACGCAGCTGCGAGGGCTGCGGCTTGTCAGTGGGTCCACCAGTGCCCCCCGTGTGCTTTTGGGATAAATGAACTCTTGTTTTCATCCGGTCTTATTCAATTTCCGAAGACGTTCATGTGCAAACTTCAAATAAAGCCTTCAGAACAGACCGTTCCGAGTTTCCGAAAGCTTCCCTCCATGTTCGCGCCGGAATTCCCTCCAAAAAATAAGCAAGGCAGAGCACGAAGTCTCCTCTAGACGAAAAGAATGCAAGGAATAAGGATCAACTTTAAGACACTCGAGTCCCGTCCAGAGATAGTGCTAGAAATGCATTTGCGTTGAGTTCGGTGGCAGTAATACCAATCCCTCCTGATGCAACTTTAAAAGTCCTTGTTTTACAAAATTTTCCGGGGGCCCCGTCCGCTTGTCTGCTCTCGTATCCTATCCCTCTAGGTATTAACTGGTTATAGTGCTTATTTTTTACCTGTATACATGAGCGCACGTGTATGCCACCTGTTTCATCATGTTCATGTCTCAGCGACCCATCTCACACCTATCAGCCCGGACGCACCTCCGTTTGTAGTAGGTAGATAGTATTGTCGGCAAAGATAAAGGAGACTGGAATGGCTTTTTCTGGCTTATTAGCCGTTGTCGGCCAGCCATACCCAGACGCAGGTGACGTCCCACCCGACCTTTTTTTCAGAGTCAAACGCCCTAACCATTGAGCCACGAACTCGTTGTCCCGCCGGTCTGGGTCAGGGGGTTGGCTGTCTGGCTAGTAGCCCTTGTTGGATCGGGAGCCCTGCCGGGTTGGCCTCGATTCCGGCGGCGAGGAGGGGAAGTCGGAGCAGCGTGATCGGGCGGTGTTGCTCCGTCATCAAAAACAGAGATGTAGAGGAGAGGAGATAGATCCACCGTAGGGAGGTTTGGTGTAGCAGACCTTGGCCGCCGTGAGGATGGGTGGGAACGCTGCGAAGACGCGTCTGCTGTGGTCAGGGAGTATTGACACTCGGTACTGAATGTTAACCTGACCGCAACGGTCCCGCTTAATCCGAGTAAACTGTTCCAGCTAGATTTTACAATATACCTTATGTATCTTATATCTTAACGCTGTACATAACAATTAAAGTTTGAATAGGTAGAAAAATCAATAACTGTCTAACACGAGCGCTGATTGGCCAACGCCGACTATGTCAGTTTGCGTATGTAGGCCATGTCAGCGTGATGGTTGAGGGACTGTCGCTAGTTTGTAGGGGCGAAATGCTATCGCCACCTGGCGTCGGTTTAGTCCATGGAAGCGAAAGAGCTTGTGTCAGAGTCTTCTGACAACACAGCACTGGATTTGCTAGCCTTATAGCCACTGCTTCGGCTGTAGCAAGCATCCGTTGGCGTAGGCCTTTGGAAAAAGTAGATGGAGTCCTGTAGACCACCTGAAAGGCTTCGTTAATATCGACTCGATGGTTCGTATCGACAGGATGTGCGAGAATAGCATTCGAGATCGATCTAGTTTCACCTTTACTTAGCCAGGTCGGTATGTGCTCACGTACCCTCTTTTCGAGACGCCTCGTTGTACGGCCGATGTATCCCACTCCACAGGAGCAAGTAAAAGAGTAAATGCACATTGGTGTGGTCTTCAAAGTGAGTCGGTCCTTACCCCCCAATCGTAGGAGGGGAGAGTTCGTGAAGAGCACCCGTTAGTTCGCCGCTGGGAAAGCGTTTTTGATTGCAGTCCTCAAGCGTCGTCTGACCAGCTCGCTGGTTGCATTGCCTAAGAAAGGCAGTCTTATGAACACGTCCTTTTTTTCTGCAGTTAAGGTGACAGGCTTTTTGGCGCGCTTGCCAATATTTATGGGGATCAACCTTTCCAGATATCCATTTTCAATTAGTGTATGCTGCAGCTGTTGGAGTTCTGCTTCGACAGTTTCAGGAGAACAGATCTGTCGTATCCTAGCTGCTAATCCCTGGACCAGATTTCGTTTTATATTGAGGGGGACAAAACTGTGGAAGTTAGTGTATTGTCCTGCCCAGGTTTTATTTCAGATAACCCTGCGTAGGATAGGTCCATCCTCTTGCCTTCGCAGAAGGACATCGAGGAACGCAATTTCATCGGACGGAGCGACCAGCTGCACAGTCTGTCGCTGCGTTTTTTACCGTCTGTGCGTGCGCGCGTAGGTGTACCCTGATCACTCGCTTCTTGCTAGTGTCTGCCTCAGACCGATGACTCAGTACTTCTGCGCGCACCGTCCGTGCTTAGTCACATTTTAAAAGGTGCACGGCGTGGCAGTTGTGTCTGTGTCTCTTTGCACACAGGCCACCACTCGCAAATTGTTCGAGGGTCGATGTGGTTTTTCACGCCCCCTGCTCGGATGGTCATTCAACCGCCGAAAGCGGCGATGGCTTCCAGTACTGTCGGCCGGACCCACAAGGTCGGCCCAGCACAGGGGACTTACATGTTCATTTTTTTGTAATCGTGAAGTAGAATCTCATCGAACCCACCTGTAGGAGGGGGGGGGTTCCTGGTATCGATTCGTCGGTCTCGACGCGGTATATAAGTACTCTACCAGATTGATGCGTCAACAATATAGAAATTTAGCATCCGGTTGGCTGGCTAGTGGCCCTTGTTAGATCAGGAGCCCCGCTGAATTGGCCTCAATCCCGGCGGCAAGGAGGAGCAGTCGGAGCAGCATGGTCGGGAGGGACTGCTCCGTCATGAAAAACAGAGATGGAGAGGAGGGGAGATAGATCCACTGTAGGGCGATTGGTGTAGCAGACCTTGGTCGCCGTGAGAGTGGGTGGGAACGTGACGAAGACGCGTCCGCTGTGGGTTTAAAGTAACGCTTTAAGTAAGGTAACGCTTGGAAGGCTGTTGATTGTATTTATGATATATGATGAACATAAAATGCCACGTAAACCCCACTGTTCAACGATAGAACAAATTTATTTTTGTTTCTGTACATTTTTGTTTTTCGGTCCATAAAAATTTATTTGGAGAGTGCGATGTAATATGTGGGTGCTCTTTGTCATACCTTTGTACTAAGAAACAGAAGCTAGCCTATAGAAAGTAGTTGCATGTCAGTAAGGGTTGGATGGAATACGTCGAACGTTTGTGGTAACACAGCCGACGCCAAAGCAGTAAGCAAAAGCATGCCTTCTACTAAGAATACAATAGACAGTTATGCAGTGTAAACAAAGGCGTGCTGATTCCTACAATCTACTGTTACCTATAACTCTGTTCCATCACTTGCAGCCAAAAATAGACACCACTTCTCCAATGCTGTCTCCTATGGCTACGTACCACCAAACCAAACTGCTGGTGTCGGCTTGAAGTCGCAACCACAGCAGCCGCCACAACACTTACCCATCACCCAACAGAATCTCCAGCGTGGACTTTCCGCTGCTGCTGGTGGCTGTCCCGGCGGCCCCTCCGCAATGCCGCACACCAATGGTGCCGTGCTCTCCTACCTCCGCAGCATGGACCCCGCCTCGGTGGGGGGCCTGCCCGCCGCTGCGGCAGCAGCAGCTGCCCCACCCCAGCTGGCACCCCCTCCCCCCGCCAATCTTCAGGCCCCCCGACCCCAGCCGATTCCCCCACCGGGCGCCTATGACATGACCGCCGCTACCGGCGGGGGAGGCTGGGGCAAGCCACCGCCCACGCACGAGATCCCCCTCTGGCCGGCAGCGGCAGCAGCCGTGCACGCCTATCACGCACCCGCCGCCTACTACCATCAGGCCGGTTACGTCACCGCCGGGCCGGGGCCCGACCAGCAACAACCACAGCACCATCATCACCATCAGCAGGATCCCAGCGGTATGAGCATGCATCAGCGGCCGCCACCACTCAACCTCTACGTGGTGGCTGACCCCCAGCAACAACAACAACAACAGATGTCGTCGGTGCCTCCGCAACAGCAGCAGATGCAGAGCGGCATCATCGTTCCCTCCTCATCCGCCGGCGGTCCCGGTGGCATCCCTCCTCCGCCCTGGGCCATGAATCCCGCAGCGGTGGCTGCTGCGGCTGCTGCTGCAGCCGTGGCCGCCAACGGACCGCATCGATTTGCTCCGCAACAGCAACAACAGCCGATGCAGCCGCTACCGCAGCAGCAGCAGGGACAACAACAGCAGCCTCCCTGGCTCGCCGGTGGAGAGGGCGTCCCCTTTCGACCCGGCTGCTTGCATTAATTCTCCCCACGCCCCGCTGTCGTGTTTACAACCTCCTCCCGCCCACGGTCGCCGTTGCCCACCGTAATGTTCTGCTCTATTGGCGCACTCTTTTGTACATATAATTTTATTTCGTCGCTGTGTTCTGTGGGGGTGCTGGTGGCACCGGGTGGCCAGCCGTCTTCGTTGGGACGTTTGCAGCCTGAGCCCTCGCCTTCGATCCTGTCACATGTTTGTCCGCTAAAAGTACAAGGGCTGGTGTTGGCACCCCCACCTCTCTTCATGTTGGCTGTATACTGTTCACATGATTTTGTAAACAAAAACTTACTTGGGCCATCTGGTCGCCGCAGTCTGTCATGCTTTTTCCTTCCCCCCCTGCCTTCTCCGCCCCCACGCCTTTACGTCGTCTTCCGACGTCGGTTGCTGTCGCAGGTCTCTTTTTTAACTTGCTCCTGTGGGGGTGGGTGTACTTTACCCGTTTGTAAGCCCCCCTCCATGCTACTGTTATTATCCACATCATCAGCCACATCCCCTCACTAGTGCTAACGGCACCTTTACGTGTCACCTGATGTGTGCGTGCTTGTGTGTGTGTGTGTGGTTTCGCTTGTGGGACAGTGTATTTCTGCTGTGTGTGTGTTGTTAATGTTTAACACAATCCCGCCCCCCCCCGCCCCCCATCCCTCACAGACTTGTCCCGCCCCTTCCAATTATCATGTGCGCCTTTTAAACCGACCCGTCCGCTCACGGACAGTAGTAGTACACAGACGACCATATAGTGGCAGCCTCTCTTTTTCTGCTCTTCTGCCTTTGCTCTGTCCTTCTACGAAAGAATTCCTTGGCGGTTTACTTGACTTATCAGCGTCTATCGTAAAATTTGGTGTGCATGATGATGATGTCTACATTTTATTCTGAGGCAGTCCGACGGGCCCTGATGCCGTTAAATAGTGATGGCGGTGTAGTTTCAACGTCGCAGGCAGAAACATTTAGCTCGTCAACTTATTTTTGGGGACTTCTGGCCGTTCTCGAACATTCCTCCTGCCATTGGCGGGCGATGGGCGTTCTGGTGTACGGTCTGCCACACGCTGATTGGTCGTTTCCAGCGCGCGGACTTTTGTGAGGTACGATGTTGTCTGGCCGGATAGTAAAAGATGAACGTACCCCAACGGTTATGATCTATTGAATATGATAATGCGCGGAAGGCCAGAGTGCTATGGATAGTTGGATGAAATGTTGAATGAGTAGAATATTAAAAATGAGTAATTGACTCCCAGACGAGTGCACTCCAGCCATGAGTGGGCCGGAGTCCAGAGTCGCATGCCGGTCGGTGTAGTCACCGGGTCTGGAGGTCTGCAACAGGCAGTAGGTCTCCTGTTCTGGGGATGACTGAGGGTAAACAAGTCCACAGTCAGTTTCTTTGTGCACGAGCCTTGACAAGTGGTTGACCAGTAAGCCAGACAGAGGGTGACCTTGAACGGGGGGTTTTAATATCGTCTCTTGCGTACGCGTGGTGGACATGCGGCCTGTCCCCGCGGCGTCCGAGGAAGGCATGCAAGGTCGCTACACGTTCTTGAATATTTTGGGCCGCACTTGTGCTCCAGACATCAGCGCACGCTAATTGTTTAGCTGGTCGCCCGCATGTTTTACTGAACTGGCTTTGTGGTCAGTACATGTGCATGTCACTATGTATTGACCGCTCGAGCGTTGTTGCCGTTGTCTCAGCTGAGTGTGTGGAGGCTGAGTATATCGGTTGGTTCCAGAACTTCCATACCCGGGGGCATCTGAGATGCAGGTGGTTGAGTCGCCGTGGCAGTTTCTTGTAAACGTTCCTGGCAGGTCCCTGTTTACACAACGACAGCATTTGTACATCTTGAGGTGGAGGCCGTGGCTCTTCCACTCAGAGTTCTGTAGCTAGATGTAGGTTGATTACTTGGTCGTGAATTTTGATATCGTAGAAAAACCTGGTGCTATTTCAGTAGATGTGGGCAGTTGTCTGTGTACATAGTCAACCCAATGTTGGCGCAACCGGCGGCTAAAAGGTCCTCGCTCCATTGGAAGTCCTCTTCCGTCGGGGGGGGGGGGTGTCGAGTTCGCAGTCTGCGGAGAACAGGTCCTGGAATGTGGTCGCGTTGGAGCCTGTGTGAGCCGGCTATTGAGGGAGTATGATTCAGTCCTATAGGCGATGTATATATCTCAGGGCGCTCATCATGGTAGGCTTTCATCAGCATGGCAGTTGACACGAGATTGGTGAGGGCGGGCCGGAGTACGCAGGCCTGCTTCAAACTGTTGGTCACTTTGAACTCGTAGTTTGACCTTGGTTAGGCGAAATTATAGCCGGCGCTGTTCAGTAAATTTAATAGCATTGATAGCAACAATTTTCCAGAGTCCTCTAGCGTTGTTACGGCTGGTATCCCCGTATGTATTGTCTGAAAAGGAACGTATATGCTTCAGGCTGCTAATGTGAGCGAGATGAGTAGAACAGCCCGGAGGATGTGGGGGGACGGGGGTTTGCTTGTATAGTTCAATTACGTATTTTACGATATCGTCTTATGCAATTGGGTGTGTATTGGATTGATGGGTATCTCGTATCGCTGATATTTGAAACCGTTTTTGTCGGTCTGTTGATATTGGATCCGTTGATCAGGAGAACTTGGTATCAATTTTACACCGTCATTGTTCGGCCTAGCCAGAAAAATTGAATTGTCATTCTGGCCAATCAGAAAGGGGAGCTGTTTTTGCTCTTCTTCTTCTCGTTCGTTCGAGTCATAATGCCATAAAAACATCCACAGTTTTCATTTTCTCCTTCATTTACCTTCTACTGATTTTTTGACCAATCAGTCATCACCTTTCGGCGCATGTCTCAGACCTGTTTACAATTACCTATGACTGAGGATTCCCGAGGGAATCCGAAACGTCAGGAAAATAAAGTCCTTGTTCCAGTGATCGCATCTTCTTCGATACTGGGCGTGTTAGTAAGTCGCTCAGGCCATTGAGCGAGAGGCCGACAGGGTGTCAGTAGTCAGCGTAAATGCAGCCTTTGCCTGACGAGTCACGATCAGGGGTTATTACAGTGGTGCTAACGCCCACTACAGATTCCTGGCTCAATGGTTGAAATGAACGCGCGATGTCTAATCAATTCGAGTTCGAATCCCAGCTCATCTAGACTTGAGGCTGGAGATAGCTGACTGGGAATGATTAGTTAGCCAGAAAAGGCCTCATCGGGCCTCTCTCGTCTTTGTCGGTACTGTATAATATCAGAGTGTACTGAAAGAAAAAAGAATAATTTTCTGTATGCAAGTAGGTTGACAATGCGGGCCTGTTCTGCTAGATCCTTTCGTGACTGTAGCCCTACTTCATTTCAATGCGCGCACGCCGCACACGGGGTCATGTGATGGCAGCCGGTCTCCCGGCATCGGTGGCCGCAGCCTGCATTAACGTTTAATTCCCCATGGCGACCAACGCGCGCACACTGACGTTTGGTCTTTGGCCTGGTGCGATTGGGACCCACATGCGCACTTCACTCTCGTCTATCCAATTACCTCTCCTGGTCTGGCAAATCACCTTCAAGCGCTATCGACGGTCGCTGGACTGACTGTCGCCAGGCTAGGACTATTGATATTGTCCCGCTCGGGTGCAGACCTACGCTCGTCTGATAGTCAAGCTTCGTTATATTTCTCGACCCCTCTGTACAGAATAAATAATTCATACCAATCTCGTCTCCCACTGACTTCGCATCTCTTAAGGCACCAGCCCTGAAGATCGTAGTAAAAAGGATTTTCTCTATGAACCTTCATCCCTCTGTAGTACGTTCACTAAGTACTATTCCTACTCAGTTAGCAAAGTAGCGTTTATGACCAAACTATCGCAAGGGAACCGAAGTGTTTTATCAAACCTTTTCCCACCACCCTCGGCCATTTAAGGAGGAAGGCGCCAACATCAACTCCTGTTACCTGTTAAACAAGCAATGGCAGGAACAGTTTCAATGTTTCTAAAAAGTTATGGGAAGGAGGCTTTAAGCCAAGCAAGCACTTAGAAGTGGTCTGCCGGGTTCGGAAATGATCAAATGTCGCTTGAAGATGAATCCGGTTCGGGTCATCCATGAACATCCACCACGGAAGTCAGTGTTTAAAATGGGCTCGATAACATTACTGCTTATTTTTTATTGTCGCATAGCAATCTGCAAACTAGAAAGAATTAATTAACTTTCTTAGAATGAATGTCAAGGAAATCCCAACGGACGATTTGAACTCGGAGTTCGTTCCACAACTGATGACCACTGGCAGTCTCCTCGTGACAACGCGCCTGCACACAGGATGTTTGTTGATTCCTCCGACTCTGCATCCAGCAGTAAGACATACGTCAAACACCAAAGATAACAGCTATCAATGTGGTACGGTACTATTAAACAAATAATAAAGGATAGACGAAGCATGTACAAACGTTGACAATGGATACATACAGTCAGAGAAAAAATAGTCGGCCAAGTCATCTGGCCCTAGACAAGGGAACGACGTACGTTAAACAACGCCACGCAGGAAGTTGCCAGTCTTTGGAGAGCGTGTGTGCCAGGGAGAAGGGGAGCGACCGCTGTTCTTGTGTGGCTTCAGGAGTCAGTTGATGGGACATCCGATTGGTGTCAACATTTGGCTCAGAAGGTGGAGTCATGTACTGAGGCCCAATGGTTTCAGCGGGGAGGTGGGGGGTCTTCGGGGGGTGTAGAGGCACGTGGAGTAGAAGCACGTGAGCGATGCGACGAGCGTTCTGGAAACGCGCCCTGTAAGGGCCGCGCGCGCGGACCTCCTCCGTATTTATAGGACTGAGAGGAAATTACGATAATTATTATCATGTTTATACTTTACTAAATAATAAATAAAGAGTAAATACCAGGAATAATTGTAGACTAATTCTTTGTTTTACTTGCACTCCAATGGCCACCACGACGACCTTGAGGAGACCATGATGGCGCAGAGATAAATAACGAAACGAATTGAGGCCGAGGCATTCCTGTCCCTGGTGAGTTCCTGTTCGGATCGTAGCACCTTTGTCAAAACCATCGCCGAGGGAATCCCTTCTGGCCGATCTATTTGGACAATCAGTTCCCGGTTATCCCCTTAGATTATTTTTGTACTTAGGACTTTACGACATTGCCTCATTCTACTTGGGCATTGGTTGCTTGGCCAGTAGCCCTTATTGGATCAGAAGTCCCACCGGATTGGCCTCAATCCCGGCGGCGAGGAGGAGCAGTCGGGGCAGCATGGTCGGGAGGGGCTGCCCTGTCATCAAAAACGCAGATGAAGAGGGGTGAGATAGATCCAACGTAGGAAGGTTTGGTGTAGCAGACCTTGGCCGCCGTGAGGGCGGGTGGGAACGCGGTGAAGACGCGTCTGCTGTCTTTCCCGCAACATTTGGTCGTAGTTATTGGTTCCTCTCGCAGCCTCGTTCGCCCTTTATCGTCGTTGGACCTTTACTTTGGGTCGCGGCTTACTGGCACACATGCGCAGCGCCGTCCGAGAGGACGGGTGATGTAAGTGTGCGCGGACAAACAAGTAAATCGTTTTCAGGTCAGCAAGCCGCAAACCGCTGCCTATCCAAGCAGCGTTCCTGTGTAAGCCGAGAGAAGGGAAAGGTGGCAAGTTCGAGTGGCGCTAGGAGCAGTAGCGGCTATAAAGCTCGCAAAGGGAATATTCAAGTCAACCAGGCATGACAACTGCTGACTTTACTCCACTTTCTTGTGGAGGCCTGAGAAGGGGCAGAGCGGCGGCTTCAATGGGCATTTTGGCAGTCGTGGTTGTCTTGGCCACGTGTTTATACGAATGGAAATGGGTTAAGAGGAGAGGGTGACCAGCAGTCAAAGGGGGAGGGTACTCGACGAAAACACGGCCCAGAGGAAGGGGAAAGCATTCGGAAGAGGGAACAGTTATACGTAGGTCAGAGAAAATTTCACTAGAGAAGGGCGAGGAGAATTTCAAAGTTGCTCAACCGAAGATCACAGAAGTTTTGACGAAAAACGAAATAACAGCCGTTTCTCACCCCCATACTTGCCCAACCTACCCCCTCTGACCCCTCTTTATTCTCATGGATGAAGATAAACCCCAATGAAAAGCGTTTTCGAAAAGTCTAAAAGGTTAATAAAAATCGCTGGAGGCATTAAGTCTCAATAATAAGAATGTTTGCGCCATTGGAAGACCCGTTGGGACTACTGCCTATCATATACATAACAGTACCTTGGAAGGTATTACTGTTTTTACGAATATATCATTGTGAATTTTTGAGGTTCTTCTCATACAAGTACTATACCAGTGCATCAACTTAATAGGGAAGGCCCTTACCGCTGCAATCTTCAGGAACGCTTCTATGTGGGAGCAAAGAATTGAGAACCCTTATGCGACGACTAGTATATTTATAGGGGTTAACGCTATCACGGTTAACCCTACAGCGAGAGCATGTGTGAGTCAATCTCAGGAAGGTGATTGGCCAGACCAGATTTGAGGAGGCAGAAGGTGCTAGCCACCACTAGAGGTTGAGCGTTGGCGCAGTTTGTGGCACCCGTGTTTGGCTGTCCCAGAGGCGGACTAAGATCTGTAACCTCGTGCGTGGCGGGGCGCAAAAGGTGGAAGGCCCTGCGGCGTCATTACGCCAGTGTACTGTTGGGGCTGTGAGGCATAACGCCAATCTAGGAGAGAAAAAGGCTTTATTTGAGGGCAAGTGTCCCAAATTTTTAGCAGAAAATGGTTCCCACACTCACCATCTCGCAGATGATCATGTACACTTCGGAATATCAACGTCCTCCAACTTATTCTCCATTCTGTTGGGTGGCTGATGCAGGCCAATAAACCAGAAATAGAAATTCCATTCACTCCTGCCCTTGTCCGACATTTATTTCTGCCTTTAGTGTACACTAGCCGTTTAGCGGCTGCTTACGGAGCTCGAGAGCTAACCCCGAAACACAATGGAACGAGTGAGTTTCGTAACCAATCGCTGAGCGTCTGTCTACTATTATACAGATGTTTATACATACATATGATATTACATGCACAGGCATGTGTATATCGCAGCCAATCGGTATATTGATCTGGCACTGGCATACATCGCTCTGCGCAGTCACCTCCTAGCTGGTGTTACTGATGGGCGTTACTGTTGCAGTGCTTCGTCCCCATAATTATCGTCTTGTTAGATTGGCGGATGGGACTTTTCCTATCTTAGTCCTGCGGAATGTGTGTTAGATTCAGTGCGCCTAGCGCAAGGAACATATATATCTGCTTAAAATATAGAGGGGTACTGCCTTTCTTTTTCCAATTCCTATTGGCAGAGGCACTTGAGCTATATCTTGGCTTTCGTTACTCAGTTACCTATTCAAGACGGAGGATTCCAGGTACTTCCTCGGTACCCGACTGCTGCCTTTGGTTTGTGCAAACCCACACATCCATATTTTGTGAGAAGATCAGCTCTTCCTGCGGCTGTCTTAACGAACAGCTCTCGACTCCTCCTGTCGCTGCATCACGTCAGTAATCAGACCTGCGGCTGTGACACAACCAAACTCCTCCATTACCGTAGTGTGTGCGTAGGTTAGTAACTCGCCCAATCTGATGGTGGAGGTGTTTCTTTTTTTCGCATGACTCGCTAGCCAAATAGCCATGCACTAGATGACGTCATCCCATTACGCGCTGCGCCAAACATGGCGGCCACAGCATCTCCAGACACCCACGCGTACGTGCGCATGCTGCAACCAGTCAATGCAGTGGATCAGATAAGGGAGGAGGGGGAGGCTAACCAGTCTGTGGCAGGCGTTGCGGGGGCGTGTGCGTCCATAAGAAAGGCCGCGTATAGGTGGAGGAGGGGTTGGTATGCCTATGCGCTAAGTCACGTCGCGCCAGCCATCTGCGGTAGTACTGACTCTATCTCGACAGCGGGTTCAGGTGTGTGATAAAGTTCATGGCTGACATCGTCAGAAACCTCGGTCCCTAGTCCCAACCCGAAATCTATCCATAGCTTCCTCGGAGGTTTGCGCCATCCCATCCGAACTACAGGTGACTCCTCCCTTCCTTGCCCTTTTTTGCTAACATCTCCTAGTCCACACTTCAAGAATTAAGACAGACGTTAGAGTGAGAAGTCGAATTTAAATCATCTTAGACATATGTACGTTAACGCTGAGTTAACCTACCAATCAAAGGAATCACCAATTTGGCTGATTCCATTTTATTCAGTACCTAGCCTATTCACCTTCCCAGGCGTCTAGCTCGAACACTGGTTACCTAGTTTTCTGCGGACTTTAAACTTCTCAAGGTCACTGAATTCCATTACACAGTCTCTGGTGACGCAACAACCACAGCTACTACCACGCACCAATTGACCTGCGGATGGGGACCTTTTGCTAAAACCGTAAAGTACACTTTTTTCGACTACAAACACCACTCTTTAAGGACCACACACCTTACCTCACCAAAATCCTATGTGAGTTGGTGTCATACACCTCACATTAAGATAGCTATTCAGGTTGGCGTAGGATTGGGTTATCCCCTTCCAAACCAAGTCCGTAATTTCCCCATTAAAGGTAAAAATTACGTCAGTTTTATTGCAGTGAGTAAATCTAAACACCAGATTTCGGCTAGTTCCGTCTCAGCCTTTCCTTATTTCACTCACACTCTCCACCAGTGACAAGTCTAACTAGAAACCCAGGACATGGCCATGCAAACCTCTAATCGCATGTCAAAATGACGGGCTTTCCACGGGCCAGTGAGCGAAGGGCTAGGGGGTATGCAAGTGCGAGTGCTTTCGGATTGGTTAAGCGGTCTATGCGAGCGAAACCGGCTATCACCGAGGCTGCGTGAAGTGTTGTGTCCTCACTGAGGTCAGGTGGATGAAGCGACGGAAACGTAACCTGCACCGCGGGATAAGTTTGTACTGTGTGTGTGTTTGCGAATGAGATGGCGAAGAGGGCAATCGGTGGGCGACTGGCGAGGTTTGTGTACATAGACACAGCCGACTAATGGCCCCAGTATAAGTTGTTTTTGTTTACATGCAAACGCTGCCCCCCTCTAGCCTGCCCACATGCAAACCAATTTGACATCGATCGAAGCGAACAGGCCACAGTGCCGGGGAACAGGTCAGGAGACTAAGGAGGGCGATCGCAGGAACAGGCACCGTATTGGCCTTAGGTTTTCATTCGAGGCCATCTCCCGAGCCAGCCGCAGAAAGGGGGTAATAGAGACACAACAGCCGCTGTATGGCGAGTGCTGCAAGAAACATTCCGCAATTTGAAAAAGACCAGTAATCACTCGCAACATGCCATTGAGTCCAATTTCAATTATTTTCAGTCACGCTAGGATGCCGACTCTGTCATGAGCTTCATTCTGACCGCTGCGAAAAAGTTGATTCTGTAAAAAATGGCTACTTTCATCATTGATTTTGACTGCCTTTATAAATTCAAATATATTTTATGGAAAGCATGCACGAAAAATCCTCTCTTGTACTTGTTTGATAGCAAATTATGCCTTCTTCAAATTTTATTCTTAAAGGAAGGGTTTCCTTCGATTTAAAAAAAGTTTCAAAATTTGCCGAATAATTTTGAGACCAACCGACTAAATGCAAGTTTTACAAACTGAATGCTGTGTTCATCGTGTTTACGGAAAACTATGTTCTTGCCTACGGTTTGAGGATGTATTGCATAGCTCTCATATAATTTCGCAATATACATTTATCATGCTGTATAAATCAGTGGCAGCATTAATAGGTTGACGGATAAGATGTATTATGAATGAACAACGCACACTCATAAAAAAACTCGAAATTAGGCATTTTTTTAAAACCGAAGGAAACCCTTCCTTTAAGAATAAAATTTGAAGAAGGCATAATTTGCTATCAAACAAGTACAAGAGAGGTTTTTTGCAAGCATGCTATCCATAAAATATATTTGAATTTACAGAGGCAGTCAAAATCAATGATAAAAATGTATGCTATTTAGGCAGCCATTTTTTTACTGAAACAACTTTTTCGCAGCGGTCAGAAAGAAGCTCATCACAGAGTCAGCATCCTAGTCTGATTGAAAATAATTGAAAGTGGGCTGCATGATAAACAGTATTGCAACTCTACTCAGTGTTGGGTAGCGAGTGATTACCGGTCTTTTTCAAATTGCGGAAAGTTTCTTGCAGCACTCGCCATACTGTACATACAGCGATTGTTGTGTCCCTATTACCCTCTTTCTGCGTCTGGCTCGGGAGATGACCTCGAATGAAAAATGTATAGGCCGCAACTGCCAGAAAACCACATGCCTACTCCGGGTAGTGTGAGAAGATGGCTACCGGCTTCAAAGACGTCCATCAAGTACAGGAAAACTTTTCAAGGTTTCGGGCAGGTGTCTATCGGTCTCTCGCCCTGTTTGAGCATTTATCTGCTGGCGAAACTGTGCGAGTAACTATTCGCCCTTAGCGCCCTTCGGAGATGTTGCAGATCAGCAGCCCTAACTTCTGGTTCATTGGGATTCCTTTCGACAAGCTGGTACAGAACTGGGTTTTTGACTGATTGGGTGTTTGCTGTTGAAGCTCAGTACTTGTGTTGTATTTTTTCGCTTTCTCAAGCACTTCCGGTTTTAAAGGAGGGTGTTAAAAAGCCAACTGGTAGTTTTCTTCCTCCTTCCTTGTCGTTTGAATTCGAGCAAGTGATCCCCTCAGATAACAACAAATACCGAGACTAGAACGTTACCATAATGGTAGCGAAAGTTCGATTCACAGTGGGTAAGTCAGAAGGAGAAAGGGCGCTAAATGAGAGAGGTTTATCTGTGATCTGACGTTTTCGATAGTTATCTCGTCTATCCATCTTCAGAATGTGAATACTCTGGCTCCTGACTCTCGCTATATGCCGCTCCTTTCGTTCGCTGCGTGTGTGGTGAGCGGTTATTAGGGGACAGGTGACGACGAGGCGGGGGGAAGCCAAACAAACACTGACACCCTAGGTGCAGACCGTCGTAATGCAGAGCAGAGCGCGAGGGACGGTTACCAGGCGGCTGGTACGGCGAGCCGTTACAACGTAGAGACGCGGGCTACAGAGAGCGGCTCAAACTGGATTGGAAGACTACGCCCGCGGGCGAAAGGAGCGGCGTATAACGAGAGCTAGGTGCCAGAGTATTCACTCTCTGAAGATGGGTTGACGAGATAACTATCCAGAACGTCAGATCACAAATAAACCTCTCCCAGTGAACGCCCTTTCTCCTTCTCAACAGAACGTTAGTCTGTGGTGTCGGAAGACCAGCAACTTGAAGCATCGTGGGGCCACATCAGTTACGAGTCCCGATATCAGCGAACTCGCTCATCCTTCGAGCAGGCGCAAGCTAAAGATGGAGCAGGAAGAAAACAACGAGCCAACTTTTCTTGGTATCCTCGTTTATCACAACAAGCTCGACGGCTTCAGGGATTCATGATGTGGAGCCACCACGCTTTTGTAGCTTCAATCAGTGCAATCGACTAAATAACCTCAGCGTGACGAAAACGTACCCCTTAAAGGTACGATCGGCTGCGTATATAGGTAACTAAATTATATCAGTTTGGCGGCACTAATTAGGTTATACCGTTATCCTTTCTGGTCTGTAGTCTAATCTCAAAATATTTTTGTTGTGCTATGATTGTGATTTTTCAATGCGCTTCCTTCGACGCGGCTGTAAAATTTAGATTTGAGTAGATGTCTAATTTACCTCCCAGTAAATTGTTTAAATAATCTAATGTTTTCGCGACAAAAGCGTGCCATAAATAAAAAACGAAATTTACCTACTTGCATTGCGTACTTATAGTTTATTTGATTTTTATGTTAAGTTTTCATTTTGTTTTTAGTCTACTATTGAGTTTTTTTTATTGTTAAAGTTTAGATTTCTTTTTAGTTTACTCAGTTTACTTTATTGTAAGCTACCTGTTCGTAGGTAGTTCAGTTAGATTTTAGTTTAGTTTAAGATTCATTAGCGACATGTCGTTTGTCTTCGAGTTAAAATCTTGGTAGGATTGTGTCGTGGGGTCGTCTGGGGAAAGTGTGAAGCGCGCCCCGCAGGCATACGAACGAGTGATTTTAAGGGAGAGAACGGACGGGGCATGCCAGGGAAGAAATTAGAACCCAATTTGCATGCTCATCAAAAATGTTACGAGGGCAAGTTGGCTCGCGTACTCAAACCTTGGGAGAAGACACTAAAGGTAGCTTTAATATCATCGCTAACCCCCCGCCCGACCAACGGCGAACGCGTGCATCAAGGAGGGTGTGCCCAAACCTCGGGCGTGGTCACTGAGAGACATTTTTCAGTAGTATCGCCAAATTAACTAGAAAAAAAAGCTTAGCAAAGTACAAAAGGCAGGGAGATCAGGCAAATCACCCTACTTAAAATTTTTAAGAAATCGGTAGTTTTCGAGGGTAGTTCAAAAGGCCAATTTTGCTCAGTTTTCCGATTTTAGCAGTTCTGGAATGTGTTTGCCTTCGGAGAACCGTTCTGCATTCCAATGTCATCAGAAAATCCTTGTTAGGTCGATGGATGGCGCGTTGAAAACCAGAAGTGTAAGGGTAATTCAATCTACTTAAAAAAATTAAGTAGGTAGTTATCATACATAAGGACCCAAAAAAGACCGCTAGAGACAACCTCACCAAAATCTTTACTATTTTACTTTATCTTCGTTTAGATAGGTCGGTTTATTTTACTTACTCATATTGTAGTTCAGTTTTTAATTTAGTTTTCAGTTCAGTATTATGTTTTACTATTTTATTTTAGTTTTAGATAAGTTTTTAGTCAGGTGAGTTTAGCTTATTTGATTTTAACCCTCCTTAGTTATCTTCCTCTGTTTTGCAGTTTTGTTTTATATTTATTAGTGACACGTGGTTTTATTTTATTTTTTAATTCTCTTCACTTTATTCTCGGCAATTCTCATTTGTTTTGCTTTGTTCCACAAGCTTGAGCAGTTCCCAATAGTCGGGTAGTTGCACATTTTACTTATGGCGCGCTTTTTTGTTTCAAAACAAAAAAAAATAAATAACTATCCTTTCTTTCTACTTTTATAAGCTCTGAGTTTTTATTTACATTCCACTTCCTCTCTATTACACCAACTGTATAATCGTTATTACACCTGGTCCCGTATCACGCAAGTCTGCGGTTTTCTCGTGCTGTTCTCGGAGGTTAATTAGATGTCCGCCCAGTCTTGTTATAAATGACTACTCAAGCCATAATATTTGTCTAGCCTTTCTTCTTCCTATTTTATAGTGATTTGCGTCTTTTTCGCAGTTTCTGCCCCCAACGGAGTAGCGTTCAGATTTAAGGTAGTGAAATGCGTATTCAACTAATATATACTATGTCTGCTTATCAGAAGGCCTTAAGGATTGCTCACCTCCATTGCAACATGAATGGTATCTCATATGGTGTCATCTCACTCGCGTAGGGGAATTCATTCCTTTACGTAAGAGGGCTGTACAGCTTGTAGTTTGACTGAAAAATATCCCAAAATTCGGATGCCTTTGTGATAAATACTAAAAAATAGAGGTTAGGGCTAAATTAAAGTCGTTGTGAAGATCAGGGTCCAAACACGGAAATAGGTACCAATCCGAGAATTTAGCGCAAGCCCCTCCCCTGTAGTGCCGAGAGCAGCCCAATGCCTGACGAGGAGGCGTGGTGCACAAGGGATCGCTGTTTGGGTTTGTAATTGTTAGGACGGCCTAGCACGCGAGTTATCACTTGGGCCATCCTGAGAGTAAGAGACCAAAGGAAGTCTACATGTCAGTGGAGGCAGGCAGAAAGGGACAAGAATGCAGCCTTCAAAGGGCGCACACCACGCGGGGATGCAAGGAAGCACGCGCATGTGAGACCACCGCAGATCGGGTTCTGACATCGGAAGGTCACGCTGAGGACACTGCTGATGGCTGCCTCCATCGGCCACTCGTGGAGAGCCAATAGGGAACAATGACCTTTCAATAGCGAGACTGTGAGCAGAAGGGCCCTCTGCTGCTAGGACACGACACTGTGTTGCCGAAAAGCGCTACCGACGATCCGAAATTCTGCTGCTGGAGACACAGGACTATATTGCCTTAGACGAGAGACTACTACCGAGGTGAGGCCGACTACAGACCACATGCTTCTGACGGGCACAGAAGACCAAGATGCTGGACACACAGAAGACAGAGCAAAATAGTGGCAATAAACAATTAACTTCTCTCCTGTTCTGCCTCCTCTTCCTACCACGCAACTGGGGAATATTACCGGGATTGACACAGGAACATACAAGGTTATAACAGTAATGGTGTGGGAAAACAATGCGAAAATTCCTATTGCTTATGTTGCAACAAGGTAAGGAGCTTTTTGATTTTACAGGCGTCCGGGAAGAGGCGTGAGATTACGCCGCAGCAGATAGGTCATCCTAACAAGGGTAGAATATTGACCCCACTATTGAAACTATAGGTGGAGAATCCCAACCCCTAACACTAACGTATTCCTTAAACTCTAGCTCCAACCCCAAGGCTGGACACCTAACCTTAACCCTAAAATGCTGAACCGCATTTTGAAATCCTAATCCTAAAGGCATACGCCCTTTCACAACTGTTCCAGGCAACTGACAATAAAATCATCTACTTAGGAAGAAGAAGTAGGCAGTTGCTGAATAAAATCCACAACCTTGTGGGGTAAAACCCTATCGTAACCCCTCCTTAGGTGAAATCATGCTTTCGTATGTGAATAAGCATTGCTTCAGATAGTCCGCGTGCTGGACGGTAGTTCGGTCGCACTCTTCAACTCAAACTACACCCTTGTGAATTCACCACAACCATCTACCCGTTTCTTTTCTTCGTGCCTCCCTTGCATTACCACAGCTGACTGCTAGTCCTCCTCGGTTGCTGTTGGCAGGAGCCATAATTCAGTGAGTCAGTTGGAATGTGCGCTTCCGGAAATTTAAGTAAACAGCTCTACGTAGCCTTTGTAGTGGCTCTGAAGCCCGACTCCCTCTAAACTGTTGACGCCACAGACGAGGTCACTCCCCGCCTAGGACCTCGCGCGAAGGCAGGTCTCGAGGGCTATGCGTAAACTGACGCCGGCGAACATGCGCACCGTGCCTCCCCGTCCTGGCCTTAATCCACAGTAGCTTGAGCTCAATCCGTGAAATGCGATGCCCACTTTAGTAGACTAGTCTAAACCCATCGGCCGTCAAGGCCAATTCACAAGGACCTTAACGCGCTGATTGCCTCCAGACATCACTTTGGACACTGCCCCGTTCGGATGCACACCTACGCTCGTCTAAGCATCAAATATCCTCCTACCCATTATCCATTCCTGCTGTACAGAATAAATTATGTCTAACATTCTGGCCTTCCCATGACTGCTCTTTTTCTAAGCAACTGGGCCTGAAGCTCGTGGTAACAAGGGGTAACTTTATAATCCTTAACCATCCTCAATACTTCTTCTGACTTGTTCTTCTGATCTCCGGTCCTGAAAATGATCCCGCAGACTCTATGAAAACCATCCTTCGATTGACTTCGACAGACTTGATATGTTACCTTTTGTGACTGCAGCTAACATTCACCCTCCAATAGATTCTCTCCTGTGAGAAACCACTTCAGAAACCCTAATTTCCTTTTGTTTTGTTTTCACTCCATCCTCAAATAGCTTTCGTGTGACCCAGGACTTTGCTAACTGAGAACATATAAAGGTTGGTTAGTTTCATCAGGAAAGTCCCATTGTTTGTGTTGGCACTTTAACCAGCCTTCAAGAGTAGAGAGTGTAATTAGAAAAAAAGCAGTTTCTGAACAGTTACTACAGAGGGTGGATGTGTTTTTTACTGCACTCCAGACTGATAGTACCTTGAGTCGGGATGAGAGATTTATCAGGCAATTTTAATTGCCACCGACACGCGCAAGATGAGAATTTCAGTTGTTACTTGAAAGACTCACGCAGCATACAGCCGAAAACACAGTTTTCGTTCACTGCGTATAGAAACCTTTCAGTTACCTTCGTGCCAGACATGTGAGGCAGGTTGCCCTTTTCTTTTAACCTTAGGGTAATAGTCTATTTCAGATACCAACAGGTAATCCACTAAACCAACGATCCTGTAATACGGGAGCGTTAGTAATGGTACCTTATTTAGTTTTTTTTGATTTATTACTTTAATTCTTGATTAAATGTAATTTATTTACTTTATCATTCAGCATTTTATTAATTTTTTAATAAGTGCACGCTTTCGTTGCTATTTATTAGCTTTTTGCAATAATTTTATCTTCTATTTCCTGTTTTGTTTCAAATAATTCTTCCATTTTCTCTCCTACACTGCCATAATGATTCCCCGTATAACTCCCATTACCACCAGTCCCGTATTATACAATTCCGGGGTTACTGGTTTTCGTGGTGGCACCTATAATAAACTGTTGCTAAATACAATCTAGAATGACGACTAGGTATACCTTGCACAGTTTGCACGCAAGCCTACTATAGCTTAGTCGGTAGAGCCGAAATTTAATGCAGCTTGCTTCAATTAACTATGCTAATTGTGAGTGGGTAAGCGGTCGTGTGGCGATACGACGGACCAAAATCAGGTGAGACAGTTATCTGGACAAGCTCTCAGTGAAGTTACACGCAGCATCGCAAGCCCTCGCAGCAAGTGCACCCCCAGGCAAGGGTTTATCCGCGGCCGCTGTTGAGATACTTAGTCCCCCAGCCCTTGCATACTTTATCATCTTCAGCCAGTCCGCTGTGTCGATAGACTCCGAGCGCTCACAAGGGTGTCTAGGTGCTTATGTTGACAAGAGAAAGGATTTCCAAATGAGAATTCAGGGAAGGCAAAGTATCTTGGAACAACTCAAATCAAGCAAATCTGCCAAACCAACTTAATAATTAAGTCAGCCTAGCAGTCATTATGGTGGATTCTAGATGATTGCTTAGGAAATCCTGCTTGGGCAGTCAACTTTCTCCCGTATTGGTGGATTCCATATGAGCGAAAAGTTGAGCGGGTAATATCGATCCAAGTGTGATTCAACTCATGGCGTGAAGCGGGCGTTTGTAGCTTAGCGGTAGAGCATTAGCCTCCGGCAAAGGCTTTCTCTGATGCGTGGGTTCAAATCCCGCCAAACGCCTAGAGTTTTTCACACTTGGGTCAACTCAAATATCTTGGAACAGTTTTTTGTTGCGAGAAAAGAGTTCGGCAAAGGGCTCTATCAAGCGCTAATTGGTAGTTTTGTCTTCAAACAAGTTGTGTCAGTTTGTGTCCGATGTTAGGAAGCCTTGACTCGGGGATGTGTCCCCTGTCCTCTCCAGCCAATCAACTGAAATGGCGCGCATTGATTGGCTTCGAGCCTGCGCGCACCCCAAACGGCGAATCGACCGAGAGCTTGAGGAGAACAAGGCAAGGCGGACGCCTCCAGTGGTGATTGAGCAAGAGTGCGGTGAAAGTTGCCACGCGCGGGAACCTGAGGTTTGGCAAGCGGTGGTGCTGAGCGCGGGCTGCCACAAGCCATGTCTATCTGATTGTCACTGGTCATCAAATGCATGGCCATGAAACTCTCCGTGTTGCATGTGATGTTTCATCGATGAAGGCTGCCGCGCGTGAATACAGCGGAAATGGTCCTTATCTGAGAAGAAGATGACTCGATCACTGGGACAATACTTATATTAGCCTGACGTTTCGAAATCCGTCGCGGATTGGTCATCAGAGACAGTAGTATGAATAGATAGCAGGAACGGGTAATGCATGCACAGAAGTTTGTAGTAGTTACAGGATACAGTCATTACTTAACACATAAAGTGACAGTTAACGTTAATTGCCTTCTTGCGCATGGATTGTTCGTTGGGCGACATGCGGGCTCTGACCTGTTGAACTTTAATCACGCGTGGTGGACTCGCACCACTTGGAGGTGGAGTCGCACACAGGCCAGAGGCAACCATAAGGCATCAGATATTGAAGCCGAAAGACCCACTGCCGTGGCAAGAAATATTCTGGAGTCATCTACAGGATCTGGTGCAGTTGCAAGCAAAGCAAATGTGTCGGAGAAACTGGCAGACTTCTTAAGACGCGAATTGCCGAACATGCGGCAGCAGTGCGGTGAAGTGATGTCAATTCTCAAGATGCGGCTCATTCGACGAGACCGGGCCACGCATTCAAATTTGATGAGGCCGAAATTCCCGCAAGAGGTGATAGTCGAGTGAGCCAAGAATTACTTGAGTCATGGTTTACGGGCCCCCAATCCATAAACAAGTGCAATGATTGGCCCAATCCATATTCGGTGCTCAGACTAAAATTGGCCAAAGCATGTCGCCACTTAGCGAACGGACAGGCCACCGCGTTATCCTACGCCAACACCGGAGGGCGAGATGGCCAAGCAGTCATCAAGCCTGAGTCCACCACGCGTGATGAAAGTTCATCAGGTCAGAACCCACATGCCGTCCAACAAACAATCCATGCGCAAAAGGGCAATTAACGTTAATTATCGCTGTATGTTTGCAGTAATGACTGTATCCTATAAATACTGAAAACTTCTGTGCATGTATTACGCGTTTCTGCTACCACTTTCTGCTAATGTCCCTGAGGATGAATCCGCGACGGATGTCGAAACGTCAGGTGAATAAAAGTATTGTCCTACCGATGGAGTAATCTTCTTCTCAATTACTTCCTTGAACTCACATGTTTGCGTAACTCTGCACTGTATTTACAGAAAAAAACCTAATGTAAACACATCTCGGTCAATCTCTGGTGAATGTTGTCCGGAAAATAACGCTACTACACCCCTAACAAAGGCTCTAATTGGACCTTCTGCCAAACCTGTGTTTCTAATTAAGGCAACTGCAAGGAGTTTCAATCATCAATGAGGCTCGCAGCCTACCCTGCTTTTTTTCGAATACATCCAGTTAGAACATGGTAGTCTGTAATTTCGTCAGCTATTAGTCACTAGCTGTTGACTGTCATTTGGACTGTCGCGAACGATGGTTTCTACTGTGGGTCGAGGATGGTGACCGGAGAGTGAATCTGTAGAAGATCTAAGTAGTGAACAGCAATACAATCAACAGGCTTATTCCCAAGTTGTAGAAAAAGACAGAAGGCACCTGTTGAAGGGGGATTCATTGTGCGCAGAATTCCCAGTTGCTGTCCCAGGCTACAGTGTTCACTGGCGCAGCCAGGATTAGTGTTGACTGCGTCCACTCATGTCTGAGCGAGCGGCTGCTGTAGCGGTCACTGCCTGCCTGACGCCTGGTTTTCCTGTCATGACCTCAATCCGTCTAGACCTCAAGGTCGTGGCCGCAGCCAGACTTATTAGCGCATGAGACACGGTCGCCCACGTCGATGTCTACCCACATGATGTCCAACCAACCTTTAAGGCTGACCTAGCCAATGAAAGCTCTCTCTCTGTCTACTGGCCTGGCTGCCGTCAAACCAGCACTTGGACTCAACTGGCTCTCCTAGTCGGTTGTATGCTCTCCAAGTCAAACCTCTTTCCATGAGACGAGTCGGTTTGTTCTGTCGCAGAATTGTTGCCGTTGGATGCGGTGCCAGTATGAGGTTCAGGACAAGGAGGAAAAGAAAATATTCTGGATGATGTGCTAGAGGGTTGGGCTGATGGGGCAGAAGGGATAGGGGACTGGAGGGCTCGTCCAGCGAAGTTTCTGGCAAAGCAGCTTTGAGGCGGTCCACGCTCACGGTCTCCTCGTGAATTCTACGCTGGATTCGGATGGTTATCAGCCCTCGAGGAACAACCCGGAAGGTTCCGTCGTAGGGTGGCCACAAGGGCTGGCGAACTCGATCACATCGCAGAGCATGTCCCAGGTCTTTTTCCAGATAAGACTCGGAGACTGAGGGCTTGGGTGAAGCCGAAGATAATTTCCCCAAAAACTGCCAGAGGCGATTCAAGTGGTTGGTAGGATCATTGAAAGCACCTTGATGGAATGGCGAGATCGTCTCCTCAGGAAGTCGGAGAGTGGCACCGAAAACTAGTTCAGCCGTGGAACATTCAAAGTCCGACTTGAGAGCGGAGCGAGTATCCAACAAGACCAGGGGAAGATCTTCCATGCAGTTCTCCAGAGCAGCCACGGTGCGTAAGGAGGCATTCAGCTGGTGTTGAAAAGGCTCGACCGTCTCATTGGTAACCGGATGATAGACTGTATTGCGGATGCGAGTACAGTCTAAAAAGTAGAGAGGGGGCTAGGAAAGATGAGACTCAAATTGGACGCCACGATCAGTCATGATGTTTGAGAGAGCGCCAAAGATGGCAAACCAAAGACTGCGGGAGGCCTTAACCCAGTGGAAGCCTCGACGATAGGCAGAGAACTAGCCTCTAGTCACTGCGTGAATCGATCCACACACAAAAGGAGGCAGGAGCAGGGGGCCAACAATGTCCAGGTGGATGTGGCTGAACTGATCTGTCCCCAGGAGTAATAAGTAGAAGGAGGCGAAGCCGGTTCTGATCGTAAGAGTCTTTATTCAGGATAACACAGAGACAGCGGAAGCCTTAGCTTCTCCAATACAGCCTATTTATGAGGTTCTGACCTTCTAGAATTCTCCTGGCCCAATAACATGCGACCGCTGTTCTGGCCTGCCACTGATGGATATTTTGCCGCGCTGTGTGAGTGGTCGTTACGTATGCCTTCTAATCGATAGTTCCCAAGCTGCGTGAACGGTTGTCGCGTGTGCACGCTGATCGATAACTCCTCGGGCTGTGTTAGCGGTCGTTAGCGTTCGCCGTTTGCCTGTGTGCATGACTCCAGGCCGTGGGCTCTGATTGCATAGCCGTTCGCGTCTCATTAACATGAACCCTGCGCCAGGGCCGGACAATATGTCAATGGATGCCCTTTAGTGCCGGTGGACCTCGCTCCGTTTACAACTGAGGCAATCCAGTGTCCAAGCCTTACGTTTCTTAGGCATCCTAGGCCAGCGGAAGCGGTCGGAAACCAGCTTACCTGTAGCTCGACTCCCAGGGTGATAAACGATGTGCAGGAATGAGAAAATTTTGTGGAGAAGGGGGATGGCACAAATGGATGACGGGGTGCGATGGAGACGTCACAGAGAATGGTTCAGGTGCCAATAAACATTGGCAATTCCTGGAGTTTGAGTCCAGAAACATACTTGACACAGGGTGAACCAACTCGGCGTTGTTCGACAGCCATCTCAGACAGATCGATCCCGTGAGTTAGTTGCAGATATGCAGTGGAGGGTGTGGACAGTGCGCCAGCGCCCTCACTGCGTAACCCGTCAGTGTGGTGGATGTCTGAGCCAGGTGAGAAATCTCTCTCGGGTTGTTTTTTTCCAGATTAAGATCGAAGAGCAAAGCACAACGGCTTAACTTCCGTGAATATGGTGAGGTCCCTCGCCCTCCAGAACCGCAGCAAGCCTTCAACCCTTTCCATCTGTATCTCCTGGTTATATCACTCGTATTGGACATCACGTACAGTTGCCTGATTGTTTATTTACCCCACCCTCCAACCTCGGATTGGAGGACTTTTAAAAGTTGTTGATATTGACAACAGAAGGTTCCCAAAATCACAAGTCAGGGAAGATGGAATAAACTGAAACAACTTTACTGTGGGAAAAGGATCTGTGCGAAAGCTGCGTCCCGCACCAGTTGCCAGCCATGTCTGCACGCCAGGTGTATCCATGCAGCTCTGTTTTTGTGAGGCCTTGACTGCGGGATGAATGCTCTGTCGTCTGCAGCCAATCACGTGAAGCGGGCGTATGTGCTAGCTTCGAGCGTACGCGCGGCGAGTCAGCAACGCTCGTGAGAAAGGACAAGAGGGCGCAGCATGCGAGACTTGGCGAACGAAAGCAGCACAGTGGCGCTGAGCGCGCGGACTCCTCGCGTCTCCTTTTCTGAAATGGTTGTTTTAACGTGACGGGCTCACCTCCACCGCCGCCACCGCCGCCGCGGTTCTTGCTAGCTCGACATTCAGGTTGTTCGACCTATTAACTTCATCAACACACGGGATTTTCTTATTGCTCTTATTGCATGTGATTCGTACGGCATCGTTCGACTGTTCCTGAGAACGTGGCTGCTCGCGTTAAGGGTACTGCCAGGTCTCACGTGCTTTTCACGGCGAGATGACGCGGCAAGTAGGGCGGACGTAAAGGCTGCGTGACAAAACGCTCTGGTGTTGGCAATCGCTGAGAGGGAGGTGCGTCTTTTTAGTATTTCAGGTGAAGGCAGGTCAGGCTATCACTGAAAGGTAAAAACTTCACGCTGTCCAGATGCATATTAGCAGGGGAAGGCGACCACCTGCAGCGACTGACATTATATCCCGGAGAGACAGAGAGATGGTCGTGCCTGTGAAAGCAGAACCGAAAAAGGCATTCGCAGAACCTTATGTTGCATCACGCAATTTGCGTGCTAAAACGACCTGTAAAAAGGTTGCAACTGTACTACTTTGCATGCATAACTGTACCATTGAAATTGAGCTTTTATGTGCTTCTCTCCTTTACTCCTTCACAGACAGCATTTTGTTCATCGCCGTGCTGGCCCGATGTCCAGACCGGAACTTAGATTACAACATCAACTGGGACAGAATTCATTCAGGTACCTCTCTGTTACTATGTAAATTGTTTTCACTGTGCAGTGAAACCAGCCTTGTCAAGGCTCAAGTCCTGATTTCCATGGCTCTTTCTGGGGAAGCAACTTTCAGAAGTAGTCACTAAAAATGGATTTTAGAATTTTGAACCCACCGGTTTTTTCGAGACCCTCCCCTTCCTTTCAAGCTTTCTCAAAAGCCGAGTAAATTAGCACGTTCTCAGTCTACGTACGTCAGCGTTATCCGGGCGCACAAGCAGCTTATCAAAACCTCTAGCGCCAACGCATCTGTATTCACGAATTCACGCAGTTACGAGCAGGTCGTACGAACTTTAAATCAGTCATTTTTTGAGAGCGCTGTGCAATTTTCGAAATCCTAGATAAAGTGCTTATGATCAATGTTCAAGATATTTATAAGCTTTCCTCTTTTTAAACCATACGATCAGTGTTATTGTCAGGGATTTTTAATCTGCATATACATTTTTGTTCTCTTTCTCTGCTCCTCTCGTATTTAAAATGCTCAGACATTTCTGCAGCCTATTATTACTCGGTAGGTCTTAAACTAACTTTAAATTGTTTGAATATCTTTATCCTCTACGTACAATGCATTATAGGATTTCAGTGAAATATGACTTTTCCTACCTGACAATGAGAATACGCATCAGTCCTTAAGTTTCAAGTCTCATTCCACGCCTGGTATTACCTTACTCTGAATGAATAACAAAACTACAGCCAAAGAATTAGTATAGAGGTATCTTATGATTACCGTACTTTTAATGCGCTAGTTTAATTATAGTGTACTCTATTTTACGTAATCATTTATATCCTCTTTTTAAGTGTCATAGGTTCCGCGAACTTTTAAATATAATCAAAGTGCTCTGGGAGCATTATTTGGATCATCGTCAGACTATCATCTGCAGAAAAAGGCATATGCAATGATTCATAACAAATATTCGCCATTTTTCTGATTTACGACGGGTTCTAAAACCTTACTTCCCGAATTTTCGCGCACTGTGGTGACTCAGTCCACGCAGGCCGGCCGCCCTGTTAATGCCGACTCACACAAAGGCCGCTTCAGATGCTGTGGTGATCCCCACGGTCACCTAGCATCAAATGCGCACTGTGGCCGGCGGTTGCTCGCTCGTCTGACAGTCAAATTCTTCTTACTTATTCTTCTTTTTTTCTGTACAAAATAAGCTGCTCCTATCACTCTGGCCTCCAGTGTGTACTCTGTCCCTACGGAACCGAGCCTGAAGATCGCATTTGCGTGGGTTTTACCTACTTACCCCCTTGTGATAGTACTTATAGATGTTTGCTATAAGTACTAAACAGACTTCACGTAGTAGTAGTGACCACGGATTTCTCGCTCCTAATGAGTGGAATACGGGCGCTTCGTCAATTCGAAGGATTCCGTCCAGCTCCCTTGAGGGTGACTACTGAGGACCAGTGTTTATAATCTGAAAGACGGTACTGACAAATAAACGTTAACCTGGGTTAGCCCCAAGTCTAGCTTACTTGTTGTCATTATTAGACCATACCTTACTCCCAGACACCTACGTTCCGATACGCCTGCTCCGATCGAGTTACTGCTTCCGTTCATCCTGCCACAGAAACAACGGGCTAACAATTCAAATCCACGACGTGGCCCTTGATCCTACGACTAATCAGTGTGCTATCTACATGGGAAAAGACGCTACGCAAATACATTTATCGAAGGGGGTCAAGTAATTTGAACCCTAGCAACTGCGATCTTCAGACCATGGTTGCTTAGGAGAGAGGAAGTCTTGGGAAGGCCACAGTAGAAGGCACAGTATATTGTGTACACAGAGGAACAAAGAATAGATGGAAGAAATCTGACTTGGGAACGCACGACCAGCTAGGAGAGCCAGCCGGTTTAGAGTGCCAGTTTGACAGGAGTCAGGCCAGTGTACAGAGAAAATATTAACGCGTGCAGGCTTGCCATTCGTCACCGGCCGAAAATTCATCTATGCGGCAACTGTGATTGGCTGTTCGCAAACGTCGAGAACCGCAGTCGTGGGATCCTAGTGCAATTTTTTTCGACACCAGCTAGTCACAACGGATATAGTACAGTGGCTTAATTTAATGGAAAAAGAGCTATCGGCTGCGACCTTCAGAACTGGTTACGCATAGGACGCCAAATAGAAGGAATAGTATCCTATATCCAGAGCTAGAGGAGCATAGACTGGAAAAAGTTGATAGTCGGACGAGCGCAGGACCACCCGCGAGGCTACAGCATCCGAAATGTATGAGCTCTAGAGTAATCACAGTGTCTACGGCCAGAAATAGACTACAGGGCGATAACTGAGCAAACCGCATCGGACAGTGGTACGTGCACACGTGCGAGCAACTGCGAGGGGCAAGCCTTGCGCGCGGAGGAGGTCACTCCAGATATGCCTACGATGGACAGCTAACACTGCTGTTCGGCTTCCTCGTTCAACGCCCACTGCCTCAACGTCATGCAATTTCGCAGGTATCGGTTTCCGACGCGTTACTCCGCACATGCTTGCCCGACACCACTCACGCGGCTAGATATTCGCGGCCGCCAAAGAACCAATTAAATACGTGGCACCTCCTCGGCCAAGGCAATACACCAATACAAGCGAACGTCCGTGTCCCAGGAAGCACTTGAGAAGAAGAAGAAGACTTGATCGCTGGAACAATATGTTTATTCACCTGACGTTTCGATATCCGTCGCGGATTCGTCATCAGAGACATGAGTGCTCTGTTGTCTGTAGCCAATCGCATGAAGCGGGATTGGCTTCGGGCGTACGAGCAGCGAGTCGACAGCAAGCGTGAGGAGGGACAAGAGCGCACAGAGTACAAGACTTGGTGAATAAAAATAGGATAAGTCAGCGCAGTGTTGCTGGGCGCGCATACCCCCACAATGTTGATTGTAAACAGAAAGGGAATTTAAAGATGCATACCTATATTTCCTCAAATTAACTGAACTGAACAGGTTTTACTTGTGCGCTTAAAAGCAGCCACCTACAGTAGAAGGAAGTAAAAATGTTGGCAAGAAAACTGGAAGTTCTACCACGAAAGTTTAATTAGATTTTTCGCGTACACATTTGTGCACAGTTCCAAAATGGATGAGGTGTATAATAAGGAAAACAACCCGGCCCATATCAGGCAGATAGGGCAGCGAGGATTTTAGCTTCCGTTAACGATCGGTATGCAGTCCTAGTTCGCGCGTTAAAATCCAACTTTGGCGGCTGCTAGCACTTGCGCACGCACCAGTGCCTGCTCACCTCGAATCAGGTCTGGCCAATCATCTCTCTATGGTTGACTCACACATGACCGAGCTGGAGACGCTGTGATGACTCCCGCGCTGTCACACACTTCGGATACCGTATCACAGGGGGTTAAGTAAGTTAAGCCCTAACAACTGCGTTCTTCAGACCATGATTACATAGTGGAGGGGAAGTCGATGGAGGCCAGAACAAGAGGAACAGTATATTGTATACACAGGGAGACGAAGAATAATAGGGAAGCAGATGGACTACGGAGAACACGACCTTTCACTGGAGAGGCGTGATTCGAAGTGCGGCATAGCTGCAGGAAATCTCCGCAGTCCAGAGAGCAAGCCTTCACGCATGCAAGCTAGCTATTCGTCGTCAGCCCAGAAGGCATCTATGCGGCAACTGTGATTGGTTGTTCCCAGACGTCTAGATCAACGGTTGCGGGACATCAGGAGAGTCCACTTCGACGCGAGCTAATCACAACAAAAACCTCTCTCGGGTGCGCACGCATGCTGGTCTGAATGTCAACTTCATCCAACCTCTTCCTTGCTACCTCTGCAGAATACGCTATCCCCCTATCTGTCCTCTCAGCTCTTCTGTTCCCACACGGAACGGAGTCTGACGATCGCAGCGACAAGGAACTTGCCCATTGACTTAAGCCAGTGCGATAGCACCACGTAGTCTTACGATAGGCTTTATTTAACCCTCCTTCCCTGGAGCTTGTTGTGACTAGCTCGCGTCGAAATGAACTCCACTAGGATCTCACGACTGCGGTTCTCGAAGTCTGCGAACAGCCACTCACAGTTGCCGCATTGATGCCTTCTGGGCCGGCGATGAATGGCAAGCCTGAACGCGTGAATTGCCCTCATTGCCCACTGGCCTGACCGATTTCAAACTGGCACTTGTGCCCCGCTGGCTCTCCTGGCTGGTCGTGTTCTCCCAAGTCATGCTTCTTCCACCTTTTCTTTCTTCCTCTGTGTACACAATATGCTGTTCCTACTACTATGGTCTCCACTGACTTATTTCTCACTAAGTAACCATGACGATTGCTGTTGCTAGGGTTTAGCTTGCTGAACCTCCTGTGATAGACTTCACGCGTCTATTAAAGGTTACAGTTAGAATTAATAGTCGTCTTATAGTTATGCTTCGGATTAAAGGGTAGAATCTGGTCTACAGTTAAGTTTGGATGTTAAGGATTGGACTGTCGATGATATCAACCTCAATATTATCCAGTTAACCCAATGGAGAAAAATGTATGGCCACGGTAGGAGTCGAGTCCACACAGTGGGGGAGGCTTTTGCGGAGCCAACGTCCTACCATTGAGCTACGAGGCTCACCCTGCGCCGTGAATCTAATCACATTTGGGTCGATTTACACACCTGACTTATTGTTTTTATGGAATCAATCAATACGGATACAGTAAGCTGACTACCCAGGAAAAAAATCATATAGAAATCATGTAGAATTCAGCAGAATGACTAATAGACTTACTTATTTATTAGGAGACAGGGTTGACAGATTTGGATAATTACGTTGATGCAATTGAGAAAAATTCGTTGCCTCGGTCGGAGTTGACCCACATAGAAGGGGAGAGGCTTTTGCGCAGCCAACGTCCTACCATTTGTCTACGAGGCTCACCCTGAGGCGTGAATTAAATCGCACTTGGACGGCTTTGGCTATAAAAAAGCCTTCCCTGCCGTGTGGGTCAACTCCCACCGAGGCAACGAATTTTTCTTAACTATACTAATCTAGGCTACACTAAACAAAACTTACTCAAAATTCGGTCAATTGAATTATTTAAGTCTGCCAAACCATCCTAATTACTGAATTATATCGTTTAAGGGATGATATCACTTCAAGAATTCAAGTTCGGAAAATGTATGCTTTCGATTAGTCACTAGGTCTTGCAGTAAAGGAGGGTAGATTAATGTTAAAGAACTAAAAAAAATTAAGTCTGCAGGAAAGGAGTGATGGCGTCCAGACGTCAGGGCTCTGTCTAGTTCTGTCAGGGGTTTTAAGAGGAGGTGAGAGGGACGGGGGACGGAGGCGTCTGACAAGGCAGAAACGTTTCCCTCTCCTCCTGTTCGTAGCTGGACGCGACAGGTGTGAACACGCCTGCTGGGTTCATCTCCAGCCACGGCGCCTGATGGCCTTTGTGCAAGCACGAGGTTGGGTAGGCTAGCCCTATCGGCACTGCTTCCACTGTCGCAGGAACCTGAAATGTCTAGCTGGCACATTATATATAATTTGGAATGACACGTTGAGGTCTGCTGGTGGACGCTGTCAACCGAATGAGTCACAATTGTGCCAGAGACGGACTTTTCCATACCTGATTTAGTCAGGCAGGATGGTATTCGCGTTCGCCTGTATACGCACCTAGTTGTCCGACAAAACATGACCTGCCTCACGGCAGCAAGTGAGGGCGCAAATGCACAGTGATGTAGTCTGAAAGGGCAGTCTTTTAGTGACTAGCTCCACACGAAGTGCACTTTTGAACGCCTGTCATGACTAGCTCAAGCCGAAGTGCACTTTTAAAACGCTCGCTGTTTCCGGTTTCTTTAACAGCCAATCACAGGCCGACACACACAGGACTTCATTTGACGACTGCCGAGCAGACCTCACTTTAGACACCATCCGCTGGCTTGCGGTCATCTGGTATTTAATCGCCTACTGTATATCCTCACATTTATTCCGTACAGAATATAACCTTCCTACTACTAGTCTGGGCTTCCCACGATTTCGCTCTCCTCTCCGGACCTGGAAGATCGCAGCCGTAATGGTTAAACCTTCTTAGCCTTAACCCCTCGATAGTCTGTCCTTACTCCCAAGCCGAAGTCTCGCGGCCGTCACGAAAGTTGTATTTAAGCATACATCCCTATAACTTTAACATTCGTTGTGTGATTGGGCATCAGGGGGTAGAATCGACTTGTCTGAATTTGTAACGACCCAGGAGACTGAATGGTTGTTTAAGTGCATCGAGATCGGCACTTCTGGCGCGAACCCAGGAGGAAGGTAATGTGACCAGCTGTCAGTGGAGAAGCCGGTGCCCCATTCTTTCTCGTAGCCGCTGATCCCCGTCCCGTCGTCGTTGTTCATAGTTTTCTCCCGCAGTCCCCAGTCCTATCCTCACAATTGCATCGCGCGCTATATTCCCCACCGGTAAATGATCAGACATAAGAGAACATCCTTGTTATAACCTGATGTTTCGTATAAACCCAAAAGGCAGGCATCCCAAGAAATGTATTTTCATGAAAAGGCATCCTTTGGGAAATAAGTAAGTTTATTGAGTAAATTTTCGACACTGGATCCCCAGTTCATCGTCAGACTTGCGAGAAATTTGCAAACAACAGTTAGCATTTCAACGTGCTCATACAGTTATATAGTCAGTCTGGTGTGGGTGTTAATTGGGGGTTACGATTTGCGTCAGATCGTGATTGAAATTATTATCAGTCGCAATGCCGTGATGACTAATGGGCCACTGTAATTTGAGCTAGTCCGGGGTCAGTCCACGTTATCCGGTGTGGAAGCTAATTGCGGTTCATGTTGGTCCATGTTTGTCGGCTGCAGTCTTTTCCACCTTTCTTTGAGGTGTTTGTACACTCCGGCTAACTCAATACGCCGGTTGATGCATGAGTCATCTGAGTGCATGGCCTCAAGAAATTCTCGGCCTTTTTTGGAGGGGCAAAACAAAACACCCCCAATTAACACCCACACCAGACTGACTATAAAACTGTATGAGCACTTTGAAATGCTAACTGTTGTTTGCTTATTTCTCTCAAGTCTGACGACGAACTGGAGATCCAGTGTCGAAAATGTACTCAATAAACTTACTTATTTCCCAAAGGATGCCTTTCCATGAAAATAACCTGATGTGTGCCTGCGTCGACAATGGGTATATACCCCAATTGCGTGTTAGGAAGAGAAGGCAGAAGGGGATAGCAGATAAAAGTTTACTGTCACTAGTTCTGCTTGTACATCAGCGTTGTCTTCTATGTGTCCGGCAGCTTGCCTTGCGTCCGTCAGCAGCATGTGTTCTGTCGTGGGTCTCGGCAAAGAGAGTCCCGTGCCTCCAGCAGCCGAGTGTCGCCTCCAGTCAGTGGCAGCGAATTTTAGGGCCAACGGCCGTAATTCCCTATTGGCCCGTGCAGACATTCACCCTGCGGCGACCTCAGGGTGACAGCTTGGTGTCACGCGTGCGCATGACTCCTTGTCAGGCGTGACCTCAGAACCCGACCGGCGGCAATCCCTTCGTCCTCGCGTGTCAGCTCTTTGAAGGTCGCATTCTTATCGTGGTCTGCTTCGTTTGTTCTCCTACCCTCAGGACGGCCCGAGTGGCGACTCGCATGCTGGGTCGTCCTAACAATCCTCAAATTAAAACGGAAATTAATCCGTTTAATCTCTTTTCATCACTGTACACTATTTACTTTCCGCCTATACATAAATTTATATTCAGTAGGCTAGTTCCTGCCTATATTTTACCATACCATTCCTGTTCGTCTGCTTGGTCTGGCGCTTATCGATCCAGTTCAGGCCTCCCACTGACTGAAGCGTCTTCAGATGCCCTATGCGTTGCTGTGTGTGCCAACCTTAACGTCTTTCGTCGTTACAGCTTATCTAACGAACATCCTAAGTTTTCACTTGTCCGTCAGTTTGTAGGTCATAAAGATTGGTATTCCGAAATACGCATTATCTATGTACTTAAACAAGCTGGTGCTGTTGATGGAATTTTAAAACTCTTGTCTTCCTAAAACGCCTACGCATTAGTCTCATTTACCTCACTCATAAAATCCATGTCATAACCATATGTATGTGTATTACAGGAGTCCTGGCCTATTGTTTCTTGAGTGGGTACTACATATCAGATCACCACCTCGTTTAGAGCCTTCCTATGCGAGGTTGGGATCGACCTGACAATTGCATGCAATAACACTCGTTAAAGCTGCGATCAGGCCTGCTCTAGCAAGCATCAACGCTTTATTAACTGTGACAGCAGAGCTGGAAAGCTAAACTCATGCCTCTTTCAAACAGCCGAAGGTCCTAAAACCGCTTCCATGTCTTGAAGACTGGTGTCGAGCCAAGTTTTGAATCACCCTCCTCTTCGACGCCTCCATGTGGGCAGCGTAGCAAAGTTCGTGAGGCGGACGACGGGGAACGTGCCTAAACCACCTCCATGGTTTTTTCGGATAGTCTAGGCTACCATCGTGGTATTGTAACATCGAGGTTGGACTATATCATTTGAGACAAAGTTGGTACACTTCACCCAGGCGTTGGTTTTCAATCGGTGGTGGTCAGACACCTCCAAAATGTACACGGATCTTCGTGGCGATAGAAATATCGAATCGGATCCATAGACGCTTTCGGAGGATTGCAATACGCCTCTCCTGCAGCCAGTAGCGTCGCAGAAATGCCTGGTATAGCAAAGACTACAATAAAGTCCTAACGACTGCTAACGCTAATAGCTAACAAGCAGGCCAGTTAGTCGTGTGACCAATGTCCCCACTAATAAACCATTCCCAATTTCGTTACCGGCAATCTAACTGCCCTGGTTGTTGGAAGCCGCCTAAACAGTCAATCATCAACTGGCTATCGATGTAGGGAGTGCTAGGGCCTTTGGAAAATAGGGCTTCACGGTATACCACAGTTCCTCGCAAAACCGTCACACACAGTAGAAAAGCGGAAACTAGGCGACAGGAGTATGCAGGCTGGACCGATGGCTGTCAGCAAGCAGTAGCAGCCTGTACGAACCCTTCACCGAAATTCTTAACTGTGTCTCCGTTTAGAAAAGATTACTTTAGTTGGGCTTAAGTAGTACTCCCAGCTGGCTGTCTCTTGGCTTGGGGACTACTTCACTTCCCGCAATCAGTGTGGCAAGCGAAAATACAACAACTGTGGACTTCTTCAAAAGTCTATCTTGTTACCTCACCTCTTATCACTCAACATCGACGACATACCAACGCCAAATGAAGGTTTGTATGTTAAATATGCTGATGATATGGTTGTTGGCCATCTTCTCAAAAGTCAGATACAAGTACCGAAAAATGGCCTGGACCACGTCTCAGCGTGGTCGTTAGCAAATGGTTTTCTACTTGACGACTAGAAGTCAGTCGATTGCGACCCTCCCGGTCCAGAAGCCATAGACATTCCGGCGAATGAGGTACCATTCTCCCGGTACATTGGTGTTAATCTGGCATCTAATCTCTCCTTTAATCTTCATATTGACGGTTTATTTGTTAAAATACGTAGACTTCTATATTTTATCTGCTGTTTGTGTTTATATCGCACACCGCGAGCCCTAATCTGGCTATTTATAGCTGCCTACACTCTCTCCTTCCTTCTTTACTGCTATCCAGATATTTTTCCAGCTTTACTTAAAAAAAGACCTGGTCGTTTTTAAACATACCCTCCGAATGCTCTCTGCAGTTGCCGGTGTTTCCTATGTTTTTAGCCGATATTATACTACAACGAGACTTAAAAACGGTCAAGAAATTTGCCAATCGCATCCTGAGTGAGGTCGCTCACTCTCCCCACTCTGAACTAATGGCTGCGAAGTCTTCCTGTACCATGCACCGAAGTTTCCGTCGTATGTCTCGCCGTACATTGGCATATCAGCACTCTATACTCCCATTCTTAGCACGCTACCTCACACGTGAAGAAAAGGAAATTCAGAACCTGAAATCCGACTTGTCTCGATAGCAGATGTGGATATCATGTAAACCTTTAGAATTTGAGTATTCTATAAGTTTTACTTTAACTTATCTTTTGCTGTCTGTGAATGGAGGCACGTTTCTCTTGCTCTCTCTCTTTCCCTATCTCAACTTCACTTGTAAAATGAGCCCAAGGTATTTCAGTCACGCCGGCTTTCGAAGGAGCCTTTCTCCGACTTCCAGCAAGAGCTGCATTCCATAAACTAGGAGTAAGCTGATCCATAGCAATAAGCAAGCCAAGAAGACTTATTCAAGCAAGATTCTGGGCTCGCACTACTCAGAAATAATGCCCGTAATTATGTAAAACAATACACTGGTGCTTCACCGAAGTTGGAAAAAATAAAGGTGCAAATCGATGCATTTTTTTAAAGCCTCATGTAGAAAAAACAAAACCTCTGTAAAATACACTCAATGCAAGCAAAGAACGCTGAAGCTCTCACTAGGGTGCGTCTAAGTCAATGTACGCTCCGCGTGGGCCGTCAGTCCTGTAAAGGTACAAAAACGGAAATTGTATAATGACAATAATAGCTACTAAGATGTATTCAGTAGGACGGTTTCAAAAACCATGAGTATATTTGACTGGCAGCAGACGTTACAAAGTATAGGAGCCTATGCTTTCGTACGCTGGCACATAACGTTCTGGTCTATTAAAAAATTGGAAATACAGTAATATAATCACATACCAACTGCATAGAATAGGACAGCTCCACCTAGTAACGGTTCTGCAATAAAATAACGGTATACGGCACGAGATCAATAGCTGGTCGTCATGGTTACTTGCCTGTAAAATCCGCCCCGGCGCATCTGATCGCCGGAGCCGGGCTGACCCCAAATATTGCGCGGATAGCGAGGACGACCGTTATTGTTGGGGCCACCTCGATGCCAGTACCGAGATCCATCGGGCCCCCCGGCGCCGATGGGGCTGGGGGACCACCTTCGTTGGCCCCAACGCTCGCCGCCGCCACCCTGACGTGGAGAGGTAGTTCGACCACCACCAGCACCCACGCTGTCCGCACGGCTACCGCTGCTGCTGCTGGAGGTGCTGCCGCTACTACTGGTGCTACTGCTCGTCCGGTGTCGACGATAGCGCTTCAGCGGTAGTCGGCGACGTGGTGGCCGCATCAGTTCCGGTCGCATGGGATCGGCGAGGAAGTTGTTGAAAAAGTCCGCCTAGTTCGGTAAATTGTTAAGTTAGAGGCTGCGGAAGAAAACACCGAGCGCGCCAATCAGGGTATAGAGGGGGAGGGGTGGACTTACATTTTCCTTCTTTGCTTCCTCCACCTTCTCCATGTGCTTGTTCAGAATGTGCTTTCGTACGAATATGGGATCACGGAATTTCTTGTCGGACAGAGGACAGACCCAAATTATGTCCCTAAAAGGCAGGGAGAGTAATTAAGGATAGAGACCAGTCAAGTGCATAGCGAGATGTACAGGGAAGAAAACTGCAGTGCTAATAATTCTGCAACTCTGTAGGGGGCTTTCTGGTTTAGCTTAAGAGAGAAGAATTTATGATGGGAAGGGGGGGGCATGACTGCCATATAATTTTTTCGCACTGATTCTGCCTACATGCAGTCAATCATAACCCTGACCACCAGCAGAAAAAAATAAACCGAATAGATGGATGAGAATCACTTTATCGAAACGAAGTACATCAGTGCCTCGCCACCTGTCAGTATTTGGAGGATCGAGGATTTATTTCGTCAGAACTGGGCGCACACCGATCCATTGCCTGGATGGATCGCACAAATGAAGAACAAATAAGCACTTAGCAAGCCGAACTTGGCCAAATTATGATAGCATGGCGGGGGGATAGAGACTGAGGGTAGGTTGACACGTAGTCACTTCAGCTACGCTGATTCAGTCTACATCCAATCCTGGATGCATATTTACTCAACAGATAGCCCTCATACGCACAGGAAACTTGCTAGCAGACATGAAAGATTTGCACATACATACAGATAACAAAATTATTACATGTGCACATGTTCCTCACTATTTTATAGTAACATATTTATGTTGGATATTTTATGTAAACTGTTTTCAATAGGGTCTTCAAAGGCATTGCCTACTACCCTAAATATACTGAACTATATACCTGACCACCAACTGGGACGAGAAAAAAAAAAAACGCACTTGCACGCGTAAACAGCACAGATGGGCCAGAATCACCTCACCGAAACGAATTGCCCCAGTACTTCACCACCTGTCATTATTTGTTCATTGCTGATGGGCGATTTATTTCGTCAGAACTGGGCGCACATCGATCCGCTGTCCGTATTGGCTGCACAGGTGACGAATAGACACGCACCCACCAAGCCGAAGTCGGACAAGTTATGATACCAAATGGGAGACGATAGAACATGGGGGTGGACTAATACACAACTACTTCAGTGGCTGCACACTCAAGAATACCGGTTACATTAAGTGCATGTGACCCAACGGATAGGCGTTGTGTGTGCATGCTTGAGTTACAAGACACAAACAGTAGACGGACTGATGGAAGGCTTAATAAAGTCGGAAACGTTCTCTATCAACCTACTCGTAGCTTCAGTGGTGCTCAAACTTTGTCGCCTCCTCCCCCCCCTCTACTATTATAGCCAGGCCGAGTTCGGTCTGTCTGGTCATGACCCCTGCCGCCCACAGAGAGCTTATTTGCTTCGTCAAGTCAATAGAACAGTGCGCGCTTATTCCTCGTTGAATAAAAACCCGAGCTGCTGCAAACACAGTGAATAGCAGGTAGTGAGGCATACTGATGAACTCCAGTTCGATTAAGCGCTTATGCCCCATCTGCTGGACAATTTGCGCCCTTCTCAAGTGCCTATTTCTGTTTCCAGTCAGAGCTGACAGGCAGGATTATGATTGGCAGAATAAGCCCGAATGAGCCCATATCCTAGCCGCCTCGCGGTACAGGCTCGAGAGAGCTCTAAAGGCAATATGGGGAGACAAATGGGTCATCTGACAGATCGGTGTGCGCGTCTATGCCACTGTATATTCCCGATCTAATACCAGCTAGACCGTGAACCCGTTTTATTTATAAATTTAAATGCCGAAAGATTCGGGGTTCAGATATGTCATCGCGTTCATCATCTCCCAAAGGTAAGCAGAAAGAAGAGGGGGCGGGTTCATGGACCAAATTGTAATTGAACTGACGTTTCGAAAAACTTCTCGCGTCCATCATCAGAGTTTAGTAATGGTAGAGTCTGGTGGTCTTAAGTTAGTCCGCCTTGCCGTTTGCCTCAAGTTATATCGGTGTTGGACATGTGAACTCTGACCTGTCCGTTCGTTGCCGACCGCATTTGGTCTCTCGGAGGTTGGCTGCTGGTGGGCTGACCTGACCTTCGTCCCTTCTGCAGTCAGCGTAGTTGTAGGCGAGTCAGTATGCTTGCTGGCTTCCCCCACGTCGCCCGGTGGACTGATTACTCGTTGCTGTGCACTTGAGTTGTTCTTTGCTTCGAGGCTGCGACGTTGATGCAGTGTTTGATGTTGGCCGCGTGACCTCCGACCTCCACCTCTATTTTCCGTGGGCGTTGGCTCTCGATCCTGCGTACTCGTTTGCCCTACTGGCTCTGGCCGACTTGATCCGAGCCTTGTGCGGAGCGCTTGGTAGGCAAGGTTCAGGTCGATAGCTCTATTGATTGTGCCAGTGGAGGACCAACTTTCCAGCACTAGCCTGGCCATTTTTTCATTGGCCCTGCCGATCACCCACGCTTTCTCAAACGCGAATTCGTGTTTGAGCTATTGGTATATAGGCGTACACCAATCTGTCAGAGGACCCACTCGTCCGTCCATATTGCCATTGGAGCTCTCTCTCGAGCATCCACCGCAAGGCGGCTAAGATATAGGCGAAAGAACATTACCAGCAAAGACATGGGACACTAGGAAGGCCTTTTCTGCCTTATTAGGCGTCATCGGCTAGTTATACCCAACCCCAGTGTGGCCGCTGAAATTGCTGCCACACCGAGATTTGAACTTGCGATCTCTCCCGTCAGGGCGAACGTCCTAAAGTTTGAGCTACGAGCTCACGGTCTTTGCCGGTATTAGATCGGGGTCATACAGTGGCATATATGCGTAAACCGATCTGTCAGAGAAACCACTCGTCCGTCCATATTGTCATTGGAGCTCTCTCTTGAGCCTCCGCCGCGAGGCGGCTAGGCTGGTTATGTCTTTCTGCCCATATGCAAACTTCTCATTACTGCGCCACGGGATCGTTGCCTTTCTGGTCTCTGTCGCCAAAATCGACAACGGTATTGGGCAGATAGTATTGCCGCCAAAGACAAGAGAGACTATAATGGTCATTTCTGGCTTATTAGTCGTCGTCAGTTACTTATACCCAGACCTAAGTGGAGCTTCACCCGAGCCTCGAACTGGCGACCTTTTTGAGTATAGTCAAACGTCCTAAACATTGAGCCACGAGGTTGTTGTCTCACTGGTTTAGGTCAGGGGATAATGACACACGCTGATGAAATTTCACCTGACAGCTAAAGGAATAGTAGAATTCTAATAATAATCTGCCCATGGGAAGGCTCATCACGGATTTGGTTATGCTATGAAAAAAATTGCCCGGTTAAAATCAAGTTGTATTCGTGAATGTTTAGTCTGCTGCTAAATAACCACTGACATGCGAGATAAATAAGAAATATAAATTCTCGCACTAGGTTAGGAAAGACAGGATCACAAGTAACAGTGCGGACGTATACAAGCAGTAGACGGCAGGGGGGGGGTGCGGGACGACGGCGGTTCGGTGGACCTAGACTTGTTTAATGACGTGTGTTTGCAGTCGTCGGCAAAGCGCAGAACGCGGTCACGCGTCATGAGCGGGGGGGTGGCGATAATTCACTAAGAAAACAGATGGTCAAATGCAGACCAATTAACACAGTCACCTTATGGTAGTTGTGGAGAGAAAAAGCTAGCTCGCGTAAGATTTCAGTGTGAGGTCGGAATCCTCAGCATCTACGCCATGCTGGGGAGCGATATACCGAGGATGAATGTTAAGCTAGACTGAAATGGCGATTTCTGGCCAAGAAGCCATCACCAACCCGAGGCTCAAATCTGCGACCTGTTGGTTAGAATTCCAACGTCCTAACTGTCATAAATGTGGCCAAAGCTGCGATATCGCCGTCTACGTTACGCCTTCTGTGAATCCCCAAGGAAGAATGCAAACGTAGAAGTCTTAGAGCAAGCCTAGTACAGCATACTTAAGGCAAGCGAACCAGAAGTAGAGACCCAGAAGGATCTGGGGGTGTGGTTCACGCCCTCACTTAAGCCATCACTCCACTGCCCGAAGGTGGCCAAATCCGCAATGTCGGGCTTGTATCTAATCAAGCGCGCCTTTGCTAAGTTTGATGAAGTTGTCTTTGGCAAGGTCTTCGGCACGTTCGCACGACCCCAACTAGAATTTGCCATCTAAGCCTGGAAACGTTGGACAGTCAAAGATAGAAAAACCCTTGAAAGAGTAAAACGACGGGCAACTAAGTTAGTGTGAGGACAAGCGTACCTTCTTTATGAGACACGACTGACTAATCTTGACTTATTTCCTCTGGATTACAGACAGCTGCGCGGTGACCTAATACAGGCATTTCGCATGCTGCGGGGTCAGAATTGTTGCCTAGCATCCAAAGATTTCTTTGAGTTGGTCACTACTACCAGATTGCGCGGACACCCTCTCAAAGTACGAGTGACTAGGACAAAAATGTCCACACGAAAATTCCTCTTCGCTAAGAGGGTGATCCAGGCATGGAATGCTCTGCCCGCATACATTGTCATGCCCCCATCTGTGGACACGTTTAAGATGCAATTGGACCAGCATAAAAAGATGTTATCTTCAATGATGCTGGACTAATTACATCACTGCCAGTCAGCAAGCAAGATTTGCTACCAGACTTCTCTGACAGTAATTACCTTAAGAACATACTGCTCGCTAATTTTCAGTAATGGTTATTTAGAATAACTTTTGATCGTGGTGCGCTCCCGTGTTTCGTCATCTGGTCGGCAGAACCGGTAACCAGCAAGGACATATGATGGGCGCATCTCCGACACTCGGTGATGTTCTCATGACCACCGCGATCTTCTCCTCGTTTGACTAGTAAGATATTAAACAACCGCGATGGCCTCCTCCTGACATGATTCAAACACTTTCAGCAGCAGGACATCCGATTAACATATACCTTTCGCCCCCCCCCACAAGCGACAATTTTTCTCCTTAAAATCCCACAAATGGCATTAAAAACTAGACTTATGAACAATGTCTAAGTGTTTTTTACTGTCTGCCCTCCTAACGCAGTTCCATAACTGGCAACGCCACATGTTCTGCATCATAGCTATGTACAAAGAGGGAGTTCAAAGATATTAACCTATATATTTCCCTAATAAAACTGAACTGAACGCGTGTAAAAGCCATGTGCAATCGGATCAATCATATTGTGGGCTCAAGTAACGGTGGACTTTATTGGCTTTGTGACTCATGCAGCTGGCGCGTTAGAGCCCGGCGCCGGCCGCGCTGTGTGCGTTGTTATATGCACTCTTTGTGGGCGGACCGGGTGTCTGGCGTGCGAACGAATCATCGGGGCGGCGTGCACTTTGTGTAGGGGGACCAGTCGTTTGGCGGGAGAATGAAGAGACAGAGCGGCGTGCACACGTACTGAAGCCGGGCTCTAACACTAACCATCTGAGCTACGGGCCTGTTTTTCTGCCGGTTGCGATCGGGTACACTCACAGAGGCAGTGGAGCGCCCACTGACTGTGTTGCACAGCATGCTTGCACTGTTGTGTCTTGGGGTTGCCTCTTGAGTCCCGTCAACAGTCACACAGCAGCTACGCAAAGTAACATTGCCATCAACGACTAGATAGGCTGTAATGGGCATTTTTGGCTTATTAGCTGTCATCAGCCAGATGTTTTGAGAAAAAGCTGTTCCGGACACTAGTGAACATGCAAATGCCAGGTTATGACGATATGATCGCTGGAAAAACAACCTTAATCGCCTTTATAGTCACTACGTTAGTACAGTCCTGTCATGATTGGCAGCTCCCCCTCTTAATCGAAGATGGTGGCCTTTAGTGCGGTAACTGCCTGAGAGTCAGCATACGGGTCACTAACTGCATAACCCGTGCCAGATGTTAGACTTATGATTACACCGGTTACTAAAACGTAGCGAGTAAAATAAATATTTCACCTTGAACGCATATATACTCGGGGTTCCGAGATCTTACAAACAAGGCATCAACCAGGATGGGTTGAAACAGATCGGTGCACATTTACCCACTACTATATATAGTCCCGATCACAAACCGACAACACGGTGGAGCTGTGGCTCAATGGTTAGAGCGTTCGCCTCTGGCCGGTGAGACGCGAGTTTGAAACTCGGCTGTGGCGGCAATTTTCGCTGCTACATTGGGGGTTGAGGTAACACCACTTGATGACACCTAATGAGGCAGAAAAGGCCTTTGTGGATGTCCCCAGTGTTTGTCGGTAATACATTGGTTATGATTACTCCACCAACCAGCTTACTGACACATTGAAGCTAGGGACACGCTTCGTCTATGCTGAACTAATTAATCTGAGCAGGCAGTCGTGAACGCGGAGCGCAGTGGTAATCACACTTGTTATGAGCTAATACTCTTCCACTGCAGCACACGACAACACGGTGGCTAAAATTAAAAAAAGCGGAGTAGCCCTACACTTTTCGTTTCTTTCGCTTTGTGTTGGCCTTGATGAAGGCCTCCACAGTCTCCTCGGGGTCGCGGTAGCCCAGCGGCTTGAGGTAGGAGGCCACTGTTTCCTCCTGTCTCGCGCCAGGGGGCAAGATGGGAGTCAGCAAACGGAAGAGTCGGCAGAGTTGGCGCGAGAAAACCTACGAAACGACAAAGCGAGAGAGATGAAAAAAGGCATACGAGAGTGGAAGTAAGATAACAGAAAAAGAAATTCAAATTCTGGTCACGTGGTCTAAGAAAATACCTACTTGTACTTGTTACGGCTGCGATCATGACTGATCTAGCTGGCCTCAATGATGTCCCGTATGGTGCTTCTCCACGCGCAACGATCCGTGGCCGCAGACGTGGACAGTTCAACCCATCCTCCTTGCCAGCGCCGGAGACCGAATACTGGAGGTCCAAGAACCACTTCCATATCCTGATGGACTGAGTCGAGTCAGGTTTTGAGTTGACCATCTCTTCGACATTTTCAATAAGGCAACGCTTTCAATTCGAGGGCAGTACCACTGAGCTCTTGAGGTCGGCGAAGAAGAACGTGTCCAAACCACCTCAGTCGTCTTTCCTAAATGGCCTGGGATATCCTTGTGATTTTGTCCCAGCGAGTGCGGACTGTCTCATTTGAGACAAAGTCGGTGTACTTCACTCGAAGGATGTTGCTCAGACAGTAGTGATCGACGACTTCCAGTTTCTGTTCATCCTCCACGCGCATAGCCCAACATTCGCATCCGTTTAGGACAACGGACGACACAGATGCACGGACCTTTGCTGAGAGAGAAATAGCGCATCGGGTCCATAAGCACTTCCGAAGGCTGGAGAACAGACGTCGTGCTGCGTCAATTCGGGAGACAAGGTTATCCTTACTATGTCCATTCGGCAGCAACCTCGGTCCCAAGTATTTGAAACTGTCGGCTCCTTCAAGTTGACAGCCACTAATCTCGAGAGGTGCCTTCTCTTCGGCAGGGATGCAACATGAAAACACTCTGGTCTTCCCAGCGTTAATGGACAAACCGACCGATTACGCGACCTCGTTCACGCGCGACACCATAGACCGGAGATCGCCAAAGCTTGATGCTAGTAAACCAATATCATCGGCAAAGTCAAGGTCAGTCAACCGGCGTCCGGTTGCAAGCTGAATACCGTCACTTTCCTGTAGGGCCTTCCCGAGAACCCAGTCAATGGCGTAGTTAAAGAGGATGGGCGACAGGAAACAGCCTTGCCGAACGCCTGACCGAATAGCGAAGCGTTCTGAGAGGTTGTTGTGGACTAAAACCCGCGCAGTGGTGGAGCGGTAGTATGCCTTAATCTTGGCGATTAGTTTTATTGGTACGCCATCAAATGCCATTATCCGCCATAGGAAGTCACGATGGATGGAGTCGAACGCAGCGGCAAAGTCAACAAAGCAGATGGCCGTTGGTTGTTAGTAGCTATGGCGGAATTCAAGGATCCGTCTCAGTGTGAATATTTGATCCACACATCCACGCCCAGCACGAAATCTGGCCTGGTTTGGTCGTGTCCTGGAGTCGCGCACAGACAATACAAGAAAAAACCGCTTAGAAGTGCACCCACATACAGAGTGATATACCGGTACTTCCACTCTGTGGTATTCGAGCCAAGTACGGCGGTATGCATAGTGGCGGGCCAGGTCACGCCCTCTCCCGCCTTCTTGACCCTGTCTTGACACCGGGCACAGGTGGGGGAGGCAGGAAGGGCAGAGTGTGGTAGATGCAGCGCAAGTCTACTGCCACTTAAAACGAAATGGCACCGATGTTGCCCGCGAGAGCCTGCTCAGTTTAATATAACAGATAACCAAGCAGGGAGAAGCCGCAGGACACTTTGGTCAACAAGCTGCAACCTGAAAAACCACGGTTATATGTATTGGCAATTGATCATGGGAGAAGCAGTAGGCTATTCGTGAAAAAAAGCAAGTTGCACTCATGCAACCGTCGTCAGGCGAAATGCAAAAATGTGTGAGGGGGTGGGGTGGAATTGCAGTTGTTGTAAATTTGGCCAAAGCTGCGATATCGCCGTCTACGTTACGCCTTGTGTGAGCACCCAAGTAAGAACACGACAAGAAGTAGACAACATAGAAGTCCTTGTATAACAAGCAAATGCATACAAATTGGACCAATGAGATTGTGGTCTCAAGTAAGGCGCGACTCCATTGGCCTTGTGACTCATGCAGCTGGTGCGTTAGAGTACTGCGCCGGCCGCGCTGTGCATGTCATCACATGCACTGTGTGGGCGAACCGATTGTCTGGCGTGCGAACGACTCATCGGAGCGGCGTGCACGCACACTTAAGCCGGGCCTTAACAGCAGTGGCCCAACTCTCGTACAACACTCAAGCCTTCGCAGTTGCTAGCACGTACGCATTATTGCTTGCCGAACCTAATCCAGTCAGGCCAATCATCTTCCGGAAATAGACTCAAACATGACCTTGCTGGCGGGTCCATGACTACTTCTGCGTTCTCACATCTCGGACGCCAACCCTCGCGGCTGCGTACGCAGGCTCGTTTGTCTGCCAAATTCCTCCAACCTTCACATCCTCTTTTGCCTCAGAATACACTATTCCTCCTAAGTGACACCCACTTCTTCTCTTCCCACCGGAAGGTCTTGGCAGTAAAGATTTACCCTATAAACTTAAGCCACTGTGATAGAAATATCACACTAGGATGCTGAGAGTTAGAGCAACTGGGTAGTCAGGATACGCGCAAGGGAGCGGAGAGGACATAGACTTGCAAGGAGGACGGTCACGGCTGCTGGAACTCCACTTTGGGTGCAATGTGACCTTGCTCGTAGAGCCTCCGCATTTTCAAATTACACACAAGGTTACATACTGAGGAATGGATACGAGCGTGCTCTCAGGATGGTGAGTTTGACGCTGTAATCTGGTCTAATTAAAACAGACTCAATACACATAGCTTTTCTGGAACAAAAGGCTTTGCCAAAATTGGAAAATCCCAGAAAAGCCTCAAGGTGAGTAGGGTCCGTAAGGAGTTAGGAGACACAGCTGTGATTTAACAACTTACGCGGTGAGCAGCGCTTTCTGTCCTCAGGTCCGAAAAAACTGGCGGCGGGGGAGAGGGAATCCGAATGCCGACGCTCGGTCTCACATGCATAATTGCACATACATGAGGCATGTCACTTTCATCGAAGTAAAGTGCAGGAGCGTAGAAATCAATGGAGTAGACCAGGCGCAAGTATAGTATAATACGATCAAGGGCTCGAATAAGTTCGGGGTCAGCCTCTGGGTCCTTTTCCTTCAACTGGGAGGGAGAGACGGTGTTGGCAGCAGCAGATGTTCGGTAGTTCATACCACCTTGCATAACGGAAGCAGCCAATTTGAATAATGAACCCATTTTGTATATATACGTTCTACTCAGAATGTGTTAGTAGCATTTATATAATCATTTAGGTTTGGCTTGACGGCGTGTGCGACAGATCTATTAATTCAAAAACATGCTCTTCAAAAGCACAGTAGCAATACGCAGCATTCTGGAATTTCTAATATACCTGTGGTAATTAAATAGCTAATGGAGGACACAAACTTTTATTGAGGGGAATCAGAAATTGGTCACCTTACCGAGAAGCAGCAATTCTTCCTCAGTATTTCCCTCATCGACGAGGTGATCGGTCAGATTATCCAAGAGGACGTTAGCACTGTTAGCTGAGATTTCCGAGAGGATAGCCGAGGCGGCAATCAGATTGTCCTCAGGATCCAGATCCTCCGGTCTGGGCAGGACAAGACGGTCGAGGAGAGAGGAGGCGGGACGAGACGGAGAGGAGGGTGCAGAATCCTTCGCCAGATGGGCAGTATTCTCTTCGCTCACATCCATCGCTTCACCTGACTTTTCGGGCTTTTCTTGTACTTCTTCTGTTTTAATCGGTGCTGCGTGTTGCGGAAAGGTAGACAAAATAAGGAGACGAAAATCAATCTATTTGTTTCTGGTCAGTGGCATATGCAAATATAAGATGATAGCAGCAACAGGACTTCTAGCAGGCACTGTAACCTTCTCAGTACGAAGTTTGTGTGCATTATCAGGTGGAAGGAGAGATGGGGCTATGGCAAGGTGTAGGAGACCTTAGTAGCTTCGACCCTCCGCTCTCCTAATTCCAGTTGCCCACAGTATCCAAGTTAGATGGGGACGACGACGGTGGTCGCGGATGTAGGCACCGATCTGATAGAAACTTCCAGTCTATACGTGCACCAACACGGTTGTGCTATCGGACTGCTGCGCAAGCACTTTGGTGAAACGAGCTCGTTGTCTAGCCGGTTTAGGTCTGGGAAAATTGACACTCATTGACGAACGTTTCCTTGACCGTTAACGAGACGCATCTGCCCGCCCCACCTTGGACCTCGCTAGAGGTCCTGACAGCCGTACCAGCCGGTAGTATAGGACAGGGCCTTTGACTTAGATCAAAAAAGTTGAGTTAGAGGCTCGAGTGCAGCAGCACTTGGGTCTGGGTATCACTGGTTGAGCTGGCGGGCTAATAAGCCAGACATGGCCGTTCTATCTGCTTACACTACCAGCCGTTACGGTTTCTGCTGAGGCCCAAGACAGGGCGGGACAGATAAGTCCCGTTAACGGTCAGGTGAACATTCATCAAAGACGTTTAGTGCCCTCGGATTTCTGTGCAAGCAGCCTGCTGTAATTCGTCTACCGGTGCATGATGGCGGCGATCGACAGAGCTTCATGGAGCCAAAATAGATTGTTTAATTCATAAAATGTGAGGTTGCTCATCCTGTTCATTGAAGTAACTTGGGCGAAAATGCTTTTTACTAGAAAAACAAGTTAAATTCAGATCAGTGTATCGAGGAAAAAAAGGGAGCCAATGTGGGCCAAATTCAACGCAGATCAAAACGTCCCGTTTATGCGTATTAAACTATTTAACAGAATTAATATAAGCTGAAAAGGTTTCAACACTCACCTTAGCGAACGGAAAGTTTCGTTTTGCGTTCATGAACATGAGGTAAATGCAAGCATGCGAAAGGAAATTGTTTTCAGGAAAATAAGAGCAGTTTCAGGACCAGCCTTGGCTTCGCCAGTGGCCACTGCCACCTGAAATAGCAACTCAGCGTTCTGTATACAATAAACCACTCCTTCTGGTGACTTCTTCCCCCTACCTGCGGACTTCGACCTGATGATTGTAGTGATCTGAGTTAAACCATTACTTAGACCGTTACAATACGCTACCATCGAGGCGGCGAGTTTTTCACAGTAAGGTCAATTGAATTATTCCAATCTACCCAACCCTCCTAATAAGGTATTATTACTTGATAAATCGTAATAAGTCTGTTCTTTAATACATATGGTTAGTGTACTGATGTCAGACCTTGGGGGACGCAGCTTGGGCTGCTTTTGCTTACCACAGATGGCCTTGTAAAAATCCTTGAATTTCATCAGTTAGGCAAGCGACTGTAGGCGTCAGGTGGTTATCAGAGAGAAAATGCATCCTAGGACAGGCAGATATTTGGCGTGACAGTCAAAGCAGACGCTGGGGCCTAGGCGCCAGGAGGGATCAGAGTGAAATGACCTTCAAGCACAAACAGGTATTTGATGTGACAGCCAAACCAAGTGCTCCCCGGGGCACTCCAGACACCACGCGCATCAGAAAAAAAGGTGCAGCAGGCGACAGACCCATGTCCTGCACAAAGACCGAATTTCGACATACCTGTAGTATTAGAAACTGCCGACTTCGGCTCGGCGGCTTCAGACTTCGTCCAGAAGCCATGAATGGCATCAAGGCGGGCCGTCAATCGGGCCGCCATTACTAGATGCCTCCGCATGACAGACTTTCGACAGACGGGGTGAATGCCCGCAGTCTGTCGTGCGAGGCCTGTCAGCAGACGCGAAGACGTGCGCACTCGGTCCTGGCAGAAGGGAATGGGCAGAACACGGGCAGCCAGCAGGCAGGCCGCGAGGTCGCGTTTCGAGGTGTCGGGTGAGCTGCCACCACCTGCCGCTGCCACCGTCGCTGCTGCATCCCCACTCTCTGCCGTCACAGCTGAACTCGGTGCCTCGGTGCTGGGATGTTCAGCGGCCAGACGATGACAGAAGGCCAGCAGGTCTTCGGACTCTGGGCAGGTGGGATTGGCTGTGAAGGTGACCCAAGCGGGTCGGCTAACAACCAGACCACTGGCGGTGCTTGAACGCACAGCCGGTGCGAGCGGATCACCGAGAGAGTTGGCAGCTGGCACAGGAGTGGGGTCGAGACAGGCAAAGCGAAGGAAGTCCGGGTGGGCTGAGAACATCTGCAGTAAAAACATGAGTTAGAAAGAACAAAATAGGTCCGCTTCTGATGAGCTGTGTCATAGCTTCGTGTTGAGTAACACACAATCTGGCCTATAGGACGCAAGTCCCTAAAGGTTTCCGTGGAGGGTACAATGTTATGTGTGCATGGACTGTAGCGTACTTTTTAAGTAAAACAAAACATGCCTTCTTGTACAAAATAAGCAGACAGTTTTGTAAATATGATGGCGTTGTCGGCAGGATAATAGATTGTTACTTGTCATTTTGACGTAGTAAACTGTACAAATCCTACAGGAGAAGATGAGTTTACAAACAACCTAGTAGCTATCCCTTTATTTAAAGAGAATACTAAGTTTCCTCGGGGAAGAGGGACAGTAGCGAGGCAACGTCTTCGAAAGACGTAGATGCGATAGACGGAACAAGAGTTTAGTTCGCTTGATGTTTCGGAGTCACCATGGAATTTATACCATTTGTGACAGAAGGAACAAATCTGTCTGGCTCCACATTTTGGAGAGCTCCTGTATGTCGGAAAAGCCTCGGAAACCGTGCTCCATCCTCCCGTATCCACACAAGCCGAAGGCAGTCATCGGGCGCCAGGCCATGATTCACTGCCACCGCCGCAGGAAACGTTTAATTATTTGCCCAACATCGTCTACTTTTGGCAGAACAACTAAGTCGGAAAAATCAGAAGAAAACCTGAGAGACGAAAATGACTTAACGCAGAGCAGAAATGAGGGAACGATGCCAGCTCTGTCCGCGACGCATTTGACGGGACCCGATCACACAGAGCCGACACCGTTGCGATAGGTGAACACCGCGGGATCTGCCGGCTGTTCAAAACACTAGGTCCTGGTTCGCGGTCCACTGGAAAAGGCAAAGTCATCATCTAGGATCCACCGGATATAATACTAGGCTAGCATTGTTTGTTGAGGGTTTGGCAGATTTCAATAATTCAAGTGGCCCAATTTTGAAAAATTTGCGGCCTCGATAGGAGTCAAAAGCACACAGCAGGGGAGGCCTTTGTGCAGCCAACGCTCTACCACTGAGATACAAGGTTCACCGTGCGCCGTGAATGTAATCAAATTTGTGTCGATTTTGCTTGCCTAGATTTAATGCACGTATGGAATCCACCAATACGGGCACAGTAAGCTGACTACCAGGCCATTGGCTGCGCACAAACCTTTCCTGCTGTGTGGATTCGGCTTCCACCGAGGCCGCGAATTTTTCACAATTAAGTCAATCGAATTGTTGAAATCTGCCAAACCCCTAACAAGAAAGGATAGCCTAGTATTACATCCGGTGGATCCTAGATGATTGCATAGGAAATTCTGCCTGGCAGTCAGATTACTGTATCCGTAATGGTGGACTCCATACGCGCAGTAAAGCTGGGTTGGTAAATCGACCAATTGTAATTAAATTCACGGCTCACCGTGAGCCTCGTAGCTCAATGGTAGAGCGTCGGCTGCACAAAAGACTTCCCTGCTGTGTGAATTCGACTACTGTACTTGTTATGGCTGTGATCATGCCTGATGTAGCCGGCCTCAATAATGTCACGGACGGTACTTCTCTAAGCGTGACGATTGACGGCAGCGGATCTGGAGAGCTCCCCACAGTCTCTTCTCCAGCAAAGGAGACCGAAAATAGATGGTCCAAGAACTGCTACCATGTCTTGACGGACAGTGTCGAGACAAGTCCTCAGTTGCCCTCTGCTTCGACGCCTCCAGGTAGGCTGAGGCGCCGGATCGAGGGCAGCATAACTAATGTCGCAGAGCGGACGGCGGCGAACGTGCTCAAACCACCTTAGTCGTCTTTCTTGAATGGCCTAAGATCGCAGCGGTTACGGATTGTTTAATTCGAGGTGAAGTCGCTAGACTTAACTCGCAGGATGGTCCCCAGGCATCGGTGGTCAAATACCTCCATTCTTCACTCATCTTCAGTGCGCACAACCCAGCATTCACATCTATACAGAAGGACTGACCGGACGAATGCATGGTACACACGAATCTTCGTGGCGATGGAGATGTCGCGTCGGATAGATAGGCGCTCTCGAAGGATTGAGAAAACCTAGCGAGCTGCATCGATACGGGATACAGTGTCGTCCTTGCTCTGCCCATTCCATAGCAGCCTCGCCTTGAGGTATTTAAAGCTGTCTACTTCTTCGAGTTGATGGCCATTAATCCCCCGGGGTCCCTTCTCCTGGTCAGGGGTGCAGTTCGAGAATAACTTCGTCTTTTCGGAATTTATGGACATGCCAACCGACATAGCAATCTCATTCACTACACTACAGCACTAGCCAGCACCAGTACTACTACACTTCTTCTTGAGATTGAGAGGTCACTAACCCTGTGCTGACTTTAACCAGCGTCAATTCTGATTTACAATACAGACTGAAATAGTACCAGCGAATATATTACTCAGCTGCACCCTAATAGTAACATAAGAAACAGCAGTATTGGTTGTTAGCAGAACGAGCCCTGATCTCTTAGAATCAGTCTAGACACCTACACTAGGTGAGTGAGGGTAGACAGTGCAGTAGTATCGGCGCAAAGTTTACTGTCACTATATACTAAGTTTAGGCGGTGTTTACGGCTGCGGCCTACGCCCTCTCTCTGTGCGGCCATCTCGACTTGTCTTGTCGCCGTTGAAACACAGTTGAGAGGGTAAGAGTTGGGTAGGTAGTGGCGCGTCTGCCATCATTATAATTGGCCGCAGTCACCGTCCCTGCTCTCGGGCAATGGTGGACATCACTCATTACGGTGGTCGAACTAAAACAGCACTAGCCGTTGTGCGGCTACAGGCAGGACTCGAGAGTGAACCCCAAGGCAGAGCGGGATAAGTGACTTACGTTAGCGAACGGTGAGCGTTTATCAGCAAAGGTCAATATTCCGAGGTTGCGTGTTCGAGCCCTGGAATGTACATAACTTTGGATTGGGTATGACTGGCTGATAACGGCTGTTAAACCACAAATGGTCATTCCAGCCCTCGCTGGTTTTGCCGGCAGTACTACTAGCTCTTCTGCTTACATATCATTGGTTGCCTTGCGGTCTGGCTCGATAGAGAGCCCCAAAGGCACCAGGGGCAGACGAGTGTGTCCTCTAACTGATCGGTGTGTACCTATCCGCCATTGTGTATTCTCACTCGAAACCAGTAAGACAATGGGCCCGCGGCTCACTGGTTAGAGCAATGTTCATCCATAAAGTTACTTTTTTTACAAAACTTACAAAGGGACCCCCGATCCTCATGGGGAATTTCGTTGCCTTTGGTGATTAAAATCTCACTTTGACCTCTGCAGATTTATGCTCACTTTAAAACATGTTAGGTATTCCTACTCTAGTGGGATAGGAGTTTAAGAAAGCAGGCTCCAGAGTTGGATGCAGGTGAGTAAGGTAAATAGTGAGACGCACCGATTCGATGGTAGACCGATGCACGGAGAGTGGGAGGTAGGGAAGGAAGACAACTCTCGTGGCGTGCAGTGGTCTTTTTGCCTGTGCAGCAACATGGCCGGGAGATGTAGGCGGTGATGCTGGCGAGGGTGAAGCCGGATCAGCAGTCGGCTGAGGCGGTGGCTGCGTTGGTGACGGGGCCTCATCGACGGAGGCTTCCCGCTCTTCGGCGGGTCCATGATCCGCTTCCATGGGTTCCGATGCTGCTGCGCACTCCGCCACTCGGGGGGAGGCCGGTGATGATGAGGGCTCTTCTTTACGCGGCTCCCCTTCCTTCTCATCTCCGGAGCTGTCACTTTCAGATGAAGAGGAGGAGGAAGAAGAAGAAGAGGACGAGGAAGATGACGAAGAGGACGATTTGCCACTGTGCTTACTGCTTTTGCCACTGACACTGCTACCATCGCTGTCCTCGCTGTCACTGCTGCTGCTACTGCTACTGTCATCACCGCTTTCGGAGCTGCTACTGGAAGAGTGGCTGCTACCACCACTGCCACTGCTGCTACTACAACTGCGGCCTCGGCTGTTATTGGCCAAATTTTTGTGCGCTTTCTTGCCGTCTACACTGCCTTCAGCGTCATTACTACCAGAGGCTGACGTCTTTTTGACTCCTCGCTTCTGCTTCCTCTTCTTAGCATCCTTTTGGGAACCTTCGTCCAAGCCAGTCTGAAAATTAATAAGAGTAAAATAGCATGGTGTGTGTGTGCACGCTTTCATAACGAGTTTACTTTCAAGTCAATAAGTATGACGGCATGAGATGTCAGTCGTTAACCAACGGAGGTATTAACTGAATGCCAGAAACACCGAGAATACGTGGTCTACATAGTAATTGTACTTGTTGCGGCTGTGACCTAGCTGGCCTCAATGATGTCACAGACGGTATCTCTCCACGCATGACGATCGGCGGCAGCAGATTTGGATAGCTCCACACACTCTTTTCTGCAGTGACGGAGACCGAAAATCGAAGACCCAAGAACCGCTCACCTGTCTTGATGAATGGTGCAAAGCCAAGTCTTGAGTTGTCCACCTCTTCAGCGCTTCCAGGTGGGCTGCAGCGTCATATCGAGGACAGCGTGGCAAATTTCGTGAGGTGGATGACGGAGAACGTGCCCAAACCACCTCAGTCGTTGCTCATCTTCCATGCACAAAGCCCAACATTTACACTCATGGAGGACTGACCAGACGGATGCACGGTACACACAAATCTTCGTGGCGTCCATACAGTAACCTGGTTGTGACCATTCTGGTACGGATAATGGACAAGGGCTAAACTGGAGTTTTAAGGCGACTACTCTTGGTTGCACGAATAAGCGTTCAAAAAAACTAGCATTGGCTAGGCAATCATCAACAAACTGGCTACCTCTGAAAAGGCCTTATTGTAAAAGCACTATAGTACGATATAGTGAATTTTTCTTACACCCAATAAGTAATAACCTCACGAATTGCGATGTTGCCTATGATTCGGACGGAATAGAGCACATGTCCGATACTATGTTGCTAGGATCTCTGTAAGCAGTCACAGCTTACGGTGGCAATTCTGGAGCTGGCTAGCAGAAACAAATGAACACGAACGACTTCCTCGAAACCAAACTGCAGATGTATATCAGCATGCTAGGAGAAACTAGCGTAGCAAACCTACAATCTAAGGACAAAAGGAAGGGACAGCGAAGCGATATAAGGGGGCCCGTGGGTACGTTTAGCAGACTCATCAGAAAATAGTATGTCATAAAAGCGTTATGTATGACTGAGCTAAGTTCTTCTTGTATTTGAACCATTCAAGTATACGGGCATCAAAAGCTAGACGGGAGCAGGCATGAAATAGCAAGGCAAACTTGAGATGTGACTTTGGCGACGAAATTCGAGCAAATAGAATAGCTGATCCAATCAATAAAGGTCATTTTCCGACTATTCGGTGATGACAGGCCCCACTAGTTGAACCACGTGGGTATGAAAGTGATCTCGTCTATGCTTTACTTTCAGTAGAAAAAGCAGCTGTCACGAATTGTGGAAGGGAAGATCGAGTTTAATTAGCCGGCTATGCTGGGGAGAGCGAAAACGATTGTGTACAATAGACAAGATTCGATATTTAATGATTGAAACGAACTTCTAAACGGGCGTCTTGAAACGGCATGAAATGTCCTCTTTTTTATATTCCGAGAAAGTAGAAAGAGAATGTTACCAAGATACAGAGGAAGGTGAAGTCTTTGCCGCTACCAACTACCACCAGCCGAAAAAAGTCTACCTTCATTATCTACCAGATCTCCGATAAAACAGCCGCTACGGAGAACAATTCGCATGCCAGCAAAGTTGAATACAAACGTTTATACATGAAATTTCTGAAACCTGTAGACCGTGAAAGGTAAAACAAACGTAAAAGACAAAAACACTTACGTCCGCATTCACGGAGGACTGGAACTGCGGAGATGAGGGCGTGTCGATGAATTTATTATTGTCTGGCTTTTCGTGACGTGGAGAACGGCGCGGAGTTTTGGGCTCCGTCATTTCCTCGTGGCGTTTCATGGCAGCCAAAAAAGACTTGAAATCAAATGCATCCAATTCAGCTAGCTGTTCATCGGACCCACCTGCGAGCTTAATGGCGACTGATGGGATAAAATACGAAGGCATCAACTGATCAGAAAAAAGTCTGTCGATACGGTTGAGTGTTATAAAGGAAGGCAAGCAGCGTCTCAAGTCACTGAAGTAAACGAGACTAACCCTATCGAGACAAAGTCAATATTCTAAATTGTTTATACAAGAGTACGCCTTACATGGTAGACCAAATTCTAGAGCACAGTTACAACCTCAAACCCTAGACACATCTTTTACTGATATTTTGCTGCCACATGAAACGAATGTGTGGGGTTTGGCTAACTGGAGGATCTCTGAAGTGCTGTGTGTTTTCTGGTGGGCAGTCTAGTTTTGGAATTGCTGCTTTCTAATCTCAGAAAAATTTAACGTCAGTGTAATTGAATTGATATCAAGCCTTTCGTACTCAGTTTCATAGTGAATGCAAATATCTGGACCGAAATCGATCAGCCACAATAGGACAACCGTGTAATATCAACTGCCATTAGGCAGCCAGTAGAATGCACGTAAGTTAAATATCAGACCATAATGACAGCTCAAACACTGGTTAAAAGCTTACACAGGTTTTTCACCAATGTTGGCTAAATTGATTGAGAACGTCGAGGAACAAGGGAATGAAAATGTGTGGAATGGAGGACAAAACAACAAGGAGTGGCTAGTTTTGAAAAAGCTACACGTGGGGCGGGGGTGAGGCTGTGACCAGCAACTTAAGATTGCGGGCAATCCAATGAAGATAACTTCTAGTTCAGAATAGAAACAAAAGAAACTTACACTGGTCAAGGACTTTTGTTATTTTGACTCTGTTTTTGAACTCTAAATGTACATCATCCAAAAAGCCATGTTTCAGCATGTCACTGAATACTTGAAAACGATGTTCAATAGCTTTGGATCTATCTTCAACCGGTCTCATGTAGTCAGGATGATATTTATCACGGAACCTACAAATAAATAAAAAGTGCTCGACATTAAGACACACTAATAAACATATGGGTTAAGCAACAAATACCACAGACAAGTATCGGATATAAGTTTTAAAAGCTAATAAAAACATATCAGTGGAATAAAAAGGAGTAAACGACGAAGAATGCTTGGTCTGCTATAATCAGCAGGGCTTTGTGCTGTTCACAACAAAAAGGCAAACCGCAATGGTGCGATTTCAATAGCGTTACCCCTTAACCCATATTTTGACTGCTCTCTATTAGCTGAGAACCAATACAAGACAACACGAAGGATCCATATGTGGAAACAAATTTCATATCTAGATATCGTTCAGCAGAAACCAAACTACACATGCAGGCGGGTGGATGATCAGTGACACAGCTTACCATGCACTCTTTTTGTGCCTCTCAAATTGATCAGACAGTTGTTCTTTGATAAAACTGGCGACATATGAACTATATTTCTCGCCCGCATCATTATCGCTAAGGATGGATTTATCAAAGGGTTCCAAGAATTTCTCCAAAGACATCATCTTCGGAGCAAACGAAGGCTGCAGAAAAGTTGTTGCTTCATCTTGTTGAATTTTTTGTAATGAAACTGCACCATTTTCAGTTTTCCCAACCTCTTGGGGACTTGCGGCCTCACTCTCGGAGATATCAGGCATGACAAAAACTGAGGAAGTCTACAGCCCAAACCCTAAAAACGTCGGTGGAGCAATCGAAACCCCAATTATTATAAATGGAAAGGTACGAACACAGAGGCCAAGGTTCATGGTCGGTAGGTGCGAAGTTTATGAGATAGACTCTGGTATATACAATTATCTTTAATTCAGTTATTTTAATATCTGAGAGTCGAGATAGCAATAGACAGAAAAATATAAATTTAAGAAAAGCAATAGTATGCGAAGTGGGTCAGCAAAGCGAACTACAACTATTTTGACATTAAAAGCCGAAGAATTCTCTAATCAAAATGCTGTAAACGAGGCGTAAGTGTATCATTGAAACACGAGATTGCTAAGTAACAACAGAAACAAGCTAGCAAGTAATTCAGTGATATTGCTTAAATTGAACTAACACTTTAAGCCCGCCAATTCACCTGGGCCAGATAAAATTCCTGCACTCACATTAAGAGAACTGGCTCTCGAACTGTGCAAACCTTTATATTTCAAAGTTATTTTGAAGAAGGCGAACTCAAAGAAGAATGGAGGCGTGCATTTATCACCCTGATATATAAGGGAGGTTCACGAATTCTTTGCGCAAATTACCGTCCCGTAAGCCTAACTTGCATCGCGTGCAAAATAACGGAGCGCATTATCAGGAGGCATTTCTTGGGTTTGTGGGCTCTTGGCCCTACTTACGTGTTGTTTAAATTTATCAATAACCAAGGGTGAAAACTAAATACAACACGTTGTTTCACACTTTCGGTTTTGACGCGTGCTAGCAACTATCTTGCTAATCACTCTCCACAGCTCAATTCCCTCCTCACCTGCCGCTGTTTATTTTGCCCTTCAACGACACCTATCTGGTGATCACTCTCGGGCTCCAGGAGAATCCAGCGACAAGTTGCAAACGAGTTTCCTCCCCATTTTGCAACTCACAGCCCAACGAACTTGGATCCAGTCCTCGCACAGTTATCCTTTGGCAAGTCGACTACTTGACTACTGCCGACTAGGATCGTGAAGGATCTAAGTGAGTTGTATCATTTCTAATCTTCATCGTCAATCTCTTTACTGGACTTTACAACTTTTCCACTAGAATAGACTGGTAAATCCCTTATTAGCAGTTAGTGTACCCTTGAAAGTTTTCATCGCGTATTTGCTAAGACGTTTTATATATTTGTAGCGATAAAGCCACTACAGGTTCCTGGAAAGCAACAAAATATTATGCGATGGTCAGAGCCACTTTCATACAGGACACTCTTGCCTCACGAGTGCTCTTTTCTTGCATGAGAAGTGAATAAAGGCCACAGATAAGGGCTATCCTATTGAGGTCATATTTTCGACTTCAAGAAGGCCTAGGATAGTGTACTATATAGGCTTTTTCTATAGTGCATTTCGGACCAGGGGAAATAAGAAAAAATGGTTAAGTTGATCAGCTGATTCTTTTCTCTTAGAGAACAGAATGTCGTTGTTGGAAACACAACCTCGGAATGGACGAAGGTAGCAAGGGTTGTACCACAGGGCTCAGTTTTGGGTCCGTTACTCTTCCTCATCTATGTAAACGACTGCCGCGACGCCCTTGATTGTGCAGCTGTCATGTTTGCAAATAATATAGAAATATAGGCTGAATTTATTTGCCCTGACGACGCAAGGTTACAATCAAACATCGATAAACTGATAATCTGATCGTCCACGTGGCCACTTAGCTTTAATGTATCCATGTATCTGGCCCTACACATAAGTCCGGGTCGAAAAGTGTTGCAAAAACATTACTATTTTATCAGTGGGCCGCATTAAAAGAGACTGGCGCGCACAAATATCTAGGCATATGGACAATCGCAAAACTTTTTGCCAACAGAGCATTGTAAAGAGGACGTCCAGAAGGCAACTAGTATGCTCCCATGGATCAGACGAGCATTCAAAAATCGCCGCATCTGAACTCGTCGGAAAAATATTTGGCGTCTTTGTGAGACGACATCTTGACGACAGAATGCCAGTTTGGACACTGTAGTTTAAAAAAATATGTGTGTCTTCTCGAAAAAGTGCAAAGGAGTGCAGCAAAGATGGTCGATGACCTCATGGAGTAACCATATCAGGAAAGATAGCTCAAGCTTGACCCTTTGTCCCTTGTCTTACAGGCACGTACAGTGCAGCCTGCTCCGGACGTTCCAGATTATCTGGGCCATGGTTCCTCCCTCAAATTGAGGGATATCTTTGAGTTAGCCAACACGAATCACCTTCGCGGTGATCCTTCAAGGACACAAACAAATGCACTCGATTGTACCTCAGAAATTTTTCTTCAGCTAGCGAGTGGTACGAATTTGAAACTTTTTACCAAGCAAGATTTTTCCTCTGCCATCATTGCTGATTTTAAAAGAAGACTTGATGCCATTTTATTTGACAAATGGGACTATCACAAAACGATTTTTTTACTTTCAGCACTGTAAATCATTTCTCTGGCTCTAGACTGCTTTAATACTATCGTGCTCATCATCCCCGGAAGAAAAAGAAGAAGAGGGGGCAAGTGCTGGGAACAAATTGTATTCTTGCTGACGTTTCAAAAACATGCTCGTTTTCATCATCAGAGCGTGCTGCCTACTCTTCCGCCGGCCTTGAATTAATGCGTCTTGCCTCGAGCCGGGTGTTGTGCCCATGTGTGATGCCCGTGCGCTCGTACGTCCATTGATTATTGATTGGCGTCCTCCTCTCCACTGTTCTCGGCGCTGCGTCGGCCTGTCCCTCCGACTCTGACTCCCCCGCGTTCACGTCCTCGTGTGCGTCTGCGTCGGTCTCCCCCTCGTTCGCGGTCTCAAAGTTGCTCTCGTGAGAACCCAACCCACGCCGGTCATGTGACCCGCGCCGGATGCCGATTCCACTCATTGTGTCGCCACTCTCCCGCCTTGGTGTCCTGTTTTGTGCGGGCGTGAGCCTTGCGCGGATGGCTTGGTAGGCAGGATTCAACTCAATGGCTCTGTTGAGTGTGCCAGTCGACGACCAGCTTTCGAGCAGTAGTCTAGCCATTTTATCACTGGCCCTGCCGATAATTCTTGCCTTTCCAAAGGCGAAAACGTGTTTGCGCTGCTTCATGTGGCCGTAAACCATAGAATGCTCGTCTTCGCGGTCGATTGCGAGCTTGTGTTCATGCAACCTCGTGCCAAGACGTCTGCCAGTTTCACCGACATACCTTGCATCACAATCTTGGCAAGGGATGCTGTAGACCACCGCTGATTGTTCGGTCACTGGTAGCGGATCTTGAGGCCTCATTACCCGTTGTCTGATAGTTAGTGCCGGTTTGTGAGCCACGCCAATCCCGAATGGTTTCAGCAGTCTTGCAGTCGCCTCTGAGACATTCTTCACATAGGGAATTGACAGCCAGAACTTCGGTTTCTCTTCGGTCGACACCTTAGAGCGGCACTTCCTGAGACACCTGTGTACGAAGGACTTCGGGTAACCGTTAGCCTCGAATAGGGCATGTAGGTACTTCCTCTCTTCTTTCCTCCCATCGTAGTCACTGCAGTGTGTTTGAGCGCGCTGGAAGAGAGTCCTGACGCAACTGCGTTTGTGACCGACGGGGTGGTTACTTCTGAAATGAAGGAGGCGCGTAGTGTTGGTCGCCTTACGGTACACCATCGTCCTTATCTTCCCATCCGTCAGCCTTGTGACTAGAACGTCGAGGAAGGGCAATTTATTATCGACCTTCTCTTCCATTGTGAACTGTATGTCCGGGAAAATGGAATTTAGTAGTGTCTTGAAGGTCGGCACGTCGCTCCTTTTGATTATGACAAAAGTGTCGTCAACATATCTGGCCCAGAATTTCGGGGGATGGGATTTAAAAACAACCTGCTCTAGCCTCTGCAAAACGGCTTCGGCAATTAGCCCAGACAGAGGCGAGCCCATCGGAGTCCCCTCTTTTTGCTGGTAAACCTGGTTGTTGAATGTGAAGTAAGTTTAAAGACACAGTTCCAGGAGCTGTATGATATGCACCCGCTTCAGTTTTTGTTCGGTCTCCTCATATTTTTCGCGGAGGAGGCCGTCGATAGTGTCGATAGCCAGATCGGGTGGAATGGAGGTGAACAATGCGACCACATCGAACCAGACCATCACCTCGTCTGCCTGCACTTCCAGGTGTTGGATGCGGGTCAAAAACTCTTGAGCAGACTTTACTGTCCATTCTGAATTCTTTGTGAGGAAACTCAATCGCTGGTAAAGCCACTTTGACAATCCAAAGGTTGGAGTGCCTCTTAAGGATACGATGGGACGTAAGGGCACCCCTGGCTTGTGCACCTTTGGTAGGCCGTAGAAACGTGCAATCGCAGTATCAGATGCCTTTGCAGATAGCGCCTCCCTTCTCGTGAGGGCTCCTGCCTTTCTTAGTTTGTCGATCGTCCTGTTGATGTTGTTCGTGAGTTTTTTGAACTCGTTAGTCGTTGAGGGCACATAGGACTCCAGCACTTGCCCCCTCTTCTTCTTCCTCTTCCGGGGATGATGAGCACGATATTATATCTGGACCCCGAATATTCGCGCATATTGCTATAATACTGTTTCGTACTGTTCCGTGATAACTCATTCGAATGTTTGCCATGTTGCTACTTCTTGCTACAACTTCTTAGTGACTGTAACAATGATATGGTTAACTTTACATTAGTAGGGTCCTCAAAGGTATTCCTTACTTGTAACGTTCATAAATTCACGCATAAACATTGGCTTCGAGTAGTATTTTCAACCTGGACAATTAACTAAACAGGTCAAGTTGACAAAAACAATCGCAAACATACTTGCAAGAGGGTATCGCTGAACAAGAGCTTTTGGCATTAAAGCAGGTACTTATCGGTTCTGCGAGTTGTTTCGCATAATTGGCAAACAAACTGGACAAATAACAGGCGTATATCTTCCATTTTTTATGTGTTCTGCTGGTCTGAACAGTGGGAATAAGACGTCGGTGGACTAGTAGCGGCATGAGCAGCCACACGAAAGGGAATAAGCGGTAGAGGAAGCATATCTGATGCTGGAGGCAGGAGGGAACGTTGCTGTTTAAATTGAGTTAAAGTTATTATTGGTCGCTACACACACTACTTGGAGCGTCTAATAAGGCTCTGTTGTTAAATTGCTTGAGGGAAGTGTCTGACGGGACCGTGATTAAGGGAGAATGGAAAGACAGGGTAATACAAGGGCTTGGGATTTTGTGGTAACTGGTTTTATTTGTACTGCCAGACAAATCGGGCAATCGAGTCCCCAGAAGGGACAGCCCAAATCTTTCAGAAACAAATAAATAATCATCAAAAACAAGGCCCCCAAATCATCCTTGATGACCAAGGAATAGTAATAACAAATGACAACCAAATAGCAAATCTTTTTAACGAGTATTTCTCAACAAACTATTCAGTCGAGGAAGAATCAATCCCCCAAGCAGCAGAAATGATGGCACTCGTATTAAAAGAGATATTGTTTAACGCAGAAACTGTAGAGGAAGCTATCTGCCAGCTGTCTAATTCCACATCATATGGAACGGATAGAATCCCTCCTTGCATACTGAGACAAATGACACATGCCCCAATACTTCAGTCCAACATTTTCTCGTTACTGCAGTCAAATGGTACTTATCCAGAAATATGGAAAAAATCATGTATCACCCCAATTTAGAAAAACGAAAATCGGTCCAATGCCCAAAATTATCGTGGTGTTCACCGAACATCGGTTTTAGCAAAAATCTTAGGAAAAATAATTTGTAACCAAATGTTAGACCATCTGACGAATGTAAATCTCATACCTCCCTCTCAACATGCCTTTTTACCCAAAAAGTTATGTCAGTCCTGCCATCTCACTTTCTTGGAATTCGTCTCCAGAAATCGAGAGATGGGAACGCGGTAGCTACAATTTACTTTGATCTAAAAAAAGCCTTTGGCAAAGTTCCCCATAAAATACTTATTGTGAAGCTAGTTAGTCACGGGATTCGCCCCCCCCCTCCTTAATTTTCATCAAATCCCATCTTCAAAACCGATTCCAAGTAGTACAACTTCGAAATATAGTATCAGAACCAGCTCATATAAGCAATGGTGTTTTTCAAGGCACTATCCTAGGTCCCCTCTTATTTCTCATTTACATTCATGAGTTATTCACGATATCAACCTCTGCTAAACATTTTTATATGCAGATGACTTAAAACTCGCATATGCATACAACAAACATTCGATAAGCAGTGTGCATAGAAAAATTGAATTAGACCTTCCAAAACTAAACGACTGGAGTGTTCAGTGGCGAATGCCGTTTTCACCAACAAAATGTCGTCTCATGATTTTTGGACCACTTAAACTTCCCCCCATAATGTATAGTGGTCAAGAAATAAAAGAGCTAACATCTTTAAAAGATTTGGGTCTTAGCTATTCTAATACTCTTGACTTATCCCCACATGCTAAACAAATCGCACCAAAAGCCAATCGACTATGTGGCTTCATAAGTAAAATTTTCACATTAACTACACTTAAGACTAAACTTTACAAAATGTACGTTTTACCTATTCTAGATTACTGCTCAATATTTTTCGGTACCATGTCATCAGATGACAGACAGAAACTAGAAAAAATCCAGCGAACGTTTACCAGAGTTCTGTGTAAACGCAATGACGCCCGAGACTCCTATTCAATAATGTACAATAGATATTGTCTTAAACCCCTCTGGCAAAGGCGACTCCAAAATGGTTAAACTTTCCTATTTAAAGTGACACAGAATCATAACATCCTAAGCAATAATATGTAAACAAATCAAAACGGTTCCCGTCCCACTAGAAACAACCAGCATACAATTCATAACGCTAAAGCTAGGACGGCCCAGCGATCAAATTTCTACACCATAAGATATGCGATCATATGGAATGCCCTACCCAACGATATTCGCAAAAGCCACAGTTTAGCCGAATTTAGAAGAAAGACCAAGAAGTTCTTCACAAATGACATGACGCATATATTTCTGAACAAAATAGGACAATTTGCTAACCAGTTCTTTGGCAGCCAATTTGGACCAAAAGGGATCTAACGGTCCAGGAAAGCTGCCGCACATTTTGGGGGAAAACTGGCCACCGCTGGAGGCTTTCCAGACGCCGGTTGTCAACGCTGATCAAATCAAAGCTTAAGCAAAATTGTGCCTTGCCTCCTTTTCCAGTCCTTTAAAAATAAAAACGAAAACTAAGAACAATTTATCTGGTCCAATATTCTTCGACTAACATCTCAATATTTATAAAAAATAATTATGAAAGAAAATAATTTTCTCTGCAACTATACTAAAATATAGATTGTTTCCTCTTAAAATTTATCAGTATTTTAAATGTTAAGCATGTAAATCTCAATCTCACTTAGATATTCGATTAACAAAAGGCCAAATGTCTTCTGCCGATGCACTTGAATGACGATGGTGCTTCGCAATCAGCTTCCAGCTGCCTCGACCCACCTCAGACATCTGCAACGTCCCATCTTATTATCAAAATCCTGCCAATGGACAACGATTGTAATCTTCGTATCGAGCAGACCCATACATACGGAAGATGCGATGTTCTCAGCTGATTATGTTTCGCCTTCAAACTGACCGCGACTAACTCCAACTCAGTTAAAGGACATGACAGTTTTTCCAGCTCCCAAGTATTCTTAGTATAAAACCGTAACACGTACAATGTATAGTTATTTTATTTCATATTTTTCTAGTATTGTACATTAGAAGTCAGGTTTTTTCACTTACAACGAACTCCTTATTTCGCACACTATTGACCTAGCAAAAGACCAAAACAAATGCAATAGTCACTGCGAAAGAAAGGGTTTTGGTTAGGTTTTTTCCTGCCTTCCGGGGTTTTTGACGGCGCCGAAGATGTGCTTTACAAAAAAAACTTTATTATTATTTAATGTGCCTTAATAATTAATAAATAAATTTTATATTTTAGGCTTGGAGGTGAGGAAGAAGAAAAAGAAGGTGAAGATAATATGGGTAAGGCCTTTTCGTAAAGTCGCCTGAAAAATATCCCCCGCCCAAGTGCTTTGAGGACTTCCTGATTAAAGATGTCATGCTTGATTATTGAACAGTTAATGCGAGTTTTATGTGCGGCAAGTGCACATTAGAAAACAAATAACAGTCGCCTGTAAATGTTTAGTTAAATAAACTGTAGGTGGGAAGATTGTGAAAATACCAACAAAAAAACTATTAGAGCAAACCTGTTGGTTAATAGAGGAAGTATCTACAGCTAGAAATTTATTAGAGGAAATCCTTTTACCATTAGGCCACCTATTGGTTAATGGAAGAAGCCTTTAGACCAAGAAAACTAGTAGGCAGCCTAACAGGAAGGTTCTGTGATAAGAACGTTCTTTGGCGGAAAGAAATGCGAAAAAATTTACCCTACCTTAAAGTCCCCCGAATAGATCACATTGGGAAGCATGATCAGGAGACTGAATGGTCAACGTCAAAGAAAAACGAAAATGGATTAATAAGATCTGCGACCAATTAGGAGTCTGTAACCTGGGCTTAAAGGTAGCTTAACATTTACGGGTAGAGTATTCTATGTATAGGTATGTCAGTCCTGAAGGTCAGCGACGGCCGCTGCGAAGATGCGCAACTCTCCGATAAGCACCGGTACTGCTATCGATATGCTCGGAACCGGGAGGTCTTCTTCCATCTATGTTAAGTGGTAGAGTCACGTTAATGAGAGTTGGCTGCTGATCTGGGTGGGTAGACGTTCAAGAACCTCACTGGTCCACGACGAAATGCGTTGGCTTTATTTTCATCCCATCAAGATCAATATTGGGAGACATTGTATGTCAAATCACAATTACGCACTGCAGCCCGCCTCCTGCGCGCACAACACTGAATAAAGCCTCTCCGGTGCCAATCCCAGAAACTTCAGTGCTAGTGGAGAGCCATAGCAGGTAAGCTGATACTGATGGTATTTGGAAAACAGCCATAGATAGGGCAAGCACCGTGGAAAAGACAATGTAGCTGAGCCAGTCTGCGAATATGCTAACCTCTATTGTAGAAATAAACAAAGGTCAGCTGTATTTTATACTTATGCACTTTGTTGCGTACTTCAACCCCGACTATAGAAGTCTCCGTTCCCTAAATTTGTTCCAACTTATGCCTTAACAGGAATTGGTGCGCCCCTTAAATTCACCCGGTGTCATTGAATACTGTAAACGTAAAAAAGTTGTTACCATCTTGCCTGTAGTAGGTCTGTGGCTCGCTTTCCACCGATTTTTCCTCTTCTGCCACGGAAAAAAGTGGGAAATGGGTGGAAACTCGGGCTACTTAAATATTGGGATCAGTGTTTTTATTAGTAATTGAAGTCTACCTACCGCTAAACTTGGTGTTTCCTTGGTATTTAATTGATTTCTTCACCTAAACCGTGCTCCTAGCGTTTAAATAAGGCGAAACAGGAGGAGGGTTATATTTGCGCTGAAAACTACGGTTATAAAAACCGTCTGATTTTCGAGCGACATGCCCATAGCGAGGCACTATTATTTCGCACTCGGGAATAATCCACCGTTAAAGGTCAGAGGGTGAAGCTTGACTTGCTGCAAATACGATACTTTAATTTATAAAGTAAACTACTATTCTTCTTAGACGACAGCCTTGCCTTCGCAGAGGTTGTAGACGATGTTGGTGCCAGTGAACACAAGCAGGAGTTCATTCCTTTCATGAGTGGTACCATCGACGAAAACGGAGGTTGCTTCTTTCATTGCATCATCTGTGCCTAAAATACCTACGCCAAATTGTGCTGTAGACAGAACCTTCTAAAAAAATGAAAAATGACAGTGACCTACGCCATTTTAAGAAATGGTGAAACCGAAGCTGCGCAATTTCGTGGCAGTGTACAATCAACGATGTTCATCACGTTTCCAGTGAAAAAGCATTAGTCCAAGGTCCTTCTATGATTTAAGTAGAATACTTCTGGAGCAGACATCAAGATAACCGCTCCCATGAAGGCCAAAAAATGCGCAGTCTGAAATTATTATGCAAAGCCCTGCACAGTCACCTACAGACTCCATTCATTAACGGTTGTAAGTGTAGCCTTCCTCTTCCGTTTTGCCTTGCGAGGAAATACGACCGACCAAAGTAAACGGCAGTAAGACTGAAACAGATGAGTGGTGCAGGGATGCGTGAAGAGGATGAAAGGCCAACGCTGGCCAACCCATATTCACAGCAATTCAGTGTTGCGATAAGTTTGTCGTGATACCTAAGCACAAAAGCGTCATGCGGTGTCCGAATGTTCTGAAGCCATGTGACCAGTTGAAATGTGTGGGCCGGGTGTATGTTAGGGTTCATGGAACTGGGTATGTAGTCTCAATGCGATGATTTCGTAAGTATGACGAGCATATCGAAAGTTAGCGAAGTTGACAACAGGAGGCTCCCAGAAATTAGAAGTCAGAGAAGACTGTTAAAAACGTGCATCGCTTCTTCTAAGAAACATTTTACAATAAGATCTATGGAAAATACGTGCTCACAGTGTCCTCAAGCCTGCTGCCGTATGTCTTTATGCCTTTCCTAGCACAGCCTGCTCTGCCATGCTCATCTTCGATCTCTTTTTACTTTCAGCGTTGCGCCCATCTCACCTCAGGTGGCCGACAGCTAGGCAGCGGCCTGTTGCTGGTGGTGGGGAGGGAGTGAAGTCGATGCTTGGCGCGCTTCCTTCCTCACGATAATGAATCAGATGCACTTGAAACTATCGTGGTGCACGAAAAGCCGTCACTAGGAGGGTTGCCAGCTAGCGGGGTTACTCGGACACTGCAGTCGGTCCAGTGTGTCTTGTTGTATGTAGTGGCTATCTGAATGGCTGAAAGTCAGACTCAATGGCTCCCTCTTAATGTGGTCTTTATTGCGCTCCCTGCCGAGAGCCTACCTAGCGAAACTTGCTGTTGGTACGCATGATGAGTGTTGATCACGTCAGCCTTCTGTGCTCTCCCTCATCTTCGGCCTTATTCAAGCTAACTTGAAAACCGTGTCCAGATATGGGAGAGTTCAGAGCTTGGGGTAGGTCCGGCGATTGTACTTTCACTATAATCCATCTATTGTCACCGCGTCCACCTTCAGCTTGCTGAAGCTCGCAGTGAAGGTAGTCGACATCGTCATCGCATGGTTGTTGTCGCGTGTGAGATTATAAGAACTCCGTGCCGTATCCTTTGTTGCCTGTAGTCAATCAGGAAAAGGTGCACGCTGATTAACTTCAGGCTTGTTGAGGTTAAGGTCAAGGCGGGCGACAGCATCCGGCAGTGAGCCGGACAGCACGTGTGGTCCTGCAGCGGATGAGCTAGGAGCGCGGGACGGACAAAAGCGCGCGGAGTAGATTGTCACGCGCTACTGAAAAGACTTTGCAGGGAAAGGCATGATAAATCAGTACAGTGGTGCTAATCACGGATTGCTACAAGTTTATGATGTGTGCATGTCAAGGCTGCGGCCTTTGGTTCCATAGTGTACGAGTGACGAATTGGTAAGTAGCCGAACAAGCTAATGTGTTTTGGATAAGTGTGATCGGAATTTTAACAGATTTGAATTTTGGAATCTATATCTATTGGCACCAGGAAGGCACTATCTGTACAAGCTTAGTTTTAAAAAAATGATGATGTGTGCAGATAAAATGTAAAAAACTGTGATAATGTCTGCAGAATTTGTCCTTTTAGGGCAATACTTGGCGATTTTTTGCAATATATGGTGGACTATAAAACAGGCAGTTAAGAAACGCCTACAATGAAAATGGAGGCAAAGTTCAAAGGGCCTCCATTTTCAGAAAGCGTGTAGAAGAAAAAAACTGCTTAGAAAAATGAGAAAGATGTGTAGAGTAGGCTTATACTACAATAGTCATTTAGAACGTGGTAATGAAATGTGCGTACAGTTCGCTCGTAGTCGCTTGGTCCTCAGACGAGGAGGGCTATCATTTTAGATTTCAACAGAAAGGGAATTTGCTCAAGGTGCTTTGCCAATGGGAATCTGATGTACATCCTTGATAGTATGCCACAGCGAGGGTGGGCAGCTTTGATGGCGCCATTTCTGTGGATAGCGTAAGTCGCTGTCATTTTACCGTTTTTTAGAAGGTTCTGTCTGCAAAACACTTTGACGAAGATATTTTAGGCACAGTTGACTCACTGGAATGTGCAACTCCCGTTTCCGTCGATGGTACCATCCTACGAACGCAATTAACTCCTGTTCGTGTTTTGGTCTTATGAACGCGTCTGACTGCAGGAAGAATGAAAATGTTGATAGAGTTTTCACTCAAAAACCATTTTTCTTTTTTGATCCATTCTTACACGGATAGATGTCAATTAAGGAACATTAAATTTCTGTAGGTAAGTAGACTGGAAGCTGGTTTATGCTTCCGATTTCACATCGAGGGTTCTTAGGTATTTGCTAACTTGCCGGTAGACTCTGCAATCTACTTGGCCGCACCTCTGTGATGCTCTCATAACTTCAACGGCCTCCTACGTTTCCACCACGCTGTCCCCGATGAGCGCCTCTTGTCTCACCCCCATAACACTATATACTTTTTTTCCCACGACGGGAAGCGTTCCAAACCCTAAATATTAGGACCTCATCTCACTGCATCCTCTTATACCATATCAATGTAACTATCAATTGAAGCAGTTTTTGATGGCTCGATGTACTCTGCCACCGATTTTAATTCTAGGAATTTTTTTCACTGCCGCTTTCTCAGTTCACCCTATTTACTTCATGTTGTTGACTATTATTTCAAATGGCTGTCCGCTGTAAATCGGACCTGACTTAATATGTGTAAAATACCACTGATTCCTATTGTTATAGAGTTACTTACGCGCAGATTACTAATTTTGTATTTATTTTTACTACAGCAGTACATTTGTAATAAAAGGACCCCTTTATTTATTTATTTATTGATATAAATTTATTTATTTATTTACTAGCGCCAACTTCCTCTCCAACCTCTGTGAAGGCAAAACTGTCGTTTCAGAGGGACAAAATTTTAGTTTAAAAAATAACATCGCGTATTTACAGCGATTCAAGCTTCACGCTGTGGCATTTAAGGGTGCATTATCTTCGAGTGCAAAATACTAATGCTTCTCTGTAAGCATTCTCTTAAAAATCATTCATTTTGTCCATGCTGCCCTCATGGCTTCACGAGTGATACTTAGCTCGGATTGTATGAGATTGCCAAGGTCTCCACAAAAGTCTCCTAATGACGTTTGAAAGGGAGGCCTTACTTTCATCTTTCGATACCTGTGCCAGTAGTCCGGACTTACCATTTTAATCATTTTTTGACGGAAACGGTGATTATCTCAATCACAAGCTTTTGCGACCAGTTGAACAGACACATAGCGACTGTATTTTATAACCACTGCAGTTCATTATGCTTAAATTATCCATAGCTGATGATCTTTTCGAAAATTACTGCCATACGTGAGGTATATAACATCATTGCTTCAAGCATTACGGCTACATCTTTTCGATTATTTATAGAGACTCGCACTTCCATTGAAAAGGATCAACACACGTGCAATTGCATGTGAAAGCACATACATCAACCATGTATAACTTTACGGTTACTGATTGTTTTAAGATTAGTTAGAAACATTTCTGACTGCTTTAAATAAAAAATCAAAATTCGTTCCCGCTCTCAGATAGAAACTAACTTAGAAAGTTACACGAACGTGGATGGCTCAAAAGGGTATATATCGGTGCGGAATGGATATAACCCATAAAAGCAGAATACATCCCTGTAAAAATAATGCCATACCATCCACGCAAAATACGTTTTAAACACACAACAATCTAGAAACATAGAACCGATTCCAGCCTGTCTTGTTAGCGCCGAGTCAATTTAAGGTTCTCAGCATCCAAATGTTTGTTTGATTAACGCAAAACTCTGCGAAGCCTCGACACATTCTTACTGCTCCCTAACCCTTCTTGCCAATTCTCATGGTGAGGACTGTCTGATATGCGGTCCTTCGAGTCCAAAGGATGCACACGAATTCAGAAACCAGCCAATCAAACAGAAGAGCCAACAGATGAAACAGACATTTTCACATCTTTCGAAAATCTCTTTATTATGAGCCCAGGAATGCCCCTCTGTTCAGGAAACTCTTGCGGTTTCATTTGACTGAGCATCTGTCTTATTTCTTCCACAGCAGAGGCAATGACGGCTGTATTTTTGGTTGTGCCATCTTCTTAACACACAAGTGCTTTTTAATAATTTCACCTGAAAATCACTCGAGTCAGATCTGACTTGCAGCAGCGCGTTGAGGCCTAAAGAACGGCCAACATTACCAGAATTTTGCACGGGAAAAGGGTGATGAGCAAGGCTTAATTATTAGGGAATACGCTTTCAATGCACCTCTCTCGTGTTTTATGCACACGGGGTTGTAAACTGAATAACTGACTAACCGTCACCGACCTACATTTACTAGCATATATTTTAGGCCCAGCTGAGTAAACCACATGATTCAATCGTACTAATGCCAACCGCCCTTGAACAAACTGAACGCCTGATCGCGCTCATTTGCGCAACCTTCGTCTCGAGCCCCTGTGAACTGAAAGCAGTTATTCCGGAGGCACTCATTTAATTAAGAAAATCAAATACAACCTAGACAATAAGCCAACATTCACATTGATGCTGCCTTCATGGTTTCAGAAATGATGCACAGCTCAAAGTATGATTGAGTCTTCCCATAACCGTATCGACGTGTGCGTTGGATATGTATAAGCACGACACCCATAAAATGCCCCCTCGCCATTCATGCAGCTCTGCAGCAATAATCAGGGGAGAATGCAAACCTGCCCTGTACGTTAAATTGGATGAGGAGTCTGCATTGGTCACTGGGATTTTGGGTGTTAACCTTGGCCCGACGCATTCAAAATAAAAATTAAAAAGTTTCTGTTAAGTGACACTGCACATCTGTTTTGAATAAGATAGGGCACTTTCCAAGTCAGTTCTTTAATAGAGAACTACGGCCAAAAGCCCCTAACAACGGCCCTTTCAAGAGCCTCCAGTTCTGTCACCGAATCACGACCTTAGCACTGGTTGATTTCTCCTGATTTTCGAGCTCCGCCTGGCACATTAGCTAGTCTTCGTTGTCAATGACCAAGCTATAATTTCCGACCTACTTTACAAAGATGGAATTTAGAACAAATTGTCATATCCTCCCTATTTCACTGAAATTTCTGAGGGGAAGTTTTCATTTTTCGATTTTCCTTCTGTCACTTACAATTACATTATGAAATAAAGATTTAAAGACTTTCCCACTTGTTGGATAGCTTTAATTGAATGAGAAAAGCGACTGCAACACTTATTACGCCTATAGGTCAATGCTTCATCAAAATCATTATAGCTGTTTTGTAAAACCAACCTTTATTAACGATTTGAAGAATAAAATCAAACGAAAAATAATTTAAAATTTCTAAATTTTTTCCGGTTGCACCTAAAATCGATACTAAATTTGATGATTGGTGAGGAATTTAATGTAGATTATAGGCAAAATAATTGTTTTTATTGATTATTATTATTAGTAGTATATATTATAGCTTGTCTAGCATCGTATGTTTCATACCTGGTTCACTTCTATGTCAAGCTTGACAACTAGGTGTCTTCGGTATTTGCTGCTGAATGATGACGGTGATTTGCAAAGACTTCTTAGCTGCCTCGACTGCCCTCAAAGACAACTACAGCATTTTTCAGTCTACAACCAATCAAAAATCCATAATTGATAGACTTTTTCTAGACTTGAAATATTCTCACTTTAAAACCTTTAACGTCTATGCTGCACCGATACTATTTTGCATTTTTGATATCATTGTACACTTGAAGACAGTTTTTTTCACTTCGAACAAACGCCCTAGGTTTCATCCTATCGACTAAGCATAAGACTAGAATAAAGCCAATATTGACTGCGAAAGAAGGGTTTTGGTTTAGGTTTGCTCCTGTTTTCGAATTGTTTTGATGGTGTCCAAGAGGTGCCTTACGAAGAAAGATTATTGATGCAGACTAATAAGTGGGACAAATCTATGACAATATAATTGTGTGATATGCGCATTTCAGTCGAAGTAGTCCATCTCGTCGTTTTTTACCTTCTAATAATGAAACGATTACTTTTGTTAGATTGGGCTTCAATTAATATGCCTAGGTGGCTCTCTAGAATGAACACTGCTGGGCCTGCTCAGAACTAGTAGAATTTGCTTGCAGAATGGCTTACTTTGTCCATTTTATGGCCCATTAAGAATTTACAGATTCAGTGATGGTCGAAGGAAGAAAAGTCTTATGATTGAAATCATCATATATATCAGCATGTGCAGTTTAACTGAGGGCATAACTCCGTCCTCAGGAAATTATTTTGAATGCACTGAATGACAGAGAGTCCGCTTGTTATGGGTGCTTCTTACTTTAAACCTTACGGCCCTCTCAAGGATCTGTGATCATAGTTGTCCTAAAGGAGGCTTTGAGCGAGCTGGGGGAAGCAGCAACTTCGTGGCAACAGACGAAGAACCAACAGTTAAACCTCTTTGAGCGAGAGACTACCTCCCTCCCGACAATGCTATCTGTCTAGACTACTAACCGCTGTTCGCCTGCTGGCGGGGCTCGGAATTGAGGCACAAGGCAGAGCGGGATGTGCGAGTGCCATTATCTGTCAGTGAACGAAAGTTTAGGACTGTATTGCGCCTACTGGCCGAGTTGTTGGTCTCTGGCCTGAAGTTAATGAGTATCATATGAAAAATTAAGGATAGCTTCTGATGTCAAAGACAAAGGCTTTTCCCGCGCTATTTATCTTCACGGTATATCTTTCCTCCCGCACGGCTGAGAAGATCCTGTGGCATACCCATCGAAGTCAAGTCAAGTCAAGTTTATTAAAGGAAACATAGGCAAACGCCTTTGAACTCCCTTTTGGTTCATAGTATTTAAGAAATGCATCGGCGCAGCCGAACATTTTAGAGAAGTCGTTGACACATTGTAGGCAACTACACGCTTGTTTCAAGTAATACACTCACATGTGGTGATGTCAGTTAGCACGAGCCAGCATTGTAACTGAGCAATAAGAGCAGACAGTGAAAAAACTCCTAAGGCATAGCTCATAATACAAAACAACGTCATTTGTGGTTTTAAAGAGAAAAAACTGTCACTCGTGGGGAAAGTATGTAAATGATAGGACCAGGATGCTTCTATTAATGTTGGAGGTAGCCATGGGGTCCATGGCGAGTGATATCTACGGCCGAAGGGCCATACGAGGAAAAGACCTCAGAGTCATGTGAACGTTCCCAAGAACCGGAGATGCGACCATGATACGCCCTTGCTGTGACAAGAGTAGAGGAATCCGCCACGTCGTCAGCAGTCATTTTTTAGGTCGATACGACAAAGAGCGTGACAGGGACGCATAGCCAAGGACCATAGGTGCGGTAGATGCGACTGCAGTCGCGATCAGTGCAGTTCGCATAGTGAGAAGAGGAGTCGGACATGGCTAAGTATGGTTAGCAGATATTTGGATTGAATAATAGTAATACTACTTAAAAATTACTATTAATAGTATTGCTATTATTTAATCAAAATATCTGTTAACCATACTTAGCCATGTCCGACTCCTCTTCTCACTATGCGAACTGCGCTGATCGCGACTGCAGTCGCATTTACCGCACCTATGGTCCTAGGCTACGCGGCCCTGTATTATGGTTAATAAGGTCAACTCTAAGGGCTATGATCACCAGGCGTGGTTCCATAGGAAAAGAGAAGTCATGGAAAGGCCAGGTGGTAGGAAGAGTTTATTCTGTGCAGGAGGAATGGACAATAGGTGGGAGGAGATTTGACTGTCAGACCACCCATGGATCGGCTAGGGCGGCTTTCTCCGAAGTGATGTCTGGTGGTAGTCATCCGAGCGGCCACAGAAAGCTGTCTTTGTCTTAGTCAGCTTTGGAAATTATTAGTCAGGAAACGGCAGGTGTTATTCGGGCTGCGCGCGCATAAAAGATGCCGAGCGCGTGCGAGAGGCACAAGCAGGTGCATGGGAGGTCAGTAGTGGGATTGGAATTTGCCTGCCCAGGCAGGTGTAGACTTTTGGCATTCCTCAGGTGGATAGTTTACAATTGCCAAAGGTTAACATGCTGCTAAATGCAAGCTAGTCACTAAAGGACCAGTTGTCGTCTGATATTGGTGTACATATGAGAGGATGATCCCTGACCAACAAATCTGCCTCCAAGTAATGAATACAATTTAGAAGCACGTGAAGAAGTTCCTGCTGATTAGTTTGAAACTCACAAATTTATTGTCTGTGTAAGGCAGTCAAACTGTTGTTGAACGATGAGAGGAAAGGAAGCTAGTTATGTCTACTTAAGCTGCACGGTCAGGATGGCTGGAAAAGATGATCTCAGCGACGGGAATTTAATTGCCAACAGAATTTAATTGACAACCGACAGGTTAGCGGAAAGAGCCTACACGCTCCGCCCTAGAAGCAAAGCTGGAATACAAAAATGTTTCAGGTAGGTCAGATGCTCTTGCCCTAAATTCATAATTGTGAAAATATTTGCCTGCCTATAGTTAGTGACTAGATCGCGTCGAAGTAAACTCCGCCAGAATCTCACGATTGCGGTTCTCGACGTCTGGAAACAGTCAATCACAGTTGCCGAAAACCTGCGTTATGGCACGCAGCAGAATATCAAGGCTGCACGCGTGTATTGCTTTCTCTCTGCCCACTGCCTGACTGCTATCAAACTAGCAATTTCACACGACTGGCCCTCCCGGCTAGTCATGTGCTCCCAAGTCAAATGTCTTCCATCTATTCTTCTTTCCTCTGTGTACACAATATACTCGTCCCATTACTCAGGCCTCCATAGACTTTTTCTCTCCTAAGTAACCATGGTCTGAAGATCGCAGTTACCAGGGTTTAACTTAATTAACCCCCACAAGCCGAACCTTACCCCATACCCTGAACATAAGGCACAATGCAATATCTAATATTAAAGTTCGAGTTCTAAATTCTGTGGAGTGAAGAGGAAGGTGGCCAGTATTACCGGAGCGTTTCAGGTTAATCTTCTTCGTAAGCAGCCACAGAAATGAATCCCGACTACTGAAAGGGTATATTATTGAAAGAGGTGAATGAGTTGAAGCGAGGCATTATTAGGCAGATCTGTAGAATATGTTTGGGGGGTTTAAAGGGTACGGCGCATCGGTGACTAAAGATCAATAAAGATGACCGCCTAAATCAGCTCATCCTCAGCTAGAATCAGATTTCAGTCATGAGTGAAAGTTGCGGATGTAAAAAAAATGAGTTGCTGTCTGTAGGGTCTGAATAATGCCATGCTCCGTGTACTAATGCGTTCCTTGATTCGAATCTAAAATCGCCTGCTGGTTCAAGCCACAATGACGTTGAAATAGGGCATCTGACGTCTGTTGGGAAAACGATGAAGAGCATATTGGTTCACCGTGGACTGTGACACGGTTCGCTTGGATGCGATACAAAAAACCTCCATGCGGCAACAGTAGGGTATGTATTCCCTCTCCTTAATCCCTGCTTCCAGAATAGTATCCTACGAAAATGGTGGTTATAGGATTTTTTGAGGGGAGAATTATGATACGCAGTGGAATATAATTTAATAACTGCTTTATGAATTTTGATTTTGCTGTATTAAGAAGTGTTGATTGATATCTGCAGACTTTCTTATCTGCATTATCGTTTACCGTTTTGTGAAAAAAACCAATGATCAAATTGCAGGTTTCTTGAAGTTCCCGAAAATAGAACTGGTGGATAGGATGTCATCTACTTCAACTTACCTGAGGCCCACCTTACCGTTTTGGAGTTTGATTAGTATAGTCCACAGCACGAAGCGCCGCGCACACCTTCGATTTGCATGCAGGACAACTTACTACCAGCAGCCATGGGAATCAACTTTGACAACAGTTTTTCATTTTACACTTATGTCTAAAAATTTCTTTCTCTGCCTGAAAGTATATGAAGGGGACTACATAAGTTATTTATGCCCTCTATGCTGACCGCCGGGCAATCTCACCGGCATTCGACAACAGGACGCGCCCACAACCTGGAATCTGTGTCCTACACTACTAATTTACTGCTAACATGCTATCTTCTGCATCTATAGTTCCCAAACATTTGCTTGGGAAAACCCAAAGTCTGCTGTAAAGGTCGCCTAGTCCTCTGAAAAGAGCATTTTTACAATATTCTGTCGGTTGTACAGACTTGATGACGCCAACTTAAAAAACGCCCCAGGGCATAGTCAATCAGACTTTGCGACTTAATATATGAAGGTGTCGGATAACGCAATAACGCAAACCAAATTATCCAAAATTTATTATATTTTCGAAATATACACGTGAGACTAATTGATTTGAAGGATGAAGGCAAGAAGCACTGCAACCGCGGAAACGCCAGTGTGCATTATGCCCGCAGCACCATTGTCGTTGTCGTCGTTATCGTCATCATGATCAATATCATGCTGATCATCGTCGTGGTCATTGTCGTTGACAGTGTCAGGTTTCTGCGTATGGCTGCCCACACCTGCTGGGGTCGTAGACTTTGTGGAACTTGTCTGCCCACCTTGGTTGTCGTTGCCAGGGTCACCGCTGCCGTCATTACTTGCTGGCGCTGAACCAGTGGTGAAACCACCATTTTCTTGGTCATGCGGGACCTCGGAATTGCCGTCATTACCTGCTGGCGCTGAACCAGTGGTGGAACCACCATTTTCTTGGTCATGCAAGAACTTGGAATTGCCGTCATTACCTGCTGGCGTTGAACCAGTGGTCTAAACAATTTTCCTAGTCATGCGGGACATCGGAATTGCCGCCATCAACTGCTGGCGTTGAACTAGTGGTGCAACTACCGTTTTCCAGTGAATTGGGGTCTTCGGTGATAAAACTATTGTCGTTTGCACTTTCTAGAGTCGTTCCCTCGGTGGAATCTTCATTTTCCTGAGAGAGTTTATCCTCATTGCCTTCAGCTTCTCGTGCAATAGGCGTAGCTCCTATTGTTTTATCTGTATCGAAAAACAAAATCATAATTTTCAAAGGCTCGTTTTTTAACCTAATTTGACAAAATTGACCAGTGTATTTCAACATCCATTAAATGTATTGAACCAGCGTAGTTGGAAGACAATGTTCCACAAGTCTTACCTTGCAGCAAAAGGCTCATGAAAAAAAGAAGGGTAAATGCGAACTTCCACATATTGGCGATTTTCAACTACAAGGAAAAAATAACACAATGAGAACACTATGAAGAGTCCGCCCACTATAAGGGCAAGCGAAAACGGATTGCACTTCTATGCTGCATAGAAACACTTATTCAAGCAGAGTTTTCATTGACTTCTTAGATCAGTGAACTTACCCAGAGCAGGTAAGGATACTCTGCGCTACGATGATCGCTTGTTGTTTATAGAGTTAGCGGATCCGCAAGGGTCGTGAATGGATTGGTGTAAACCATCTGTCTAGCAAGGTAATGTTCTGCCGAGACAATGACTGTCCCCGCATTTCTTTGCTATTTCTGTCACGCGTGGGCCGCAAGCCCTGGTATGCTGGTGACTTACCCACATGATCGTCTGGCATGGCGGACCACTCAGCAGTAAACTACTTTAAACAATAACAATGCCCAGCAGAATATACTACACACTTTAGTTACAGACGAGCAGGTCCCTGTCCTGAATTTAGCTAGATGCGCGACAGCTTGTTAAGGACAAAATTACTTCTATTTGAGCTTTGTATAATCAAGTGTAATTGGTTATCTTAGAGTGCAAAAGTAGCTTTCGCAGTATTCCTCATATATTCCTAGTCTCAGCATTTTGTTCTACGAAAACAGTGGTTGTGAGTGTTTTAGGGTGGGGAAATAAGATACGCAGCGAACGAAATTTTTATAAGTAAAAGTAAAGTGAAAAAAATGTAGTTGATTTCGTTTCCCGCGGCCGCTGGGAGTTAGTTGTTCCACATGTAATTTGAGGGCTTACACGGCGCTTACTTCTTTACGCATATAAATATCTATAAATATCTATAACAATTAATCGCTTTCATCATCTACCAAAGGTAAGGAAGAAGAAGTGGTGTGTTCACGGAGCATATAATAATTCAACTGACATTTTGAAAACCTTCTCGCTTCCATCTTCAGAGTTTAGGGGTAGTTGATTTCGGTGGTCTTGAGTTAGTCCGCTTTGCCATTTGCCCCGAATTGTAACTTGGACGTCAAGGAAGGGCAACTGATTGTTGACTTCTTCTTCCATGGTGAACTGGATGTCGGGAAAGATCGAGTTCAACAATGCCTTGAAAGCTAACACGTGGCTCCGCTTTAGTATGATGAATGTGTTATCGACGTATCGGGCCCAGAACTTCAGGGGTGCCGAACTGAAGACTACCTGTTGAAGCTTCTGCAGAACTGCTTCGGCAATGAGTCCAGACAGGGGGGAGCCCATCGGTGTCCCCTTCTTCTGCTCGTACTCTTGGCCGTTGAAGGTGAAAAAGGTTTTAAGGCACACTTCGATTCAAGCAAACCGGGAACCTGGTTCAATCAACTAAAGCCTTCTCTTAAGAGTCGAGCGTAATAGCTCAAGAACACTCCATAGTAGAGGTCTTTCGTTCTCTTAACCTTTCCTCGACTGATTGGGTAGTGGAGTGTGATTTCGTTGCACGTTTTTGAGACAATGACGGTCCCCATTAAAATTCATCAAATCTGCCACGTGCTGGAAGCAAGGCATGACGCAACCCTCAATGGCTGCTACGGGCCATGAACAGGGGCAAGAAGAGTCAAAGGGTTTGCTTTTCTCGTGTTTCGGTCTCATGTTTGGAAACACCTTCAGATAGGACTAATTCAAGCACAGGGGCTATAGCATTTAGAAGATGCAGTCGCTAAGGTTTTGCCTAAAATAACCTAAATGGATTACAAAATGGGCAATATTGACATGTAGATGTATTCGATGATTCAGCTACATCGCACCACCAGTACTTCTACTTATTCGGGGCGGCATTTCGTAGCAGGTAGAGCCCATCTCAAATTTTGGCAAGAACTGGTGGGAATGCCCCCAAATCCCGCGATACGTACGTCTTACAGAAAAGCACGCATGAGTGTCTTCCACGCTGCATACCAGGTACGTGCGGTGGACAACGCTATGGCCTGATGTTAAGCTTTATTAAGTTTAATTCTATCGGCTGCATTCGTCAAGGCCCATCTCCTTGGGAGGATAGAAGTCATGGGACGGCCGGAGTGGTAGTAAGTGTGTATTCTGTACAGAAGGATTAGAAAATACTTAGGAGGATAGCGGTCTTAAACACTGTAACTGAACGGAGTAAATATCAGTAGAGAGTCCTACTTCATCACCTTTTCACGGATAATGGTTCCCAGGCTGCTCTTTTTCTCTGACACACCCCATCATTCCGACTAAAATTGGGCACTGTATCCGACGTTCAGCTGGCCTTTTCTCAAGCTGACAAGTTGAGAACATCTAGTCCAAAGTTCACTTGTGTTTCCACAAGTTAAATTAACTTCCTGAGCTAAGTTATCATCACATATTCGAAGTCTACCCATAGGAGTACGTAGGAAAGGCTGCCATGGATACCATAGATTTTTTGCGCCTACTTATGCTTGTGTGTGGGAATAATAATCACAGATTACAAGTCCTGGGAATCGTCCTGGTCTTCACATCAACTGTAACAGCAAAATCTGCTTGTTCCACAGATGAGGAGGGTCATCATTTTAGATTTCAGTAGCAGAGGAATGAGCTTAAGATGCTTTGTACCTAGAAACCTAATGTACAGCACTGATTGAATGCTACAGAGAACGTGGGCGGCTGCTTTGGCATCATTTCTCTGGATGGACTAGGTTCTGCATGTCGTGCACTTTAAATGTTGCATTGCGTATTCGTACATCACTGTACTTTTACCGTTTTCTACAAGGTTCTGTCTGCAGCACTCACTTTGATGTAGGTATTTTAGGCACCGATGACGCGATGGCGTGAGCGACCTACGTTTCATTCAATGGTTCCACACATTAAAGGAATGAACTCCTCCTCAAGTTCGCTGGTAATAACGTCGTCTACCACGTTTTCGAAGGCAAGGCTGTCATGGCAGAAGGATAACAGTTTACTTGAAAATAACCTATTTACAACAAATCAATCTGCTGACCGTGTAGAATGTTAGTGTGCAAAGTAATAAGGCTTCGCTATGAGCATTTCGCTAAGAAAACATTCAGAATGTCCATGCTGCCCTCATGGCTTCAGAAGTGATCTTTAGCTCGAATTGTACAGAAGGGCAAGGCCTGCATGCAACTTTCATGACGAAATTTATCTTGGTAATTAAGCACATACTTTGACAGGTTATTTTCATCAACTGTGTTGATTTAGTAATTAGAGAGGCTTTTGTTTGGAAAATTTCCCTCTCAGTTAAATTTATGGAGCTAAGAATTTTGGGTAAGTTTATAATGAAGAAATTTCCTATGCTATAAGGTATGACAGAACCAAAATGTTTATTAATATGCATTGTGCTTTGGAAGAATTCCAGAATAAGAGAAAAGGCGGAAAATTTATGCCCTCCAGAACTGGAAAATTATGTCCGAAGTTTCTCAAATGGAGGTGAAGCGAAGTTCAAGGAATCTCATTTATTTTCAGAAACGAGTAAAAATTTAAGTATTAAAAATTGTTTTTTGCCATTCTGTTAAGTGTTGTGTCATAAAAAGCGGCAATATGTTTGTTTGAAAAATTGTTATGCTCCACAGATGACTATGAGCGCATACGCAAACTTTGTCATATATGTTAGCGTGAAGTTGATGTAAAGGAGGCCTTATTAAATGTAAGTCAGGTAGAAATATACTCGTTTTAAACTACACTTTCGGCTACTGTATTATTAAGAAACGGAGCAGACAGAAGAATAATAAGTATTTCAAAAAATGGCCATATAGATGGCCAGTCTATTTTGCATTCGCAAGCTAATAACAAATCGTGGAATTAATCCATTGATGCTGAAAATAATCCGGTAGGATTATGTCGTGAGGGCCGTCTGGGGAAAGTATGAAGCGCGCCCCGCAGGCTCACGCACACATGATTTTCGGGGAGAAGACAGGTGGGGCATGTCAGGGAACAAAAAAGATCTTAATATTTATGTTAAATAAAAACAGTTACGAAAGCAAGTTGGGTCGCGTACTCAAATCTTGGAAGAAGACACTGAAATGAACTTTAATATCATCGCTAACCGCCCGCCCGCCCTACGGCGAAAGCGCGTATGTAGAAAGAGTGTGCCCAAACCTCGGGCGAGGTAAATGAGAGACATTTTTCAGTGGTATCACCAACAAAAACTAGGAAAAGTTAAATGAAGTGCAAAAAGTAGGAAGATTATGTAAATCGCCCTACTTAAAATTTTTAAGTAAGCGATAATTCCCGTGGTTAGTTCAAAAGGCTAACTTTTCTTAGTTTGTTGATTTTAGCAATTATAGAATGTGTTTGTCTTCGGAGAATCACTCTGCAGTTCAATTTTTATCAGCAAATCCCAGCTGGATCGATAATTGGCGTGTAGAAAACCGAAAGATTATAGGTAATTCAACCTACTGAAAATTTTAAGTAGGGGGCTATAATACATAAGGGCCTTTAAAAGACCTCACGACATAATCATACCAATAGTCCATTATAAAGAGAAAATTAAGTTTGTTTATTTACAGTCCAAGTAAATTGTGCATGTTCAGGTATATTTAAAAAATTGTCAAAAGTCTCCAATTTACTTGTGACATCATCTTGGGAATATACACAGCAATTCCTTAGCTGAATATCTAAGTAAAGCACTTTTTAAGGCGATAACATATTATGGGAAGCCCGGGGATTTTGCTGGCAGGGCTTCAATGGGAATTTTATTTATGTATCTTAAGAATAACAATATCCGAGTTATCTTGCGGACGTGCTGTGCACTCGACACTATGGTTTGCTGTTTTGAGGCATTTTTAAATATGATCCGCATGGCCATCGTCATAAAAACTTTTATCGATAAACTCCGTTTTTCGGTAAGGGTTCTTTATGTGTATCTTATTTTGAAGGTTTTGGTGTAAACTTCGAACAGAAGCACAACTTATACGGTAATAATGACAAAATATTTTTAGTAAAGAAAAGTTCTTTTTATATAAAGATATTGGTTAGATTCCGCTTTCAAATTACGAAAAGATTTAAATCTATTGTTCTAACTTACGGCTATTTTTACGTCTCCGGAACTTGGGAATATCGAAAAATTTCTATTTTTCTTAAAAAACACTTTGTACTGCCTCTAGTTTTTTGAAGTACTTAATATGCCTAATGCTACTCATTATTATTTCTAAGTTTTCGCAAATGCGTTCACGCCGGTATGCGAGCAATGATCAAGAATTTACAAACTTAAGCATGTTGCATGCAGCGCTCGCCATGCTGTATGATACCTTCGAGGTTTCCACAAAGGTCTCCTAATGGCGTTGCAAAGCAAGAAACCGTTCACATAAAACTCCACTGCCACTGCTTTCACAGTCCCCAGGCCTGACTGGACGCCGATAACATTATTATTTGCTTCGTATCGGCATTTTATCTACAGCCCAAGATTTCGCATGGTGATTATAGTACTCTAGGCACAACTACTGTGTAAGCGCCACGCGATTATAAGTACCAGCAGATGAAGATTAACTGATGGCATAACTCAGTCCTCAGAGAAACTCAGTGAAGTACAAAAGCATCTGCTCGTTATGGGGGCCTTTTCATATGAACCTTATGGCCCTTTCAAGGACTTGTGTGTATAGTCGCCCCAAAGGAAGCTTGGAGCCAGTTGTAAGGACCAGGTTCTTTGAGACAAAAGATGCAGAACCAACAGTTAATCCTCTTTTAGCGACAGCCTCCATCCTCTGCTTCTAAGCAGTTAAAAAAGGCATATAGCACATAGCAACCAAACTCGTTTACGGCAAATCCCACTCGAGGATCGCTTTGCAGCAGACCTATTTTCGGATGCTTGAGTGCTTAATGTGGCCATTCTAAGCTCCCTTGCTATTGCCATCATCTAATAACGGCACTATAGCTGCTGGCGGAGCTTGCGAGTGAGCCTCGAGGCAGAGCTGAACGAGTGAGTACTGTAAGTGGCCTATGAACATTCCTCAACAAATATCAATAGTCACCATCTAAACTGGCAAGACTACGAGCCTGTGGTTCACTGATTAGAGCTTTGGACTTCTGGCCAGCAGGTCGTAGTCTCTAGCCTTCGGTAGTGCGCCACCTTTGATTGGCTTTGACTGGCTGATGACTGCTAAGGAGCCAGAAAGGCCTATTTTAATCTTCCTCATTTTAGAAAGTCAGGTATTCGATTATTTATCAGCGGACAATAAAAAATTTAGGCCTTCTATCAACAGTAAGTGAAAAGGTGTTCAGAAAACAAGTAGTCAATCTTAACCATGCTTATATTATTGTAATAAACTGATAATGCAACAATCGAAAACGTAAGTCCGCTAATCCTGACTTCTTTTTTCCTTGTCTTTGCCGGCAATATGCACATGCACACAGGACATGTCGCCGTGTGGCTGCCGTCTGGGATTTGAACGTGAGCCGCAAGGCACCACAGGACGAGTGAGTTCTGTCGGCGATTGGTAAACGTTCATCAAGGAACAAAAAGGGCGATGTTGAGTGTACGAGCATATGAACCACGAACCCTTTTCCAGCGTTGCTTACGTTCGTGGCAAGTCTCGCCTCACCTATAGCTGAGCAGAAATGGTGGCATAGCTAGGCATTGTAATTGGAATTTTTCTGTCAACGAGGGTGTTGGCGTTAAGGTACTCCTTGTGAGGACAGTAGAAATTCAGGATCTGGAGAGCTCTACCCAATACCGAATACCGAAGGTCCAAAAATTACTTCCGTGTCCTGACGGACTGAGTCGAACCAGGTTTTGAGTTGACCCTCTCTTCGACGTTTCCAATTCGGGGGCAGTAGCACTGAGGTTGACGACAAATAACGTATCCAAGCCACCTCAGCCGCCTTTCTTGAATTGCCTGGGATATCCTTGTGCTCTTGTCGCAGCGAGTGGCAATAGTTTGAAATACCTTGGAGCGAGGTTGCTGCCGAATGGACAGAGTAAGCATGACATTGTCTCACGAAACGAGAATGGTCATTGACCGCCAAATTGGCACTCAAATGCTCAACACAATTTTCAAAAATGTGCATCAGTTTTTTTTAATTCTTTTGGCCTTGCTACTTCTTTTATCTGGTTAACGCAATCACAAAATTTTCGAACGATGGGAAGAACGGAAGTAAGTTATTTTATACTTAGGTTTCATCATCAGTATCTCTCAAATCGATGAGAGCAGAGGCGTGAATCCAGTTGTAGTTTGTATTGATTGGCAAAGGATAGGTTAACAAGAAGAGCCTACCTGACCCGCACAAGCCGGCACCTGTGATGCGGATGCCTTTCAGGAAGGTAACCTTGCAGTAGGTTAAAAACTGAGAAAATACTCGCCTATCCGAACAGAAACCATAACCTTAATGTTAATGCGTAGCCTCAACTGTAACCCCAAGAAAAAAATATAATCTTAAAGCTAACTCAACATTTCCTGAAATGCAGGACGAAGACACCTGCTTATAATGTTACTATTTGTCATTACGATCTTCCACGCCTGGTTCCTTAGTAGAGGAAGCAGAAGAGTTGGGAGGCAAGAGTGGTAGGAATAGTTTATTCTGTACAGACGGATCGTAGAATAGTTAGGAAGAAGTTGCCACTAGGCCTGCCATGGCGTTCGAACGTGCGGGCCGCGTGAGAGTACGTGGTCGTCACAGCGGGTAACTGCGTTGCGTGCGTCCGCCCACCATCGGAATGGATTCCGGTGTCTCCGTCAGCGCGAGATTTGTCAGGAGGGCCCAGGGTGGGCTTAGCGTTAGTCAACCTCCGGACGATAATTAGCTTTGCTAGTATGGAGTGCGTGTGTTCACTCCAGTCTCGGGAGGGCTAAATCGCACGTCGCGCATGGCCGGTTGACCAACACTGCGATCATCTGAACTCGGCTGTGGCGTCTAGCTGTAGGAAAAGGTGTTATATAGCCACTTAAACCCTGTAGTGGCTTCCACCTTTGGTGCTACACCACGCACGGTCCACCTCTGGGACAGACAAACACAGGAGAACAAACTGCGCCTACCCCCGACGTCGCACGTTGGTCAGCAAGTGTGTTTTTCAATCCGGTCTTGCCAATCACCTCGATGAAGATGACTCACACAGGAGTTCAATATGAGGACTGGCACGCTCACACACTTTGGATGCTGTCCCTCCCAGCAGCGGATGCACGCTCGTCCGACAGCCAAATTCCTCCAAATTACTCTCCACAACCTCTGTACAAAACACACTACCCCTTCAACCTGGCAAACTACTTCTCTTCCCACATGGGATCGGCTCTGAAGATTGCAGGAAGGAGCTTCCTTATTAACTTAACCCACTGCAATAAACCTTTCCCACAAGGAACCATAAAATCAATCTCTACCGAAAAGATATCTTCTTGACAACCGTGAATGTGTTTGAGTGAGATGTCATTAGGCATATGCGGAGTACATGTCTGGGGATTTTCAGATACCACCCAGCATAGACTCAAGAGGCGTAGCGGTGACTTTAAAATCCAATCATCGTTCACTGGGAACTGATTGAATTCATTAATGGAACTTATAGCTGCAGGAGGTGCATTGTTTTTTATGATGGTACCGAATTGCTGCCGCCATGGTCTAGAGAATGTGGTGCTCCCCCTGATAACGGCACTCATGCGTTCCTTTTGGTTCAAACCAAAATGGTAAAAAATGGCCTATGACACATGTGGCGAAAAGTAGGGAAAGCCAACGTTTGTTGCTTTCTCATTTTATCTGAAGATGGCTTCTCGTGCGCAACCAAAAGCTCAGAACATTAAAATTGCCGGTCCAGAGATCATGTCTTCTTCTTCTCCTTCTTCATAACAAGACCATGTTCATGGTTAACTGCGTTGAGGGTCGGATGAACCGAACACAGAAAACCTTCTTACTGAGTGCTGGGCAATCTCACCGCCTTTCTTAAGCAGGATGCTCACGGAACCTCGAATCTGTGTCTTGCACTACTATAATGCTCACATGCTATCTCATGCCTCTATATTTGCACCTTATTTGCACGAAAAAAACCAAAATCTGTTGTAAAGGTAGGCTAACCCTACAAAAAAGCATTTTACAAGGTTTTGTTGGCCGTACAGACTTTTTCACGTCAACTGATATAACGCCTCGGAACACAGTCAATCAGATTGTGTTACTTAATGTATAAAGGTGTCGTTTAAAAAAAGAACGCAACCCAAATCATTCAAAATTGTTATATTTTGGAAATATACCCGTGAGACTAATTGATTCGAAGGATGAAGGCAAGTAGCATTGCAGCCGCGGAAACGCAAGGGTGCATTATGTTCGTAACGGCATCGTCCTCGTCATGTTCATAATCACGATCAGCCTCATGTTCCCTGTTGGTGTGATCATCAGATGCTGGTGGGGTTTCAATGCTATTGCCGCCTGCATCTGTGGGCGTTGTACCAGTGCTGGAACTGCTACTACCTTGTCCACCTTAGTTGTCCGTGTCGTTGCCACTATTGCCAGCAACTGCCGGCGTTGTACCAGTCTTGAAACCATCATTGTCCAGCCCATTCGTGCCGTCGGGATTGCCGTCTGATTCTGCTGGCGTCGTACTAACATTGTCCAGCCCATTCGGGATGTCGGGATTGCCGACATTACCACCTGCGTCTGTGGGCATTGTACCAGTCGTGGAACCATCATTGTCCTACCCATTTGAACCGTCTGGATTGCCGTCTGATTCTGCTGGCGTCGTATCAACATTGTCCAGCCCATTCGGGATGTCGGGATTGCCGCCATTACCATCTGCGCCTGTTACTGTTATACCACCTTTGTCCCATCCATTCGGACCGTCGGCGTTGTCGCCATTACCGCCTGCACGCATTGACTTTGTACCAGTCGTGGAACCATCATTGTCCTGCCCATTCGGGCCATTGGGATTGCCGCCATTAACGCCTACACCTTTTGGCGTCGTCCCAGTCGTCGAATCACCAGTGTCCTGCATACTTGGGTCGTCGGGATTGGTACTATTACCGCCTGCAGCTGTTGGCGCTGTACCAGGGATGGAAGCACCGTTGTCCTCCGAATTTAGATCGTCGACCTTAATGACACGGCCATCGGCACCTTCTAGCGTCGTATTATTGGTGAGACCATCAGTGCCCTGACCATCATCCCTGCTTTCATTATCGTTCGGGCCTTTATCCACAGCCAGTTGCACATCTCCCGCAGTAGGCGGTGCTTCCATTGTTTTATCTATATAGAAAAATGAAGACATAATTTTCGCAGGATCTTTGTAACCCGATTTGGCGAAATTGACCGATGTGGTTCAAAAATCCTTCAATGCAATGCAAAAGGTCAGTTCAAAAGCATTGGCCCTCATGCCTTACCTTGCAGTAAAACGCCCATGGCCAACAGATGAGTGAATGCGAAGGTGAACATCTTGGTGAATTTTAGCTACAAGAAATGAATATAACAATCTACAAAGTGTCCGCTGATTATGCAGTAAATAGAAAATGGCAAATGCAAAAATAGTGGTCACTTACTGCTCAGACCAATGAGCTCACTCAGAACAGGTAAAGGTACTCTGCGCTACGACGATGACATGGGCGTTATAAAGGTTGCGAGGATTAAAGGACCGTCGTTGGATTGGTTCCAACGCTATATCACGCAAGGCTCTGCTTTGTCTAGGCAATGACTGTCACCGCATTCATTGGTAGGCTCTGGCGCGCGTCGGCAGCATTACATGAGTCCTGAAAAAACATACAACCTAGCGTGCCACTAAGCATTAACCTACTTTGAATCATAATAATCATAGTAATAATGCCCAGCCGAATATCGTGCTTGCAACTTCTGTCGACTTTAGCAAGAGGATCGACAAATTGTTAAGGAAAAAACTGCTTCCTTTAGCGCTTTGTACAATCGGATGTATTCTATGGCTCAACTTTTTAATTTCCTTAGCAATTATTGTATTTACTCGCATAAGATTAGTTTATTGAGTATTTATAGGCAGAGACTGAAACTTCCGGTTTTTCTTTTGCGCGGAGTGCTTTCAGCTACTGCGGGGTAATCGCGTTATGTTCACATGATGATAGCGTGCAGATAACAGTATAATTCTATGTTGTAATTTACGATACTAGCACAAAAAGGTACAAGCTAAAGGCCTGGACACATGCTCTTTGTTTTGGGGAGAATACCGGCGGACCGCATGCTTGTGCTGCCAGTATGGTCACCCATTTGACAAAAACCATCTCCTATGTTGTGGTTATATTCGTACCTGTTACGGAGGCGGGACCTGCATGCACTCACGGCAGTTGGCGAGAAGAACAGGTCAGTTGCGTCATGCCTGCAGTCAAGCCGCCCACGCTGGGTCGTGCCCGCATGCAAGCCGCCCAAACCCTGCGTCGAGCAAATGAGATGACCCCTACACAGCATGGGCAGTGGCCGCAGTCGAGAATGTAGCAGAATGCCCACGCGCACGCCATGCGCCACAAATGTTCTAGAAAGACGACAACCTTGTAAGTACACTGGCGTGGACAAGCTGAACAAGCCCACTGTCTTTGTGGGGTGTTAAATAAAGCCGTGGCCGACAGAGCCTCTCTCTAGCCTTCTTCTGCCTACCAGTTGGGTAACAACTGGGCTGTAAGAATATCCTAGAGGATTCAAACGTGAGTATGGTTTTCAGACTTGTCCCAGTCACTGAAAATGTGTGAGAGGTTACTGTTCCTCAAACCACGGGACTGTTTCTAAGCAGCTTGAACACCATAAGGGATAACAGCAGCAGCAAATTACATAGAAAGTTAGCGGGAGAATCAGTTTTCGCCTGAGACAAGCGACTTTTTGGTTTACTAAGTGGACAGTGAATAACCAAGGAGGGGGAGGGAGCTATAATCGGTGGTTGTCACACGGCCGACATCGTAACTTTCTTTTTCTTTCATAGTGATCCAGCAGGCCACCAGCATGTTTATTACAGTTTATGTAGTGAATAAATAATGCAGTTTTTCGAGCGCAAAGTAATTAGGCACTGACTCTATTGGGCCCTATTTTAGATTCGTAAAGATGAGAAGTCGGAGATAAAATGGTAAAACTTAATAAAGCTCCTCGCAACAGGGTTTTGGAGGTTCGTTGTCAGCTCCCAAAATTACTCGATTACCGCGTCGCATTGAACAGAGGGAACCGGCCGAGGTATCCGATATATCAGCGTGAATAAGAACCAGAATTGGGGACCTACGTTAAGTTTTTTTAAACCGATCTTCAAGTCAGAAAAACCCTTGGTTCACACAGTCACGGGAACTGGTATATGGACTATTTAAAAATATGGCTTTGGGCTACTGGCCAGATGTTTTGTGGTCTTATTAATGTTTCGTCTATGAGTGTAACTCTAAGCCTTTATCAGTCAATGACAGAGATCAAAGGGTTACTGCTCTTTAAACTAAAGACACTTTTATGACATTTAAGTTGACTGAACGCTGCACAGATCATAAACCAGAGGCAATTAAATTATAATTTCTAAGCAGGCAAGCCAGTGATGTAAGTGATCAGATAATTTAGTAAGCTAACAGTGAACAGCTGAGGGAGATTTTCACTGGGTGTTGTTCATAATCCCATTCCGGCAGGGAATCTGATCGGTTAAAATGACCTTCTAGAATGGACAGCGCGTGTTAATATTTGGCGTCACAGTCGGGTATCGAGGTGTATTAAGGTAAATAGAGTTAAACTTTTTTCATAGAAAGGCATCCTCTGGGAAATAAGCAAGTTTATTGAGTAAATTTTCGACACTGGATCCCCAGTTCGTCGTCAGACTTCAGAGAAATTTGTAACAACAGTTAAACCTAACAGCTAAGATCTTGCAGGCCCGGTTCCCTAGGACGGCTGAAGTCTTTGGAAGGCCAGAGTTGTAGAAAAAGTATATTCTGTACAGTAGGATTGGATAGTAGTTGAAGGAGGTCGCCAATCGGTCTGGCATTGCCTCCGACCGTAAGGGCCGTGCGAGAGCGTGGGGTCGTTATAGCGGCCAACGACGCTGCCTACGTCCGCTCCCTGTCGGAAATTATCACAAGGGCCCAGAGTGGAATTTGAATGAATCAACCACAGCCCGACCAGTCTGGAGTGCATGCATGCGCCCCGGTCACTCAAAAAAATTTTGCGCGTCGCGCGTGGACATGAGTGATTGCGCTGGATCGAGCACGACTGCGCGACCAAGCTCGCCATTACGCGACCTCGTCTGCGGTGGCTCGAGCTAGACGAACGTGGATTGTAGAACCACTAGAAGTTCATCTATCAGGATTTTTCTAGTCAATGACATGGGAGTGAAATTTTCACTGGATGTTGTTCATATTCCAATTTCAGCATGGAATCCGACCTGGCAGTATGACCTACCAAAGCGCACAGCACTTGCTAATATTTGGCATCCCAGTCGGGTACTCATTCTGTGATATCAAGGTGTGGTAAGGTTAGCAGAGTTTAGCCTAACAGCTACCATCTTCCAAGCCCGGTTCCTTAGGAGAGGGGAAGATTTGGGAAGACCAGAGTGGTCAGAACACTATATTCTGTACAGAGGGATTGGAGGACAGTTAAGAGGAGGTTGCTGCTCGGCCAGGGATGGCCTTCGACAGTGAAAGCTTTCATGGCGGCCAACGAGGCTGTATGGGTCTGCCCACAATCGGAATGGATTTCGTTACTTCCGTCAGCAAGTGAATTGTCACAAGGGCCCAGAGTGGGCGATGATTGGTCAGAGTGGTCGCACGTGCGCACTGATGTGAGATGCCTGAGGTCGCATGCTGGCTGGCCGGCTGGCTGGCGCCGATACAAAGGGTCTGCTCCTTACAAAGCAACTAGCAAATGGGAAATGCAAAAAGAGTGGTCAGTAGAAGAAAAATAAGACTCGATCGCTGGGACAATACGTTTGTTCGCCTGACGTTTCGACATCCGTCGCAGATTCATCATCAGGAAACAGTAGCAGAAATGGATGTCAGTGTCTGCTCAGACCAGTGAACTTACCGAGAACAGGTAAGGATACCCTGCGCTAAGAGGACGACGACTTTTGTGTTATGTAGGTTGCGAGGATCAAAGGGCCGTTGTTGGATTGGCTTCAACGCTATATCACGCAAGGTCGTGCTTTGTCCAGACAATAACCGCCGCCGCATTCCTTTTCTATTTCTCTCAAGCGTAGGCAGCACGACTTGGGTCATTCAAAACACTGCTCATCCAGCATGGCGTACCACTTAGCATTAATCTACGGTATGCATGCACCTTTCACAACGAAATTTAACCTGATAGTTTACCACGTATTTTAACGGTAGAACCCTGTGCAGAGACACAAACTGTTTCTGCTACTCTTCTGTGAGTATGCCTCTGACGATTAATTCACGACGGATTTCGAAACTTCAGGCTAATCAACATATTGTCCCAGCAATCGAGTTCTCTTCCACTTCTCAACTTTCTCCTGGGACTCGCATGTTCGCTTGTATTAGTGACAGGTTATTTTTGTCAACTGAATGGATTTAATAATAAGAAAGGCTTTAATTTGGTAAACTGCCCTCTTAGTTAAAGTTATGGAGCAAAATAAGCACTAATTTGGCTAAATAATGAGTACGTTATTATAGAAGAAATTTCCTATGCTTTGAGGCACGACAGAACCAAACTTTTTTTTCAATTTACAGTTGCTCTTGAAGAATTCCAGAATCAGTAAAAAAGTGGGAAAATTATCCTTTCCGAAAGTGCAAAAATTTCATCCGAAAATTTTCAGAAACCAGTAAAGCCAAGTTCAAGGAATCGCATTTATTTTCAAAAACAAAGAACAATTAAAGTTTTAAAAAATCATGCTTAGCCAACTTGTGAAGTTTTTTAAACATAATGCAGTAACAAGAAAGTTTTCGTCGCATTCTATTTTATCGCAACGTGCATCTTGGTGTATAGGCAAAGTGTCCGCATGTGTAACCTCGAAGGTAATGCATGGAATGCCTTACTGTATGTAAGTCATCTTGAAGTATGCTTTTTTGTAAACTTAACGTTCCACCTATGCGTTATTTAGTAAGGGAACAGACAGAAGAGAAATAAGTTATTCTAAAATGGCCATATAAATGCGTCTTCTTTGCATTTGCATGCTTGTAATGGAGCATGAATTTTATTCACTTATGCAGAAAAAATCCATTAAAAAGGGAAAAATTAGTTCTACCATTTCCAGCTCAATTGAGTCTTTAGTCTTCAGGTCTGTTAAATAAACTGTCAAAAATCTTTAATTTCATTTTGATATTACATTTGAAACATGTAATGTGCACAGACATTCGTCAGCTGTATATATAAGTAAAGCAAATTTTAAAGAGCTAATCTAGTATAGAAGTTTTTTTTAATCTTATCAGAATTCTGTTGCGAATGCTATCTTTTCTCGACAGTGTGGTTTGCTGATTTGAAGCATTTCTAAATATGATCCACGTGGCCATCTTCATAAGAATTAATTCGCAAAAAACTAATTGTTTTCGGTAAATGCTCTTTCTTTATATCTTATTTTAAATGTTTTGAAGTTAACATCGAACAGAAGCGCAGTTTATGAATCAACTAATGAAGGCTCGAAAAAGCAGGAAATTATGCCAGACGTTTCTGAACGATATTCAAGAAATATTTATCAACTAATGGTTATATTTATCAAATATTTTGACTATAGGCAATTTTTTTATATAAAGGAATTGGTTACGTTTCGTTTTCAACTAACAAAAAGATTTAAATTTACTTTTCTAATTTAAGGCTATTTTTGCCTACGAAATTCGGGTATTAAAGAAAAAAGTTTATTTTTCTTGACAAAAATTATTATTTCTAAGTTTTCATGAATGCGTTCACGCCGGTATGCGAGTAGTGATCAAACTTTTACAAGCTTAGGCATGTTGCATGTAGCACTCGCTATACTGTATTATGAATAATAATAAAACCTAGCAGAATATTGTGCATGCTTTATTCCTGGAGTGGCCAGCTCTGACATATTTCAAACATAGTGATTTAAAATTTTTAAATTTTTGATGTGCTATGTGACTCATGCCATAACCTCAGATTTGCCTAAACTATGCACTTCAAAGTCTGCTTATGTCATGACCTTCTAGAAAGCGGCGAAAAAATAACGGTGAAGTGGAAATGTGCTGTGTGCTATTTTTTTGAAAAGAGGATGAGCCTAACCCACAGAAATAACGCCAACGAAGCTGCGAACTTCTGATGTTTAGCCATGGAGGAAAAAAAACGAACTCAGGGGGACAGGGCTAAAAGCGTAACTCAACTTCCACGAGATTTTAACATAACTAGCGTACACAAAGGCAGCTTATGGCCCTTTTGAACTGCTGCTGAAGTTCAAAGACACCACACTCAATAATTAAACTCGTAAACCCTGGATGTGTTTGATTTCATTCTGGGGGTCACCAGCATTTATAGAAAGGGTAGATAGCTGCTCAACTTCCGCTGAGTGTAGGCATCCATTCGGTTTCCATTGGTATTGTTCATAACCTCCCCGTTCGCGGATTAATTTAACGCTCCACGGCCCCACGAAAGGCGACAACGTTGATTTCTTCGATTCCGACTGTATACTGCTTGACGAATAAACTTTGGCCAGGGTCAGCGCGAATAAAAGTAACCTGCCGTTAGTGGAAACCGCAGCACATGTAAGCGCCAAAATTACATTAGTCATAAGACCTGTATTGACTAGCTCAATGCGAAGCATGCTTGTAAACGCCTGTCGTGACTAGCTCAGATCGAAGTGCATTTTTGGAAAGCTTACTGCTTCCAGCCTTTATAGCAGCCTCTGTAACAGGCCATTTCACAAAGAACCTACTGTGACAACTGCCGAGCAGACCTCACTTCAGCCGCCGTCTGCTGGCTTGCGGTTGTGCGGTCGTCTGGTAGTCAATTTCCTATGCCTATTCTTCTATTTATTCTGTAAAAAATACACGCTTCCTAACACTCTGGCTTTCCCAAGACCTCTCTCCCCTCTTAAGGAACCGGGTTTGGAAGATCGCAGCCATAAGGGCCAACCTCCTTAGCCTTTACACCCCTCGATAAACCTAGCCGGTGGTGTAAAAAATGGGATCTACAGAAATCCGCCTGAACTGACCAATCAAAGTCAACCATTTTCATTCCCTTTGGTTCCACGGGGAAATATGGAAGTATTTAGTGCAAAATTAGGGTAAGACAATTTCGGACGCTTAATCCATGCTTTGTGTACCAGCCTCCCAGCTCGAATAGGACAATGTATTACTTCTGGGGGAATTCAATGCTCCTCGCAGACATTGGAAATGACCTGCCGTAAAGGTCGACTATAAACTAATATAATTTTCCTGGACGAATACCTTATTCAGCGTATGGAGTACGGAAACTGACTGAGAGGATGCCAACAATCAAACAGTTTAGATCGCGTTTCTCGTAGAGGATAAAATAAGGGGTAAATAGAGAATTGACCACACGACCGCAGGGTGGTTTAGGTGAAATACTGCTTTAACTATTTGTGTTTTCACACATTTTCACAACTATAAATAAAGAGTCGCAGAAACATTTGAACGGGAGACCTTGGATAAAACTAGACGTGCTGCTTTCGTGAAAACCTAGCTATATACTGCGGGCGATAGCAATATTTTCAAGGGGTTACGGAGAGCCCACTTGAAGCCCATAGTCCAATACAAATCGTGCCACTCCTAAATCCCCCGGCGGTAAGGTGCTTGTTCTGCTTGGAATAGAACGCAGACCAGATAATTGAAAATCAGGTTACTGCTGGACAATTTCTACATCAACCTCCCTGTTTTTCTGAACTCAGCGGTGTACTTGAAGGTAATGTCCTTGTCCGTGTTCCTATTGGTCCATCTGTGAGCTCCCGCACGAGCGGACCCCCGAGAGTTGTTGGCCCCTGAATGGCACGCATAAAATGGGGGGCAGTCTTGCTTTGCGAGATTGATCTGAAGGTTGGCGATTCTTTGCTGGGCGTGACAGTCGAATGGCAAGAACTGTGTATCTTCCTAATAGAAGACAAGTGCGCAAGTTTCATGGATTAATCAGACGATAAAAAGGAGTGAGATAGAAGAAACGGAGACAATGGAATAATTACTTGAATATTTGAAATTCCATATCACTTACCGTAAAGGCCATATTTCAGAATATATCGAGGTGGGGGCGGTGGTCATTGATGTATGTGCCAAATTTGTATACCAAGAAATGCCTACGGTTGCGAAGTAAGTAGACAATTATGCAAAAAATTAGCTGTTTGGTGAGCTAAATTGAACTTTCCCCAAGCGAAGAAATGGACACTTTAAGCAACTATGGCTTTCTAGACCTACTTTCTAGCATTGATTAACAACAGGAGCCACAGTATTTCCCAATAAGTTTCATGAGTACATTCGCAATCAGATGAAACACCAGGACGAAGCTGCGAGTCTAAGGGCAGTTTTCCAACGGGTTAACCGAAGAACTGCCGATATCTCAGCTACAATACCAGCTTTAATGGCAATTATGGTGTAAACCCATTAAGGCATATCGAAATGTGTAATTAGCGAAGATACTGAAACTGAAGCCTCTCCTGTCGAGGGAATGGGATGGAGCCTCAGTCAACTAAAATTGGAAAAGTCTCTGGGACCACGTGGGATCCCTGGACTGATACTTAAAGAACTATCGACCAAGCCACTTTCATCTGTGTGTTAACTTATTAGGTAATTCCGTCCAACTAGTGGTGCTTTCTTCACCCAGGATAGTAAAATGGAAAATCGGATCGTAAATAGCCAGCAGTCCGACCCTTGACACATTACCAGAGACAAAACCATCAGCTTCAGTTTTAAGTCTTTTTTAGATACTACAATGAAAAAGCTAATAAGAATAAATCGATGTAGTCGCTGGAACAAACATTTTATTCACTTGATGTTTCGAAATCCATCGTGGATCCTTCATCAGAGACAACAGCAGAGACGGGAACAGGCATTCACAGATAGCCAGAGGTTAAAAAGTCCGAACGCTGACTCCATTAGAGATAAAGCTGGCAGTCTCCGTTTCAGTTTCCTTGATCGCTACATTTTCGGTTATGCATACAGCTGTTCCTCTTGTTATTCAGACAGCGGAAAGCATACCTTCAAAAAATTGCAAGCTACTTTACAGTTAAATTGTAGTTTATGGATTTATAATTTAAGTGTACGCTGCGGCTAGTTGAAAACTCCGAATGCTTTCTTCGCCAGTAGGAAATGTGAGGTACATATCCGCTAAAGGTATGGAGTGACCGTCAAAAAATGGGTCATTTGTCTACAGCTTGCAGATATTTGGTCGTAGAAAACAGTGGCAGAATTTGACTATAGAACTTTAGCGTAATTCAGCAAAATGTTTGGCTTTTACCACCTTCCTTATTAAAAAAACAGAAACTAACCAAATTTAAGTATTAAACCAAACAGAACAAAACTAATTCTTCACGGTCGACTACATAGTGTTGTTGATGCTGCGAAGGTCGGCCTCGTCAAAAGTATTTCACGAGTAAGTCACTAATGCTTCCTAGAAATCATGGGGCAAACGGCGATAATCTTCACTTTGGCACCATCGAAATATCACCTAGAATAATAAAATACATAAATATCGTTATTCTGAAACCTAATAATTTATTTGCACTCTTATTACAAAGGCAGAACCGTTTTCAGGAAAACTAGCATTTCGTAGAATCCGAACATCAAACTACCTGCTTTTGGAGTTGGCTGACTTCTCTTGAGGTCTGGACCGGAGCTTTAAAGGAGGGCTTTAAGTAGATGAAGTTTACTTCGATTTCCTTAAAGCCTTTGACAGCGTGCCCCATAAACGCTTTATTTACATAAAATGAGCATCCCTGACAACGGCGAGAAGCTTCTCAACTGGATCAAAACACCCTTGTTCGGTCACAAACGACGCGCAAGAAACTTGGGGAGGGAGCTGTCGTAGCTTTTGCGTACCCACGATGGGTCCCCATCAAAAGAAATTTCCACGGCTCTCGTGAGTTCCTCAAGTATCCACTTCGGAATCCCATTCGACCCAGGAGACATTTGTGGTTCAGTTTGACTGAGCACATTTCCTATTGCTTTGACGAAAAGGACAAAACTTGTAATGACAGTTTTATTTTTGGTAGTGTCATTTGCTTAACATACCAGTGCTTGCTACTTATTGAACTTAAAAAATCATGTTGATTTGCCGCATTGATTTAAGGTCTGCACTACGGTAATTAACACTGGAAATGGTCAGCATGCAAGGTTCGATGAGCAGAAAATAAGCTCAAAATGAACTTTCCTCGTGTCGTATTGACAACGGGTACTAAATTGAGTAACTAAGCAACTGGCACCATCATCATAATCATCCCCGGAGGAGGAAAAAGAAGATGAGGCAATTCCAGAGATTAAGTTGTATTTAGGCTGAAGATTCAAAAGCATTCTCGCTTTCATCGTCAGAGTGTAGTATTGATTCTCCTGCTGGCGTCACGTGAGTGTGTATAACCGCTAGCCATGTGTTATAGCCGTGCCTGCTGCATGCGCGTTGATCGATTGTACCGATCAATCGCTGGTTGGCGTCTCCATGAGGTGTGTCACGTCGTTTGTGTGCCTTCTAAGCGTTTTTCACCTTTTTCGCTCGTGGCTGCCAGCCCTGTGTATATTCCTTCGCCCGACCGATTGCTCCGTTCTGAGCAGATACTAGAATTGTACGGGGCGCTTGGCAGGCTGGATAAAAGTCTACGGTTCTCTTACGTGTGCTAGTCAAGGGCCTATTACCCTTGCTTTCTCAAAGGCGAACGTGTTATTCTTCTGCTGTACGTGGTCATAGACCATAAATAGCTTATCCTTGTGGTTGACTGCGAGCTGATACTCATGCATCCTTGCGCAAAGGCGTATGCCCATTTAAACAAGATACCTTGCATCGCAGTTTTGGCATGGTAAGCTGGAGAGCACTGCCGATGATTCTGTCAATGGAAGCGGGTCTATAGGCCTCATGACCTACTGCCGAAAAAAAGAATACCCCAAGTTCTGACTCATAATTCCATATGTGAAGAAGGTATCAGAGGTGACTGCTAGAATCCTGAAACCATTCGGGATCGGTATGGCTTATAGGCCAGCGTCAACCATCAGACAGCAGATCATGAGGCCCAAAGACCCGCTACTACTGACAAAACAACTAGCAGTGGTCTGCAGCATACCACGCCAAAACTGCGATGCAAGGTATGTTGGTTAAACGGGCAAACGGCTTTGCACAAGGTTGCACAGTAACTGACATCAGTGTACATTTATTAGTTTTGTATCTTAGGCCTTGCTGCTTAAACGACATGAGCCACTCGCATTACCACTAACCGCCCACGCAAGCTATGAATTCCTGATCGTGTTCGGTCACGCAATTCTCGTCTAGAGCGCCTGCGAACTGAAGCAGTTGTTTCGGAAGGAAGTGTTTACTAAAGAAGGTAAAATCAAAGCTTGAAACTGAGGCAACACTCACGTTGATGCTGCCTTTATGATTTCACAAATGATACTCAGCTCCAGTGTTGGTATCCCCCTAAAAATCTCCTAAATACGCATCACTCTGTATGCTCAATTTCCCCCGCAGTCCTCTTTTAAAACAGGCAATCTGACAATAGCTGTGGTCGAGTCAATCCGAGGATTTTCTCACTTGACAAAAACATAGATTTTTACTGTAGAAGTGAAGATTAAGCTTGCCCTGAAACGGGCAAAGTTAGCTATTCTACAAACATAGGCTGCTAGTTCAAAGCTGGTGTAGCAGAGCAAATTCCTCAGAATTATCTATCTTTATGTTTATGCTAGAGGAGCTCTTCCAAAATACGTTTTCCAAATGTTTGAAGTAACTAATCCACCATCTGGAATATTTTCTCACCTTATCAATCATTTTTGAAGTTCTACGGAATACATGTAATTTACTGCACAATTTATTGGGCAAGCGATGAACACCATGACACCGATGCTTTAGTAATCATGATGAATTGGCGCTTACCTGTCCGGTAATGGGACATTCTCGTCCCGTTCTCTCCTGCGACCAATCGAACGTGGCTCGTGTTGTGTCAACACTGGGTTCTAAACAAAGTAACTTACTGAACTGGATGAAGACTTTTTGTACGGTCAAGAACAACACGTTGGTATCAGAGAAGATAAATTGGACGGAGACGTAGTTACTGGCGTTTCTAAAGCCCCCATTCTTTACTGCCACAGACAGTGGTTCTCAGCCATCTTTAAAAGCGACCCATTTGACAAAACCTGTGGTCGAGTGCATCTGAGGGTTCTTTATCTCAAAAGCAAGATATATTGTAACTGAAGTGCTGAGGGTTTAACGTACCCTAAAATGGGCAAAGATGGCTATTCGTTAAACCAATTCTGCTAGTTCGACGCCAGCATAATAGTTTAAATTCTTAGAAGTTATGGAAGCATATTAACTTGATAAGCAATTCAGAAGAATAAGAAGCAATCACTGGAACAAGAGTTTTATTTGCCGGACGTTTCGGATTCCCTCGGGAATAATTAATCATAGGGGATGATAACAGAGTCATGGTCATGCGCAGATGGGGTGGAGACATGCACAGGCTGCACGGTATTTATAGTTCAAATTGGTCATCGGCGTGTGTGTGATAATTGCTCACTTCTGTAGCCACCGCTTGGGTCTTAATTGATGCAGTACTGGCTTGACACTTTGCTTGACCACTATGAACTATAAATACCGTGCAGCCTGTGCATGTCTCCACCCTATCTGCGCATGACCATGAATGTGTTATCATCACCTATGATTAAGGATTCCCGAGGGAATCCGAAACGTCAGGACAATTAAACTCTTGTTCCAGTGATCGCTTTTTCTTCTTCTGAACTGCTTCCTGGAACTCGAATATTCTCTTCTATTGAGAAGCAATTTTGAAAGTAACTTATTATTGCGGGGCTGGGGACATTCTCACTAGTTCTAATCGGAACATGAGATGCGCTCTCCCCGTTCTGCAATGCCGCGCCGAATACGTAATGGTGCTAAAGTTGCGATGTGGTTGGATCAGCAACTACATCCGCATGTCAACAGTGCCCATTTTTTACTCCATTCATACGAAAATAACCAAACACTTTGCGATTTCTTTTTACAAAATGTAGTTTCCTGTGCTAAAATCATCCGTTTCTGATGATAGCTCCGAATATGAGTCCGAAACATCGGGAAAATAAAATGACTTTCACAGAGATTGGGTTTTTCTCTTTTCAGTTCCTTCTTGAACTCAAGATTTGGTTTGTTTGGTCAAATTAATTTGTGGTCTTATGTGAAATCGCATACCTGAATTATTTTCAACTTAAGGACTCAAGACAGTCGGTGGTTGTAGCGCTATTAGTTAGCTAAATCTCTGACTGCTTTCTATGATAGACCAAAAGTAGATCCCGTTCTGACCACAGCGCCGTTTTTCATACGTGGATGGTTCAATCATACACTACGTCCTAACGGGACGGCATTAACTCAAAAAACTATCCTGTTAAATTATATCAAACCGTGTAAAGGAAATGAGTATTAACCTCAAAACTATTGGAAATAAATCAGCGATTACAGAGCCAATAATTGTAATAGGCTGAGTTTTTGAACTTGCGCATGCGACTGATCTAGCCGTGAATTGAGGCAAAGGTTCGCATCCCAGATATGTGTATTAATTGAGAAGAAGGAGCGATGTCAATCACCGAAATCACAGTTTTATTGGTCTGACCACAGCCGGGTCATGAGAATCAAGGATCGATTAAATTCCAGTGAGCAATCGGACGTAGTCTATCACATATAATGCCTAAACTGTCCCATAAATTACACGGGACAGACTGGAAACCTGCTGGATTCGCGCTAACACGAACATGAGCTGACTGTTCGAGGGGGGATTCAGCATCGCAAGTGGTAGCCCCAACCTGCGGGACATGTCAAGGGTTCAACTTCGCAGCTTTGAGGGTAATTGCCCACGTCGGAAGCAAGATGGGCCGAGAACTGATTAAAGCATGACAACTCACTTAATTGATGTACGGAGCTGGCGTCCACATATGTTGCCCTGCGCAGGTATCTCCAGACTGACGGTACTGGTGGTTAATTGGTCCTCTCCCTGCCCCCCTCGCCCTTATGACGGTTAAGTGACCCCTTCTCCCAATAAATATTGCTTGTTTTCGTTAAAACTTTAATCTCTGATGATAGACTCCCGCAAGGGTTCGAAAACTCAGGCTAATAAAACTATGATTACCGTGATCGACATGGCTTATTCTTCTCAATCGGACCTAACTGCGTTGGCTGGTGTGAAACGCCAAGTCAGTTGTGTTGATGATAAGTCAGTTTCGGGTGTATAGGTTCCCGATGTTTCTCCGACTACTACGACCGTTTCTGAAGTCACGTAGTCTTCGCATCGCACACTTCCATTTGGCTTCTAATCGTAGCTTTCAAAGCGCTTAACGGTTGGGTCACGGCGAGCCTCCTGCACATGGCAAAACTGACGAATACAAGTGATGAGAGTCATTTTCTTGAAGGTGTGGCGGGGCAGCGCACGCTATTGCTTCAGCAGTGGAGGAAAGGGGATCGCTTAAGTTCAGTGATGATATCCACATAAGCATTCAGGAGTCAAGTTAGGCAAAAGGACATTTTCGATTAATTCATCATCAGGTAAATACACTAATATAAGGGAGGGTAGATTAAACCATAGTTTAAGCAACCAATCAGTAGTAATTAGGGGGCTAGGAAAGAGGGGTATAAGGCGATCAGCGGAGTCAAATTCTAGTCTTAATTGGGGAGGAGAGAGGGGAAGGGGGAGGGAAGGAAAAGCTCCGAGCAACTGAACACTGCTCAAGTATATAAAGAAAAGTGAGTTTTTCTTCATTTTTAGCAGAAGGTATTTTTATTTTTCACTGAAGTAAAACTGGTCAATTTTTACATGTACATTTTGGTATAACCTTCGAAGAAAAGCACCCAGGCATTCAACGTCAAGATATCTAATTTAAAAGCTTTTTTAATCTATCTACTTGTTAAAGGAAGTGTTTAAATTGAGTTTAGGCATACTACGTTGTGGCTTTGTTGCTGACGTTCACTACATCGATTAATGCTTTTAGGAGATACCTTAATTTGAAGGTTTAGACAAACGCTTAGAACACAGTACGTATGTATTCACAAGCAAATCAAAACACTGCAAGTCATAAATGTTTTTTTTCAGTATCTCAAGAAAGATCGGAATCTCGTCGTAAGCAAACACCCGAAATAATTGCAAAGAGCTGTGACGGCAAAAAAATTCTCTGAATGTACAGAAAAAATGGTATGTTTGCGACTGCGTCTGACAATTCCATTGGGATTCATTGGTCACTGAGCAGCATGTCCATGTGTGAGCTTCAGAGCAGCGCACTCAAGGGGAAAGCTGGTGGCCTAAGTCCAAGGTGTCTCAAACAATATTAATCGGAAGAAACAACAGGCAAGTTCCCGTGAAGCCACGTTGACATGCCCACTCAAACTTTGGTCGATCGAGGCGCTGTTAAGGTTAAGAATGTTTCACCCTAACGGCTGCGATCTTCCAGGCCCGGTTCCTTAGGAGAGGAGAGAGAACTCACGAGAAAGCCAGAGTGATAGCAAGAGTGTATTCTGTACAGAGGGGTTGGAGAATAGTTTGTAAGAGATTTCACTGTCGGAGCGCCCATGCTTCCGCTAGGGCTGCGTGGCCTGAAGTGATTTCTGGGCCGCAGGCAGCACATTGAGTGTGGGTTGACACCTTACGTCCTCACACAATCCAACAAAACCTATGCGGGTTGGTAAAAAAATTAGTACGACTGTCAGGGGAGGGGGATGGTGGGAGAAGTGGGGTCAAAATCCGATCCGCATTAGGGCAGACTGGTAGTCAGCTGAGTTGATAAGCTGCTGGCTGTCGGATTAGCGGTTTTTACCCATGGTAACTGCAGCATCACAACGAACTTCTGTTGGGCGCACAGGACCGGTCGGCATAGCTTGATGGTGGCCTATTCTGCCGCAGCCAACAGACGCTGTCCAACAAAATTTTAATAGCTTGAGGGTACCTTGTAGATCACTCGGAAGGCCTCTTTGGCATCCACCCGATGGTCTGAGTCTACCAGGTGCGCTAGAATGGAACCGTTTACACCCTTTAGTTGACCCTTCCCTAAACATGCTGGAATGTGTTTTCGTACTCTTTTTGACAAACGCCGGCTCGTGCAACCAATATATCCCGCCCCACACAAGCAGATGAATGAATATATGCACATAGAGGTGGTCTGTGCTGGCAGATTGTCCTTGATCTCTCCGTATAGGATAGGAGTCGTCGAGAACAGTACATGGGCGTTGGCTGCTGGGAAGATGGTTGCTACAGCTTGACTAAGGCGCCTCGTTAGGTGTTCGCTTGGTCCGTCCCCTTGAAATGGAACCCTGATGAATATTCGCTTATTCTCTGCGGTTGACACTGCGGGTTTTGGTGGCCATTCAGCCATGTTCTTGTTGATAAATCGACTGGGATACCCATTTTGTCGAGACACGCCTTCAACCGTCTTTAGCTCCTCTTCTATGCTATCATTTGAGCAGATCCTTTTCGCCCTTTGCGTCAAACATGGTATTAAATTACGTTTGAAGTTTAACGGTACGAAGCTAGCAAAATGGATGTTCAGATCACGAGAATTATTAAGAATAAATAAATTGTATATTTAAGGCTCAAAAGCCCTTTCATTACAAGGAATGGAAGCGATCCGGATTGTTCTTCTTCTACTGTAAACTTGATAGAAGGGTGCGCCTGATTTACTGTATTCCTTAAGGCTGAAAGGTTGGTTTGGTCGGATGCAACCGTGAATGTATCACCTACGTAATGTTTGTGGTAGTTCAGATTATTTATCTGGTTGCTAAGTTGCGCAGCTTCTAGTTTGCCCAGAAGTGGACCCGGGGGCGAGCCCATAGCTACTCCGTTTAATTGCCTGTACATGTTGCAGTCAAAAATTTACTGCACATTCAAGGTACATTTAAGTAGTAATTCCTCAAGTGCATTTACTGGCATTCCTATATCCTGGTTATTCGAGCTAATGAATTCAGAGATTCAATCTACTGTTTTTGTGACCGGCACGTTCGTGAACAGGGAGGATACATCTAGTGAAAACATCATTTTCCCGTTCATGTCGAGGTCTTTCACACCGTTCACGATTTCGAAGGTGTTTTGGAAACTGTGTGCGACTAGCTGACTCTGTAGAGGTTTTAGTTTTTACGCTAGGCATTTCGCTGTCGCATGGTATGGTGAATTTCTTATATCTATGATGGAACTTACGGGTACACCATTTTTGTGAGTCTTCGGTAAACCCTACAGTCGAGGTATGTGCGTGCCAATTGGGCGGAGACGTTCTAATTCGTATTCACTCATGATACCGTCCTTTTGCAGTCGCTTCAAACAGTCAGTCAGCTGCGTTTCAACCACATCAGTGTTATCTTCCTCCTTTTCTGTCTTGCTAAACTTGTCTACGTCTGACAGAAGGGATTACATTTTCGCAACGTAATCTTTTTCTGTCCATTAGAACAAAGTCCGTTTCCTTATATGGCCTCCTTACGAGGATATCCTTATTCTGCCGGAGGCGTTTTAATTTCTCCATGTGTGCCTTTGTTAGCAGACCCTGATATTTTTCGCCCCTGTTTAAGTACTGATAGGAACAGTTAACTAGCATAGACTAAACGTGCTGTAAACTCTCGGTCGAAAGTGGCTGAAGGTCATGCGTTTGATTTAGCAGATTCTCGAACAGTATTTCCAGGTCTAGTTGGGTTTCCGGGGGAGACGGCAAAACTTAGGACCCAGGGATAAAACTTCGATCGAGGTTTTATCAAGTGATACAGACGAATAGTTTTGTACCTACCGACATGTGTCAACAGGAAGCTTGGATTGTGGTCTGCATTCGTGTTCACTCCGAAGAAGTGAGGTTGTCTTTATTTCTCCCCGCTTCTTCCCGATGGACTGCACGTATCAAAAACAAACACATGTTCACCAATTCGTCTTCTGGATTTTCCAATGGGACTTTTCGTAAATTTAAGAGTAATATTCATTTTTAAAACCCAACAAGCCTCCCTTTTAGAAACAATCATTCCTTTACTGTGGTAAGACTTTTTGAAGGTAGCATGGACTGATAGAAATTTCTTGTGCTAAATTCATCATATTCCCTGAAATAGAAAGTTGACTGTATATGTTTTAATCTGACTAACGCAATCCTTTGTGAAGTCTCAATTCGTGCTCGTTCTTGCCCGTGTGCATGACTTGAATAAGCATTTTTGGTTGCCAGTTTTGGTAATCCACGTCACGCTGTGCTTCCTATGCATACCGGAATGAACGAATTAAACTGGTAACAATCATTGTGTGAGGCAAGCAAGACGTTTCGAGAAGAAAAACGTTTAAAACAATCCAGCGGCGGGCTTTGGCGACCCAGCAGCCATATAAGCTATCTTTATAGTACAGAGTCCTCTAACCTGCTCTGGGTAAGTTCAGTGGTCTGAGCAGTCAGTGACCACTATGTTTACCTTGAAGTTCTTTGGCAGCAAAAAAGTGCAATCGAATCCTCATTTGCTGTTAAATGTATCAGGAGTGGGCTCCTTTGTAGTGTTCTTGATTTTTTGCAGATGAAAATCCTTTCCCCCAATTGCCTGCTCTTCCGCACTCCTCAAACTTACAGAACGAGCAGCTTTGGACATCATTAAGCCGTTTTCATCCAATTTTTCTGATCCCTTGCAGTTTGCGCATAAGGCTAGGCGTAGTACAGTAGATGCTGTTGTTCTGGTAGTGCACTCTGCTCTTAGAGACTTCGACAAGGGATGTCGTTCATACGCATGTGCCTTTCTTGACCTCTCCTCAGCCTTCAACACGATCCCGCAAAATCTTCTTCTTAATAAAACCTCTGCATGCGGCTCTCCTGGCTGGGCCGTCTCTTGGCTTGGGGACTATTTTACTTCCCGCACCAAATTCGTTCAGAGCAGGAAGCGAAAATCCACGATCCTTCCCAACAATTGTGGAGTTCTGCAGGGGTCTATATTATCCCCTCATCTTTTTCCCTCCACACTGATGACCTACGATCTCCATACGCATGTTTGTTTGTCAAATTTGCTGACGACATGGTTGTCTGCCATCCTCTCAAAAGCCAGACCCATCTTCATATACTGAAGGATGGATTGGACCATGTCACAGCATGGTCGTCAGAAAATGGCCTTTTACTTAATAAGCGGAAGTCAGTCCAGAGTATCTTGAGGCTGCGACCCCCCTCCAGTCCTGAAACCATCGACTTTCTGCCCAACAGGTATCCTCCTTCCGATACCTTGGTGTAACAATAGCTTCCAACCTCTCATTTACTCTTCATATTGAAGACCTTTTTATTAAAATCCGCAAACTTTTATATTATATCCGCCGCTTGCGTTCTTATCGCACCCCGCAAGCCCTCATCTGGCGTTTTATCGACGTTTATATCCTCCCTCTCATTCTTTACTGCTCTCCAGTAACCTCTCCAGCACTACTCAAAAAGACTTAATTATTATTAAACGTATTCTCCGCATGCTCTCTTCGGCTGCAGGCTATTCCTATGCCATTTTAGCTGACCTTATAATTCAGCGACATTTCAAGTCGATCAAGAATTTCGTGGATCGTAGTCTTAGTGATGACACTCACCCTCTCCACTTCGAACTAATGGCTGCGAAGTCTTCTCGTACGACGCACCGAAACTTCAGATATATGACCTGTCGTACATCAGCCTACCAGAACTCGATACTCCCATTCTTAGCACGCTTCCTCACGTGTGAAGAAAAGGAAAGCGAGAAGCTGAAGGCCGACCTGACCCCATAACTGATGTGGCAACCATGTTGACTTCTTACTTTGAGTTTTCGGTGATCTTTGACCGTTAACTCTTGAGGTTTTGGACCCTTTAAATTACTTTTGCTCTTGCGCTCCGTGAATGGAGCCATTTTTTGCTTAAAGTTTGATATTATCATCAAAATAAAGTTCTCATCATCATCATCATTATCATGAAGATGTTGGAGCTTGTACCCACCCTCCTGTTGGTAATTGACATTCTGCTGCGAGGTAAGGCGTGTGGGCCATTTTTTCACTGCACCGATACATTGATGCAGTTATTCATATTTAAAAGAAGATAAAATTCCTTTAAGTACTGTACTGTATATATCCTTAGTTCAAGCATTTTGTCCTACAGGAGCGATGTTTATAGGGGTTTTGTGGGTGGCGCCTTAGGATAGACAGTGAAATATACTTTAAGAACTTCTATAGGCTTTTTTATTGTATAACATTTAGAAATGTTGTTGAGTTATATTCGTGGCATATACGCGTACACCGATCTGTCAGAGGACCCATCTTCCCTTCATATTGCCATCGGAGCTCTCTCTTGAGCCTCCACCGCAGGGTGGCTGGATCATAGGCAGAATAAAATGCCAGCAAAGACAGGGGACACTAGGAAGGCATTTTCTGCCTTGTTAGGCGTCATCGGCTAGTGATACCCAACCCTAGTGTGGCCGCTGAAATCGCTGCCAAGCCGATTAGGCAATATGGAGGGACGAGTGGGTCCTCTGACTGATTGGTGTACGCATCTATGCCACTGTATATTCCCGATCTTGTACCAGCTAGACCGTGAGCTCGAAGCTCAACTGTTAGAACGTTCACCCTGACGGGAGAAATCGCGAGTTTGAATCTCGGCGTGGCAGCAATTTCTGCGGCCACACTGGGGTTGGGTATCACTTGCCGATGACGCCTAACAAGGCAGAAAAGGCCTTCCTAGTGTCCCCTGTCTTTGCTAGTAATTTCCTTCTGCCTTTATCCTAGCTCACTTATATTTGTAGATTTTCCTCATTTGTATTAACATTTTTAGGTATTGCGGAAAAACCCAATTATCAAAATGTAGGTTTCCCAAAATTCCTGAAAAAAAAGAAATGCTGGTTAGAAGGTCGTCTACTTTAACCTACCTTAGGTCAAACTTCCCGTTCTCGGATTAGTTTAGCATACTCCGCGGCGCTAAGCGCTGCGCAAACCTTCAATTTACATGCGGAACGACTTAATCTTGGTGGCAGCGGAAAATAAATTTATCTACGTTTTTGCCCTTCACACTTATTTCTACCAATTTCCTTCACTGCCTATCTTTACCCCCCCCCCCCCCCACCCATAAGCCCAAAACCAACGTTTCCGTAGGGGAAAATGCTGGGACTAAGGATATATGACGTTTTCTACTTAAACTACCTTTGTCAAAACGAGGAAGTCTGACAAAACTATGCCTTTGTCTTTTTTCCATACAGGTACGATGCTGGGTGCAACACCCAAGAGACGCGAAAGGCATTACAAGTTAAGTCGCGGGTGGAGGTGGCCTCCACATTGAAGGTGACCAGAGCAATGGCAGTTTCCCCGGTAGTCACTTGCCGGGGAGTGTCGGTGGCAGCAGCGGTTACGGGAGTCAAGGCAATGGCAGTTTCGTGCGTTACTATTGGCCTGGAGGTATCGGCGGGGCCGGAGATATCAAAATGGTCAGGGAAATGGTGATTACGCCGGTGGGCAGTGGCCAGGAGCTCCTGACGGCAGTAACAGTCAAAATGGCCAGATTATGTGCAAGGATATTGATGATGACGAAGTTGATGACGACGACGACGACTATGGCGATGATGACTGCTATTGTGCTGCGAATTCAGTGCACACTGGCGTTGCTACAGTCACAATCCTTCTTACTCTCACCCTTCTCATAAATTAATATCTCCTTTTATGCATCTAATTTCACAATAAAATGTTGTCAGATAATTCGTTTTGCCTTCTAGAGTGCATTAACCTACCTAACGGGTACCCCTGGGTTTCAAGGAACACATAGTCTGATTGAACATGCCTTTGATTAAGATCAGTTGAAGTAAACAGGTCCTTACAACCATGATAACGTTATTTTAAAAAAAAACATTTTTTTCGCAGGATTAAGTCGGCTTCACAACTGATGTTGGGTTTTACTGAGTGAATTTGTGGCAAATGTAGAGGCAGTAGATAGCATGCGAGAGTAATTGGCTGAGTAGGCAACTCGCTGTCGCATTTAGCAGAAAGTTGCTGATGAGTAGACTGGGAGTCAGACGGCAACGGCTCCTTATAATGGCCTCGTTTTGTAAATCCTCGTGTGTGTGTATATGTGTGTCCCGCCTCAGATGACCGATCAGCTAGGGAGTCGCTAGACGGTGAAGGAGAGAGTGAGATCGAACCTCAGTGCGCTTCTCTCCTCAACGTAATCAATCTGATGCGCTTGAATCTATCACGGTACGCTAAAAGCCGTGGCTTGGACGGTTTGCTAACTCATGGGATAACTCGGGCCTCCTTTGTTGATGCTTCTCTAGTACGCGTGTGTTTGTGTGAGCGTATGGTAGGAGAAGGAGGACTGAGAGTCAGGCTGCAATGGCTCCTTCTTAATGTGGCCTTTATGGCCATACCACTCCGCGGGAGCCTACCTAGCGAGATATGCTGAGTCAAGTGTGCGCTTGTTGAGTGACTATCGCGCCAACCACCTACACCCTCCCTTATCCCCGGTCTTATTGACTCTTTTTTACACCAGAAACGGAGGAGACGGCGGCGAGCGAGTGGGTAGATTCCCCGCGAGTCTGCTTTCACTCTTGGTTTCATCCGCAGCAGTTCGCTGCGTTCCTTCAGCTTGCTGCAGCCGTTGTGCAGCTTGCCCAGCTTGCCTCAGGGTCTTCCTCGGCTTGCTCCAGCGTCTGCTATGGCTTGTTGGTCAGCGTCTGCTACGGCTGTCCATCGACGGGGGAACTGTCGTGTATGTGTGTGTGTGTCGGGCGGCCGACAGCTGGGCTGTGGCCTGTTGCTGGCGACGGGGGAGAGAGTGAGGTCGACCCTCGGTGCATTTATTCCTCCACTATAATTAAACTTATGCACTTGAAATTATTGCAGTGCGCTTAAGGCCATGGTTTGGAGGGTTGCCAGCTGACGGGAAAACCTGGACGCCGCAGTCGACCCACTACGTCTTGCTCCGTGGAGTGCCTGTCTGCGGACTGAGAGTCAGACTCAATGGCTTCTTCTGCATGTGGCCTTTATGGCGCTTCCAGTCAGGAGCCTGCATAGCGAGACTTGCTGTTGGTACGCGGGTTGAGTTTTGATCGCGCCAGTCCTCTGCGTTTTCCCCATCTCCGGCCGCCTTGACTTTGTCCTGACAACCAGGTTCCGGTGTGGGAGTGGTCAGAGAGAGAGAGAGTAGGGTAGATTCTCCGCGAGTCTGCCTTCGCTGTATATCACGCGGAAGTCACTTCGTTGCTTCAACTCGTTGAAGCTCCTGGTAGACATTGACGAGATCGACGGTCGAACTGTTATGGGTCAAGGGGAGCAGATTTTGCTGTGGTGCGCGCAGACTGGTTCGCCGACCCCGTCAGCCACTGCGCCCGATCCTACCTCCGGTTTTATTGCCTTTGTCTTGAAAAACGGCTCAGGTGGGTGACGGTAGAGAGAGAGAGAATGTGTGTGGTAGACGCTGCGCAAGTTTTTGAGCACTTCGGACTAAAATATGCGCATGCAACCGTCCCTGCAACATCTTGCTCTAAAGCATACGGTGGACAAAATCGAAATCGATGGACAAACCATCAGTCTGGGACACAGAGTCCAGTTTGTGGACGAGTCGTGCCGGAGAAAGCTGGTGGAGTTGCTCAGCAATTGACAAGGGCGTTTGTTGTGTCAGATGAAACTGATCCATAAGGCAGTCTCTGATTAACCCAAAGGATTGTCAACCTCGTTCAATGTGTGTCGTATGTTGTCTTCTATTGTCTTTGGTTTGAACAGCTAGCGATGGTAGATTTAAGTCAGGGTACTTTTGTGGGCAGTAATTAAGATGTAGCACCGTACTCCTCGGACTTTGAACACAACAACACATAAAAAAGCGCAACCAACAAGGTTAGACGTTGTCCAGCACACTTTCGTGGAATGCAGCCTGGAAGAGACACGCACGTGCTTTCCTGTGAGCCTTACACAACGCAGGCCTGGGGACGTTCCCAGCAGCTCTTATCAAAATATGGGATGAACTCTTCCTGATGCGCAATGTTGTGCCGAGCAAGTTAGTGCGGTAGTGCTGCTGTTAGATAGACGAATATATTCCCATCTCAATGCTTTCAATTTTCTAGTCCATTTATGCATCTTATAATTACTGAAGTTGGCTGTGCTTGAATTATGCCTATCTGGTGACGGCTCCGAGCCTGAGACCGAAGCTGCAGGCTAGCAAAATTCAGCCCCAGCCATTTTGCCTACGTCTTTCTGATTATTTCCTGAGGATCTCATTTGGTTTGTATGAAAAAATGTACATTCCTCTACTAGATAGGCGAAGCATATATATTCATCATATTCCCGATCTCAACCGACACAGCAAGGAACCCAAAGTGCCGCGGTAGAGTATTGAACCCGGAAAGGTTTAAAGGCGAAATACTCCATTGGGTCAATTTTAGACTTTGAATATTTTAGACGTATTTTCACAATCTCATCCAAAGTAAATATGCATTGACCCCTCTCAGGAATGCACACTGCTACACCGGCTTAGAACTAACAGTCTGTGCCACGAGAATAACTAACTCTGCCCACCGTAAGACGCATTGCACCTTCACTGCTAGAACGAACATTTATCTTTCTTTCGAGTGAGGAGACTCTCGTGTTGGCGCGACTACAGATATTGTAATATTGCTCGTTTTAAAAGACGGCCGCTGACCACTGGCCATGAGAGCAAAAGGAAGAAAATGGAGCCACCATTGTGACATGTTTGTATTTAGGCGATTTTATGGGAATAGATAGCCTCTAGGATAATTCTAGCTGAGCCTCATTTCTGCAACTATGAAGGCAGTATCAGCGGGAACGTAAGTTTATTGATTAATGTATTCCCTCCGAAATAAGTTTATGCAATTCGCAAGGGCTAGAGACGAAGTTTGCGTCACCGAACAGGACCAGGAAATCCATTCCTGTGGGGCTGGTTCACACCACGGCAGTTGCGTGGGTGACGCATGCCGTTAAATCGGCTGGGTCTAAAATATATATTACTAAATGTAGGTTGCTACCAGCTACTTTGCTACTCAGTTTAGAACAATGTGTCGTCACAGCACGAGACAAGTTCATTTAAAGTGGATTTCGCCGATCATCGCACCTTACTCACAAATCACTTCCAAGTGTCAATCAATCTGAAATGTTGGAGTTTCAGTAGGGCCATTGAGAGTGAAATTAGTAGCAAGCACTGGTTTATTAAGAAAAGAAAATTCCTGAAGGTACAACCCTCATCAAAATGTTGCCTCTTCTACCGAATAAATAAGATAGGTCGTCAGTCAGTCAGTTTAAACCACAAAATTATCCGAGACTGAATAAGATTCCTCAGTTGATAATTAGGGACCGTTCGAGAGATGTGGAACTGTCTCCTTCCTCGCTCAGGGCTGCTGACGTCCGAATACATGTGCAGCTAACAGGGTTCGTCAGTCTATTTCTATGTAGGATAAAGTTTGTGTGCTCAGTACAAGTTTTGTTGGTATAAACAGCTACCTTATTTCCTTTCTGAGCATGGGAACGACTTTAGGTCGGTCCTAGAAGTCAGTCAGGTACATATGTGTCTAACTTATTCAACCCCGACGGAGAGCTCCACGTGCAACGTTCAACATCTCGCCTATCTTGGCTGCTAGCACGAACCAGTGTCTGCCTACCCCCATCCGGTTTCGCATGTCCACTCCCTATGGCTAACTCACACACGAGGGCGCTGTAGACGCTGTGCTGACTCCCACCCTCTCATACTTCAGCCACCGTCAGTCTCGGCTGCGGGCGCATGCTCGTCCGAGGGTCAACTTCCTCCAACCCATTCGCTATTAGCTGTTTACAGAATATACTGTTCATGCCACCCGACGGCCCACTCCCTCTCCACCCACAGGGAACCGGGTTTGAAAAATCGCAGCGACAAAGGACTTCCCTGTTAAATTAAGCCACAGCGAAACCTTACCGGTTTCAAAATGTGAGCAGTATGTGCTTGTGTGAGCAGAGTGGATTCTGGTTGCCTTTTCATCCTCTTTGTCTACGAGAAAGCTAAGGGTAGAATAGTTTAAAGGACAGGTAGCTTTCACTTATCCTCATGCATTTTATTGCTGCACTGGCGTACTTGCCGGGGTGCAATCGATTGACACATGGCAATTGGTTGTTCACATTTATCTGACGCACACAGGAGTACAGACACCTTGCTCTGACGGTGGAAGCAAGCGAGCTTTTGAAACCCCATCCGGAATACACTTTGGTCTCAGAAGTCGTCTCCTCTTCTGCTTCCTCTTCCGGGGATGATGTAAGGAATATTTTATCTGGACCTCAAATTTTCTTGCATATTAACTTTAGTTTATTTCATGAGGGTAAGAGGCAGTGAAGCTGAAGGCCCTTTTATACTTCTGCCCCTTCATTGTTTGCATAGGTACGCGCATTCTTAAAAAGAATCGATATGTAGCATCTATTAACTAAACCTAAGTAGAAGATACAGATATGCTTAAAAAGTAGCCATTTTTCGAAATGTTGTAGCAGGTCATATTTCTGTTGTTGCGGTAGCCGGTAGCATTCCATAAATGTTCGTTCACTGAGTTATTTCCTCTCAAGAATAAGAGGCGAGGGCTGCCTCTTAACTTTGTTCTTAAAAGTCAATTCTTGATTAAGGCCATGTATTACCTTGTTAATTAAGACCACTTTGTTGCTGCTTTTAATATAGGAAAATAGACTGACACCTTCCAGGCTTTCTACATAAGAGTCGCTTTTCCACTTCTACTTCTGAACTGCCCTCTGGGGTTTGCTCATTCGTTTCTATCAGTATATTTGGAGCTTATGACAGAAGCCCATAAAATCTACATAAAAACCGTACAGATATGCGTAGAAAGCAACTTAGTTGCAAAAAACTGTAAAAGGTCGAATAAGTATGCAAAATGCATAAAAATAATATCGGAATATGTTTTTCGCATTACATTTAGTGCAAACAAATTATCTATCAAAATCAGTGCAGTAGTGTTTGTGTCTTCGTTTCTGTAGTCTCTTAGCTAAGGTTTTGAAGGTTCGCGTTGACCGTTAACGGGTGATTATCCAGGTGTCTCTTGAACACGCTCATACATCTGAGGCCTCAGATACAAGGTTCCCGTTTATATGGCTGCGTCAATAGTGCAAGATAGGGAGTTAGCGAAGTGAAAAAATATCTACATGGGTACATAAATATCAAAAATGGAAAATAATATCGGTGCAGTATAGGTGTTAAAGCTTTCGAGGTAAGGATATTTCAGGCCTAGAAGAAGTCTAGCATTTATGGATTCTTGATTGATCCTTCAACAGAGGTACATTCAACCGTGGTCAGTTCCAAAAGTAAGCTCATCCAGTTTGGATGCGGAAACACATCAGCCAAGGGTGAGGTTCGTAATCGAATCGAGAATACAGCGGCCAAACAACAAATCGTGCGGAGAGAAGAGTTTGCAAACACATCCCTGCCTGCCCCGATAAAATATGAAATCATTCGGTTTTGAGTTCGATTCTAGCAGGTCTAATCAATACGCCCCATTACATCGACGCCTAATAGGCCTTTCATGGTGTATACCGGGCACCAGCTTTTTTAAATTTTTCTCACAACTTGATCGCTAACCCGGAGTGGATCAGTATATTCAAGGACCAAGAGGCGCAGACCGAGGAACCAAAAAAGCTACGATTTGAAAGGCTGGAGTGTCGACCAGAAAGCAAACAGGGACCTACCGATTAACCCAACACTCTTGCAGTTGTGTATAGCTGAGGCAGGATACCGACGAAAAGCAAGAGTGCCTGGGCCTTTAGCTTGCATCTGGGCTGCCCATATCTTACATTATTGTGTTAGTTATACTAATGAGTGTTTGTTGGAAGTCTGTGCACCCTACGCGGTTAACCCGCAATGGTTGACGGACTTTGGCCTAAGTATTAACATTTACATATACCTTGATATACTTCGGTTTAGTAATTAATTTTAGTGTCATAACTGATTACTTATTTTGTATTAGTAGTACGCATGTTTTGTTTTACTACATTATACTTTATTCACAACAACGATTGGATATACTCCAGTGCATATTCCATTGCGAACCCACAGAACTCTTCACTGACATTTGATTACTTATCGACTTCGACATTTATAATAACTAACGCGTGCTCGTTGGCCGATGGGATTGTTCGGATCCACATATATTTCCTGTTTTCGTTTGTTGTCCAAAAGGCAACGAGTATCATGCATTGGATCAGGCATGCTTTCATAGTACATCCATCCAAATTGCATGCGCAACATGAATGCAAGCATGGATGGCGTGGATGAAAAAGAACACTGACCACATCGAGCAGGCGCAACGATGGGCGACAAAACGATGGACGGCTTTAGTTCTCTGTTTTATCCTGATTTATTACTTAATCTGCTTCCCTCATCCTATAGACCAGGGGGTGGAAACCTTTTTTTTACTCAGAGAGCCAAGAAAGCAAATATTTGGAACTATATTTCAGTGAGAGCGATGTTATATACTTTAAGATTGAATGCAGTTAAATATGAGCATAATGTTGTTATAATACTCACCGCTAATGCGACTTCTGTTGCTACCTGGATTTGCCTATGGCTTTGTAGTCTGGTTGTTAGTTGATGAGGTCAAGCTTCATGCACGCGTGGAGGCTTGCATCCGTTACACGTGACCTTAGGGTGGACTTGATGTATTAAAGATGTGAAAATGACTACTCACATGCCTACGTACATCCAAACAAGGTCAATACAGCAAATTTCACACGCTGCAGTGTGTGTTATGTGACAGGAAGCGCGTTGCAAGTTTTGATTTTCAGCTGGTCTTCGGGTAGGTTTTAATTTCTGTCCACATGTGCTTGCTCGCCAACTCCGCTTTATTTTGGAAGATTCTTTCCGAATCTTCATTGAGTGACTTGAACTCAGGGCCATACCTGTTCGCTGAAACCTGAGGATTTCTTAGAGTTTACAAACACGACTCGTCTGCCCGACCATCCGTACAAGGTCAAACGTGAATGCACACGCCTAGATCTACGCAAGTTTTCCCTGGGGTAGCAGGTGGTTCGACCGTGTAACTCCCTCCCAAGCAAAATAGTGAGACTGGATACTGTTGCTGTGTCCCAATGGCAGGTAAACTACTTAAATTTTGATAACCGACGACTCTCAGTTGAGGACGCTCTCCGGTCAGTCATGACTTTTACTTCATGATTTGAAATTATATATATCGCACGACTACATATTCGCGCTAACCATTATCATGTTAACCTCACACTGACTTTATCTCAGGCTGTGTATATGATTGCGATTTTAACCCAAGTATGCACTAATAGGGTCGTCAGGGATTTACGCATGTATCCCTCAAAGATGCAAACATACTATTCTTCCATTTTTCCCCGCACTCCCATGATGCCCCACCCGTGTAACCCCTATCACCGCCGGTCCCGTATTACAGAATTCTGGGTTGCAGTGCTGGGGTGGTATTAAACTATTCTTTTCACTAAGACTTTTCCGCACCGTACGGCTCTCGACACACAATATAACCAATAAAATGCCAGACTATCAAATGAACAAGATATATGTGTTTTGGTCAAAATGTAAAACAAAAGGCAAGGCACTTTCACAGACCAAAAGTCTACAAATGTTAGCAGATAAGACTAAGAATTAAGGTGATAAGAAAGGTGGGCAGGGGGAGAGAGGCGGGTTGCATCACACTTGTGCACAAGTACTTAAGATATCTTGTCTGGGGAGGTGGAGGGGGGGGGCTTGAAAAAGGAGACGGGCGAAATGAGACAGGAGTCCACAAGCGCGCGCGCGCGCACACACACACACACAGCCGTGTTGCAGGAGAAGAGCATAAGACGCCAGAGATACGAACACGCACGCACGCACACACACGAGTGGCAACGGAAGAACTAATGTAATGTACGTCGTAGGCGGGGGGGAGCAGATAGGTATAAGGGCAGGCAGGTAAGTAGGGGAGTTCGCGCATGTTTAGCACCGCCGCGAAACACACACACACAAAGAAAAAATAAGTATGTACTCATGGCAGGTTGATAACAGGTTGGAGTAACGCATGACCTCACTGGTTTTCGCTGCGACGACGGCGGTGGGGGAGGCTTTAGCGATTTTGCTGAGTGAACTTGCCCAGCTGAAAACTGGTCGGTGAGGTTGCGTGTTCACGCGACTCCTGTGTGGTTCGGCGTCAGCGTTCAACTTCGCCTATCGGCAGACTCCAAATCGAGAGCGTTTGATGACTAGAAGACGCAAAAAGACGGACACATTAGGGTGAAATTGGAAGGAAAGAGAGATAGGGAGAGGACAGGACATAATGCGTCAGAATGAGAATCCGACACAGCCGCTCGGCATGGCAGCAAGCAAGCAAACGATTTTTGGACGAAAAAGCGCTCAGCAGTTCACGTCAGCGAATAGTGTAGGACAAAATTTGGTGAGATTTTATGGGTGGAGAAGGGGGCTTGTAGGACTTTTAACGGTCTTTAAGCTTAAACATGTCACTCATAAGATTGTACTTTACTATGTTATAAACCCTCACCATGTACCGAGGGCCAACAGGCTGATACAACGTGTGCCCGGTATCTGAGGGGGGGGGGGGCTCAGGAGGCTTGAGAGGAAGGTAGAAACGATTCTTTTTAGTGGGTCGAACCCGATAAAAGGAATCTAACATGGTGCAATTTTACTCCTATTTTGTTCTTGAACAGATTATAATAGCTGCTACTGGTTGGATAGCAAAGTTGCTGGTTTATACGAACTTCCAGACAGCTCGTAGCTGACCAGGAATCGAACAACCAACACTAAGATCACAGGAGGAGCTCTGGATGAAGTCCCGGGCTTGGAGTCTAGTTCAACTACTGAACTCATAGGCAGTCAGTTAGAAAATGCTGCTCCGGGGAATCTCAATGGAGGCTTGGTGTTACGAAATCAAGGATAAGGATGTGACGGAAGCATTAATGTGCAGCAAAGATACACTGAAAGGGAGAGGGCTAGCACAAGAGTCAGAAGACGTGGAAAAACGAAATAACAGTCAAAGCATGCAGATAGATAAGGCAATAAGGCAAGGTAGTTGTGCGGTTTAGTGGGCTTCTGAACATCCGTTGCCTGTAGATAGAGAAAGTCTGTGGGAAATAAGACAATTTCTTCAAAGCAAAATTTCTCAAATTCTCACGTTTCAAAGAGCTTGCTCAGGTCCCCGTTGTTAAATCGTATACTGTTGCTTATCGAAGTGGTGTTCCATGCCAAGGTTGCCTACCTCGACTTGTGGAGGATGTCTGGAGAACAGTCCGGCTGTAGGCGTTATCATTAATTCTCTCCGGTGGAGGAGGGATGGTGGGCGGCTCAGTTTCCGTCGGCGTTATTCAATCTGGCAGGTCATATTCTGCGCCGGTGGAATTCCTTTCGGGAGTGCGCGTGTACAGCTTACTTGAGTTCTGTGTGACCGTCTTGTCCTGAAATTCGTTTACCTAATGACGCAAGGCTTTGTAAGCTGCAAGAAGGTGAACATGCCTTCCGATGGAGTTGGCATCTGAATACCACGTCTCAAACCATAGCCATTCCATCTTGTATTTGCTCGACTTAACCTTGTGGGTCGTCGAAGGTCTAAAATACGTCCACTCTTTCCCAGGTGCATTGCAAACTGAGAATTCAGGTCAAGCCTCCGAGCTGCCGATTTGTGCTCCTGCAGGCAAATCTGCAAGTTCCGTCCAGTTGCCTTTTCTACGTAATCGCAGTCCCACTCGTTGCAACTCATTCTGTAGAAAACTGCTGGGGTTTAGATCAATGGCAGCGTGTCTTTGAGTTATGATAGGGCACTTGAGGTTCACTGGCCCACATCATCAAAGCACATTGCCTTCGGCATATCTCATCGGTTATACCTACGTTCACAGTTTCACCGCAAGTTAGCTCTTTCGCGCGCATACAGGTGGGTGTAGGCTTTGAAATTGGCCCATGCGATCCGGACACAATGTCCGAGCCAACCAATCACACGTCAGACGGCGGTTGACACAGCCCTACCAGACTTCAGTTCAATTTTATTGAAGATTCGGTAGGCGAACGCCTCTGCGCGCAAAGTGGCTGAGAAGAGTATCGATATAAAAACACATGAAAAAATATGATTTTTTACATATATGCAAACGAAAAAGGAGCAGGCGTCGACTAGTTGAGAAGTGTAAACATAAATAAGTGCTCACTTCTTATGAGTAGTCTGATACTTGTGTTAATCGTTCGCAACCTGCGCATAATTTTTGTAGTCAGAAAATAAAAAGCACGAGGAGCGATCAACAAAAGGAAGCATAGCGGCAGCAGGACACAAAATGAAGTGCTGACAGATGAATATGGTTGGACATCGAGCTTACACGGACAACAGTAAGCAGGAGCGACGTAGAATGCACAGTTACTGTACACATGGGACAGCACTAACCTCTGGAATTCTAAAGCCAACTTCGGGCACTGATTGCTGATAATCAAAGAAAAGTCAATTAGGCTGAGTGGGAGGTAGGCGAACTGACCGCTTATACATCCAAAATGAGGAAATAATGAGGATGCAGGAGTCGCATGTTTTGACTGACATGGTAGGAATGCCGGCTTTTGTCATGCAGCCATCACAATCAAAAAGGAGTGCATACAGAGGGAAATCTAATGAGGCGGTAACCAATCAGCGAACGGAACCGAACGGACAGAGTCGAAGTAATCAGTCTACGAAGGAAGAGGGAAAGCTCAAATTCATCTAATCTGAAAAAAAAACACTCTCACTGTCAATCACCACCTGATTTTATTGAGATTGACTGATATCTTCCACTGTTGGGTACATACCAACTCTGTGAAAAGGTTAACGTCCCCGGTATAGACGTATACTAGTACTTATCTGATTCTTATTTACATAACACAAACAGCTGCTAACTTAAGACTTCTCTGAATCCCTCTTTGTGAATGCTTTCCTCTTTTTGGACCCGATCTTGACCAGAATCCTTCACCGGTACGCCATTTAGCCGCAGAAAACTGACAAAACCCTGATAACGGGATGCCTTACGCTTAAGCAAAATTCGATAATTCCGGCATTAAAGTTGACGAGAAACACAACTCAGCTGCCATCGGTGGAAGGTCGTGGTGTGAAGAGAATGTTGCGGTGATATTTTCAATCTCAGATTCAATAGAATACAGATACTCATTGATAAGCGCTTTCCGATCGCTTACGAAACTCACTCACTCAAGCCCTTCCAGCAGCCGCACAGCGGCTAGTGGTCCAAAAAAGCAAACCAGATAGTCTGAAGTGGCCATTTCTGACTTATTAACTCTCATCAGCCAGTCATAGCGAACCCCAACTGGTGCATCACACGAAGCTCAAACTCGCGACCTTTTCAAACAAGTTTAAACTTCTTACCATTGAGCTACGGGCTGCTGGCGTGGCACCAGAACGACAAGGCTCAGTGGTTAGAGCGCTAGACTTCTGATCGAAAAAGTCACTGGGACGAGCTTCGGGTCATGCACCAGTTAGGGTTGGGCATGACAGACTAACGACGGCTATAGAGGTAGAAATGGCCATTCCAGTCTCCCTTGTCTTTGCTAGAAATGGGAGAATACAGATGTACACTTGCGTGTCTAAGGCCTCGAAGGTGCGACGCGAGCAGGACTAGGAGACAATATCTGTGAGCTCCCTTATAGATTTATGCATAGGAAGACGTGCCAGTTGACCAAGCAGTCCGTGACTGCACGGACGGGAAGCATGCTCATGCAGTGAATGCTGCTCTACAGGAATAACTTCACAAAAAGCCCGTTGTGGGGGTAAGGTCCATGCGTAGACTGTGCAGACCGACTGCAAGTCGATTGTTCACGCTCAACAACATGGGACATACACGAATCACCCAACCAAAAAAGACAGAGCAAGTTCATTCCAATGTGCTAACTAATCAGAAAGGTTGTGCAAAGAGCAGGCAGAGGAAGGAGAGGCAGAAACTGACCGAGGCCTTTGTAGGATCTTTGTTTCTGCAAGCTTTCACCACCTTCACGGACGAAAGAGAAAGCATGTGTGAGAGTGATGTTTGTGGGTGTGTGTGCGTGGAGGGATGTGTGTTTTGGAGAGAGCTTTCTATGCACTGTACACAGGCAGGCAAAAGATCAAACAGACGGGCAGAGCAGGGGCAATGACGGAGGCAGAGAGAGAGCATCAGTATGGACATTATACCAAAAGAGTCCGCGCAACGAGGTATCCGCTAGCAACATCAAAGAAATTGGCACAAACTTTCGATCGCTGTCCAGAAAACCGTAGGCCACAAGCCCTCACGTGATTGCATTCCTCTATCTGATTTTGGGGTAGCCAATCACAAGTGCTATTGACTGCTGTTAGCTAAGCAGTTGATCAAGCGACCAGTGATTAACTCTCGCATGACGTTTACGCATCCACACCCACAGCACGCTAGCAGACAGACCCGCGTGCGGGGCCCAGGACTGCCGAGCGTCGGGGCTTCAGATCACCAAGGCGTTTCTGTATACAACAAATAATTCCTACGGATCCTACCCTTTCTCTTCCTAAACGGAACTGTGCCCTGAGCATACCCACGCATAAGACTCCTACAGGACCTTGCGAGAAGGTGACGCGATAGCTAAGGCACCATCGGAGCCCAATTATGATCAACAGAAAAGATGGCCAAGGAAACGCATGAAATTGACCGCTCCCCATAAGTAGCCTGTACCCTTCCCCCTCTAGGGAGGACGCAGAAGAGTCGACCATCGAAAAATAAATGGCTTGAAACGTTCGCCAACGGAAAAGCAAAATTAAACACAGGAACGAAAAGAAAGATTGTGGGCTAGCGGCAGGTGACCTCGTGAGGCACATGTGGTCTACGTCCAATTCGGATGGGGTGGCAACCGTTGAGATTTATTTTACCGCACTTTTGGGAAGTCATTGAGAGCCAGGCGCCGCTGGCAACAATGAAATGAGAGCATGGAAAGTTGCCGCGTTGCCCCAAAGCAGAAGTCTTTCGGAGGCCATGGTACGTCTCACTTGCGGAGGTTTCTACCACCGATGAGTCTATGTCAGCAAATCTATTCCATGTGCCAACAAAGCTTGTATTCGAGAAATAAGACGCTTCGTGTGACTGATCTGGTCTCACAAATTAAGCAAGAAGGAAGCGCACCATGGATGACGCCCCGAATAGTCGAATCAGTGATGTATGGACGGGAAAACAAGAGTCCCAGGGGATTGGACAGATTCGATAACTTCGCCATGAGTATCAACGGGTAAAGGACGAAAGGATGGCTTTTTATGAAGACTAGCTGCTAAAATAGCGGATTTTTTACGTTTTGCAACGAAAAACAGTCAATAATTTCGATCATAAACGCGGCAGGCCAATCGGTGCAAATTGTAGATGCATCTCATAAACGAAGAGGCCGAGTTCATATCTCAGGTATTCCAAGCCAGGGATTAGGTATGACTGACTGTCGAGGATTAATAAGCCAGAAATCACCATGTTGGTATCGTACGCTTTTTGATACTTCTTCCAGTAGGCTCTTTTTCTGAGTAATAAGCATTCGTGGCCCACCATCAAGAAGTGTGATTGGGTGACGATTTGGCGGTCTATCATCTTTAAAAATTTCACGAACCATAGCGGTGTTACTACGTGACGAAAGTTGCCCATCATTAAGATGACGCTTCAGTGTCGTCTAATACGATCGCCAAACTTCCAGGATGATGCGTCAACGAGGTGAATGGAGATGCCCAGTTTTTAATCCAGCTGTTGTTCGGCAAAGTGTACTTTGCCATCAAAACGCTCAACGTAACCAACATCCTGTGCGTCACAATTTAATTGGCTCTGACGCGAGAAGAACGAGAAGAGGCGTCAAAAAGAGCAATTAAGGACCCCACATAAATGTCAGTCGAAATACTGACGTGGGTTTTCAAGTAAAAAATTAATACTTAAGGGTTCTCGCATCAATTTTAGCGAAGTTTAAACCCAGGCTACTGAAATGTTGCCAGTAGGTTTTTATTATTGATGTCGGCTACACAAGAAAGCCTTGGTTAACAATTCATGGAAAGGCCACAGCTTTCTGCGGCCTCAAGACATCAATGCACTTGAGTACCACCCGTCTTTAATGCCCCCAGGAGGCTTGATCGACAGTTCAACCGTCGATTCCGACGATCTCCAGCGTGTGTTCCACAGCCCTGCGGTGGTGCAGCGACGGCAATTTACGCGTGGGTTAGTTTTAAGCGACAGTTAGCTTGTGTTGCATCCACCGCACGCTCTCTTTTCTCACTCATCTGTATCTGGCGTCAAGACGGAGTCAAAAAGACCGGAGGCGGGATTGGGCGCAGGCGGCCGGAACCGCTACCGCGCCTGAGTCAGATCCCACGGAGCGGCAGCGTCAAAACGGCCGCGGCTGGTTGGTGTGGTTTGAGCCTGCACCGACGCACGCGAATAACCCCCTCACCATCCACGTTCGCCATTTGGTATGGCAGAGCAGCCCAAATATCGCCTGCCAGGCTCTGATCCAGCCCCTGCCCCCAAGTTGGTCCAGCGCATCTACCATGCGACCCTTTTGGGTGGACTTAAGGGTGTCACGTTAATTTTGTAAAGTGCAACACAACCTACTGAAATGTTGTCAGTAGGTTTTATTATTTGGGTGAATACTTACGACAAACCAAGCAAGCACAGATGCGCTCACCCGTAGGGCCAGATTTAAAATTTCATGCATGCGAACAGCAGTCAGAAAAAAAAGGACTTTTGCTCATAATGTGACCTTCGATTACCCTGATTCGCGTAAAAAACAGTCTGTAAAAGCGAAATGTGATGGGATGCAGACAACCAAAGCATCGAAACAGACATCGAGAGAGTTTGAAAACAGATAGAAGCAGTAGCGCGTCGACAAGAAAAAGCGTCATGCAGGTAGCGTGACAAATACTAACCAGTGAGATGTTGAATCCAACTTCAAAAGTCTTATAGGGCAAAAAAGTGGCAAAAGACAAAAAGCATTAAGGCGAGGAGAGGCAGGTTAAAATTCGAAAAGATGCGCTACGCGGCGCTACGATTAAGAGAACTATCTCTGGCAACTGCTGCTCTGAAAGGAATATAATAAGACGCATTAAAAGGCGTTAGGCTGTTTTAAGGTCTGGTCTAACGGCACGTCGGTATGCTGTTAGTGGGTAGAAGTTCTAGCCGCACTAGCCAGTGCACTTACGCTTGACGAAAATTCCATCCAGTATACGGTATTGCTCCTAGCGAATAAAACTCAGAGTTAGGAGAGAGGAAAACAAAATCCCTAACGAGGTGCCAGCAGGCAGAAGTGACGGCATAGACATTGACAATACCTTAGGAAAGCTATTTGGGGCGATTGGCCCTCATAATCTACGGACAGCCAACTCTAGTGAAATTGCCGCCGCACCCCAGTTTCGAACTCGCGCCTCGCCGGTCTGGGGCAGACGACCTAACCATTGAGCCATCGAGTTCGATGTCTAGCCGGTTGTAGATCGGGAGTATAATTTAGTCAGTCCGACTGACGATGAACGCCCACTCATCAATCACTGCTCCGGTTCTGCCTCGGGACTCGCTCCCGAGACCCACCAATAGACAAACACGCACACACACACACACACACACACGGCGGCTAGAAGTGTAAGCAGAGGAATATTGCTCCGGCATTGCAATATCGCCTGATATACACGGGCAAGACAACGACCTTGTGAGCGTTTAACTTCTGGTCAACCAGTCGCGAGTTCAAGCCTCGGCTGGCTGGGTCGGTGTAACAACTAATGAACCAGAAATGGCCATTTAAGACACTCTTGTCTTTCGTTGATGAACGTTCACCAACCACCAACGGAACTCACATGTCCCGGTCCGCCTTCCCCTGAAGTCTCATTTCTCGGACCCTAACGGTAGCTTTAGTAGTATAGGCAAATAGTATTGCCGGCAAAGTTGTAATGCACTTAGCTTGATTGACTGTCAAAGCAGAGACACGACAGTTAAACCAGCGATCCCAAATATGCCTACCGTGGGCCCCAGAGCAGGGTGAGCACAGGGACGTTGGTTTACACGTTTTATAGTGATAGCACACTTGCGCGGTAGCTACGACACCCTCTCCCTCGTCCACCTGAGTCCAAGAGACCTGAGGGGTAGGGGTCGGACTCAGGTGGCTGGGGTGGCGGGAGTCGACACCTAGGCGTGCCACTACATCACTCCTTCTTCTGTAGCAGTTATTTTGGGTGAGGGTATCCCCAATAACATATGTCGTGCCCAGATGTCGTCCAATACATCCCGCGCGTGGCTCCCTTTAGGAAGAATACTACGTATCACACAGTACTGATAGACGGTGTAAAAGATGCCATTTCCGGTCCCAGCGTTCCAGTAGCAATCTACGAACAAAGTACTGTTCCCTAAAGCCTGAAATAATGACAGACAGAGGCAAGCAGGGGGCGGAGGAGCATGACGAGTAAGAGGAAGAGGAGGAGTATAAGAAGGGGAAGAATGATGATGCTAATGATAATGAGGAGTAGGAGGAGAGGGGAGAGGAGGAGGGGTAGGAGGGGGGAGGAGGAGGCAATCAAACCTACATTGTACTCGGGATGTTCGTAGTTGTTAAATTGGAGAGGCGGTAGAGTGGTGGGCGGTTTCTCCGCCGGCGGCATTTTCGCATCCTCATCTTCGATCTCACCGCGCAGAATGAGGTCATTAACTACGCGAGCTTCATGACGCGCAACCACCGAGAGGCGAGCGGGTATGTCAGGAATGAAGGAAGCAATCATGGAGGTCAGCAAGATGGCCACGTTCTAGACAGAGCAAAGAAGAAACAGATGTGATGGCCGGGACAAAAAAATAGTTCTTCGTCTGACTTTTCGCGGATTTCGCCGCGGAGACAATCTACAGAGGCAACAGCAGAAATGGGATGTAGTGGCCATACTAAATACGTCGAAGCTATGCTAATTAATGAAACTCCCTCCCCCTATCGAGCAAAGTTACCCGCTTGTGTGCTAATTCCTAGATGGCCGGTGTGCGAATCGTAACCTGCTGAACTTTCATCATGCGCGATGGAATTCTTCGTGATGAATGCTCGGCCATCTGGCTCCCTGGTGCAGGCATTAGACAACGCGTTCGCCAGTAAGTTACCAAAGTGTCGAATGGCATTAGTTTTTAGAGAATTCAAGAGAGGGAGTGCAAAATCAAACACAGGCAGGTGCTGACTAAAACCTAGCTGAGCCCTTGAAAACAACCCAAGCGTTGTACACATTTTATGAACTTGTTTGAAGCCTCTGCGTAAGGTAGTTTTCTGGAATTGAGGCAAATGTTTGCCAACTCACCTCAAAAGCGAAGACAAATGCGAACTTGATGGCCAATATATGCCAGAATGCCGGCAAGTACTCATAGGGCTGTGGATCCCACGGAGCCTGTCGCAGATCGGGATACCTGGAGAAGGAAGAGGAAAACTTCCGTATATTATTATATCCTAGTCCTACGTTTGATGTCTGGGTGGAGGAAAAACACCAGTACTATCTGAACGGGACTCCATTAGAAGAAGTGGACAAGCACAGAAATCTAGGTATTTGGACAGCTTCAAACCTACTGCCCTCTAAAAGAGCATCATGCACTGGGTCAGGTGTGCTTTCATAGTGTTTTCGCCCGAACTTGGTTGCGCGGATCTTCAGTTCTTTCATTAGATCGTATTTGGAATACGGACTGCCAGCCGTGGATGAAGAAGGACAGTGATCCCATCCAGCAGTGGCAATGACGGACAAAAATGTGGATGGAAGCTCCTGGGGCTCTGAAGCACTGATGAATCTCACTCTGTTTCCCTTATCCTATGAGGTGCAACCTACTATGGGCATGCCGTATCATCCACAGGCATGCTTGTTCACTAAAATCCAAAGATTTATTTGACTTTATACAAACATGACTCATTTGCTCTGATCAAAGAATAGTACAATAAAGCCACTTATAATTGTTTTAATGAGTTTAAGTCCATCAACATAAGCTTTTGTTGCTCAGGTAACAGATGCCTGCTGATGGAAATTCGACCTTATATTGGCAGAATTTAACGAAAAATTGGGAAAGTCTGGCTAGTGAAAATGTAAAAGTAAAACTAACCAATCATTAGTTAATTATTATAAATTAATAAAGTGAGTAATTTAATAAAATAATGATTAATATAAATTCATAAATTTAATAAATTAAATTAAATAATAAGTTAATTATTATAAGTCAAAGGCACGCACCTGCAGTACTCTGAACCGTTGAGGATGTCCCGATTGCTTTTAGGGGCAGTGAATCGGTCCACAGACATGTAAGAGAGCGAGAAATTGGTATAACCCTGCATGGTACGCGTAGGCGAGTAGTATAGTACGTAAACCAGGCGGTTTATGAAGGCGGTGGTGAAAGCAATCAAGCAGGCCTATTTTGAAAAGTCAAGAAAAAACGGTTTTTAGGATACAGTGATGAAATTCAAGAGCGTGAGCACGGGAGAGGGGGGAGGTGACTTTGATCAGAAACGAGAGCAAAATGTGCAAGCCTACATTTGTTCGAATGGCAATCGAGGAGAGGACATCGAGAATGGAGAACCAGATACCTAAAAGCAGAAAAGGCAAAGAGTGAGCAAAAGAAACGCTCTAGAGGTCGGTTGGCTCGTTTTGAAGACACAAAGGGTAGGGAAGGCGAACCAGCCAAATAAGATGGGTCATAGGTAGAACTCTCAAATCCAAGTGCGAGAATAAACCGAATGGGATGCCTCCGGCTTCGGGACGTCAAGACGACCTGGAAATTGCCAGTTGATTAATGACTCGTGAGTACTGTGTATGTTAGGACAGCAGCTTGACCAAAGGCTAGCAATCTTTTCGGCTCTCCTATGGCGTCGTGCCTGCCGCCGACCGCAACAATGAATTCTTTGTTCCATGGCCGACTGCCCCCAAAGTCATAGGCGTTCGCTCGGCTGGGCGCGATCAAGGACCTTAGACCGGACACGCATGCACGCAAGCCTATGCAAGGCACCGCTGCTCACACGCTTCCAGACGGAGGCATTTATCACACGCAAGCAAGCAGTCAATCCCAATAAATCGCTCCTAACATCTGGCTACCTTCTTCCCTCAGATGATATATTATTAGAGTTGTGGTTACAGTAGCTCGCCATCCTTGACCGCCACAGACTAGGCGACCCGGTACAAGTTGGACGCACGCTTACGTCATTGCCGTCATTACGGCATGTATCCTTGGCTGTGAGTCGGGCCGCGCGAACAGGGGGCATATCCACGTGCGTGCTGGTGGAGTTGGAATCAGAGACCTAGGCCGCCAGGAGTCTCCACCCCGTCTTATAAGTGGCTTGCGTCATTATCCGCGTATGTGTGAATTTAATTTTGTGGTCCTTCTCCAGAGTGTGGGTCACCCCTCCGCACTGCCCCTTGGTGTGCTTTTATTCGCGAGCTAAGTCAACGTCCAGTCTGCCCTGTATAACGGCGGGAACAGTCGCGACATGGTACTAGCTGAAAGACACCAGACTGATCACCTACGTCCTTTATTTGCATGAGTCGAGAACGCATGGGAGCCGTCGGAAGATGGGCGATAGCCACGCCGAACTCAGGCGTAATACGTCCTATTGGTTCTGACACATTCTTTCTATGCGGTAGAGGGTGCCAGAGTATTGGTGGCTCTCCTCCGTTTTGGCCCGTCGGCGCGTACGGAGGCAGTGGCTAACAAAGTTGTCCGGGTATCCATTGCCTGCCAGATGGTCCCGAGTCTGTTCATCAGGTTTGTTGTAATGCTTTTTTACGCTCTGGAAGAAGGCTCTAATACAGCCGCCTTTATGCGCCACTGGTTAGTTGTCATGGTGGTTTAGAACCTGAGTTGTCAGGGGCCTTTAAGCACACGATGGAATGTGTGGCGAGGACGTCGAGTAAAAGCAACAGCTCGGCGTTCTTTTTTTCTCTTGTGAATTATACGCCGGAAAAGATGCTCTCAAGTAGGTTTTGAAATTCTGCTAGTCTGCTCCGTTTGACGAATGCAGCCCCTACCCCACCCCCTGCCTTTTTTTCTAAAATACGAAAAACACGTCTATTCTTGCTAGAAAATCATTTTCCCCGAATATGACCTCTTGTACAAAGTCGAAAGCTCAGAGAAATGAAAGCGCTATCCCGATGATTGCACTCTCATCTTCTAAACAGTAAATTGTGTTTGATGAGGACAATCTGCACAGACACATACATTAAGTCGAGGCAATTGGAGGTGGCAACGAGTTAATCGGCCGCTGAAGTCGAATTCACATGCCATAAGCTTGAAAGATGGTGTGTGATCCCGCAAAGGCCACGTGGGTCCTTGATCGACGACAGGCCTCGTTAAAGTCTGTGAAGTCAGCCGCGTCCTAGCATGAGTCAGATAAAATCTGAAACGCATTACTGCTTGTGTGGAACCACCTCCGGCAGATCACATTGTCTGCTTCAAGCTACTCTGCTCTAAACCGTTTGTTCGTAAGAATTTAGTAAGCATAACAGCATGGCCTCTTCTAATGCCGGTGGCTGTTCTTTGTCTTCTAGTCGACACTAGAGCACAGCAAGTTTCGCTAATACAACCGAAGAGATTTGGAGTTTCGTTGGAAGGCAACGCTCTATGTTAGGAAAGTCAAAATGTTATTTTTAAACAGAAAAATGATAGGGAAACATAAGTCGTACAATATGCCAGAATTCCAATCGTTTATTAAAAAAGCTAACTTGACTGACGACGTAAAAGGAACACAAGAAGAAACATCTCTATCTGGCAACGGGCACCGCTGGATCTGAGCTCAGTTTGGTTGAACTCAGCTCCCGCCCGCACGCTCGGCAACATGTTAAGTAAATCGGGCCCTAAATCTTTGTTGTCAAATTGACTATTCATGGGTGTTTCTGAAACTAAAAAATTAACGTCTTGCCCTACAATCCTACCATGCCACTTTCCTCCCTTTTATCTGTCCCCGCAAACAATTTGCATTGAACGCCAGGTATGGTGTCGTCGATGTCGGTTTTATGTGAATTTATTTATGTACTTATTACTCCTTTGTTCTCAGTACTGCAACATACGATCCAAAAGGAGATTATTTATATGGACTGGCCCTTGGCGTATAGATTATGTCTCTTGGAAAACTCTGTTTTTTTTCAGTTGGGTAACCAGAAGCTACCATTTCTAATAGCTAAGGCTCCACTTTTTATCCCTATTCTTTCAGATTGATCTGAAGTAACCCAAAAGTGCTTGTGCTTCAAATGTGCTGGTAGTAGGCTTAAATTTCATTCACCACATAGCAGGCTGACATTTAAGGGAAGGCTCAGGCCCTACCACCTTGTCATACCCGCAGAGAAGAGATATTGAACGTAACAGTCAGAGGGCAATTCAGTATGATTTTCGGATATGACCCGCTCCGCAGCCTAAATTCCTAAAAAAAAACTTACCTTCCCCGTATGTATATGTTTGCGTTTTTTATAATTGCATTTTTCTATCTCCCTTTACTAGCCTGAATCATTTTTCGATAAAACTACAAAATATCGAAGAAGGTTCGATGTTTACATTCCAGTCATACCCCTGAGCTTCCTGCTACAACAATTTATACGTGCTTTTATTTACTCTTCATTGCTGCTTAGTTTTTCCCGCAAATTTTCTCAAACATATTTTCCATCCAGGACGCATTCATAGCATGGCCTCTTCTAATGCCGGTGGCTGTTCTTTGTCTTCTAGTCGAAACTAGAGCACAGCAAGTTTCGTTAATACAACCGAAGAGGCAAAGTCCAAGGAGACACGATCACTGGAAAGCGAATTGTATTGATCCAAATTTTCGGATACTCGCTCAAGTCGATCATCAGAAACGGTTGGTAAATTGATAGTCTTGTAGTCGACTTTCTTTTTGTCCTACCCGGCAACCGCAGTTAAGTTCTTTTTCATAATGGCCATTGAGTACTTCATGGTGCCAGGTTATCGCTTCGTTTGCTTTATTTTCACAGGTATTATCTAATGTTGCCTACACCCACCTTTCTGATACCAATAATCATGATATAACTGTTGCTTGCCCTGCCAAAAGTGAAATTAAGTGCTCAAAGTAATCTAGGATCGGACCTTAGCATGACTGTCAGGAAAGAATTTTAAAAATATCAGTGAAAAGTCAGGTCAATGCATTTTCATCCGCGGCCGTTGCCGAATCCAACTGTGGCCGCACCTCCCCGGTGCCTTTTTGTTATTCTGCCTTAATTTTTAGGATCTTTCTGAAAAGTACGTTCGATGACGGATATCTACGAAATTCATGTCCTTATTTAAATTTATCTTAGAAATCCCTTGCTGTTTTACTTTAATTTTGCCTGCTTTGCTAAACAAATACATGTTTGATTTTAATGCCGAAAGATTCGGGGTCCAGATATGTCATCGCGTCCATCATCTCCCAAAGGTAAGGAAGAAGAAGAGAGGGCGGGTTCATGGACCGAATTGTATTTGAACTGACGTTTCGAAAACCTTCTCAGTTCCATCGTCAGAGTGTTGTGGTAGTTGCGTCTGGTGGTCTTGAGTTAGTCCGCCTTGCCGTTTGCCTCTAAACTCTGACGATGGAAGCGAGAAGGTTTTCGAAACTTCAGTTCATGAACCCGCCCCCTCTTCTTCTTCCTTACCTTTGGGAGATGGTAAACGCGATAACATATCTGGACCCCGAATCTTTCGGCGTTTAAACAATATATATATATATATATATATATATATATATATATATATATATATATATATATATGTGCGTGGCTCACTAGCCATCATCAGCTAACTATACCCAGCCCCCACCCGACTATCGAACCTGATATCCATTGATCAGAAGTCTAAGGCTCTAAGCATTGAGGCACTGGCTCGCTGTCTTGCCGGAGGTATTGATACTCGTTGAATAATTTTCACCGATCAATAACAGAACTCACTCGTCCCGCGCCCTGCCATGGGACTCATTCTCGAGCCCCGCCAGCAGCCGCACAACAGCTAGTAGTCTAGGCAGATAGCACTGCCAGCAAAGACAAGGGAGAGACTGGAATAGCCATTCCTGGCTAATAAGCCATCAACAGACTGCCAAACCCAACTCCGAGTGGTGCCACATCCCAAGGCTCGAACCCGCGAACTTTTGATCAGAAGTCTGACCTTCAGTGTGGAGGTTGCCCCTCAGGGCTACGATTTTTAGTGTGATGACAAGCAGAAGTTAGTTGGTGAGAAAACTCGGAGGTAGTCTGGGAGTCCGGAATTCACTGCCAGACGCAGGGTCGTGATAATGTGTATGAAAATATAAATATCACAAGACACCAGTGGACCGATGGCAACAATAAGGGAAAACTGACTGACCAATTGTTTTTTCACGCTTGATGACGGGTCTGCGAAGAACACGCAAGAACTTGGCGGCATCGGTGCGTATTTCGAACATGTTGTTCAATAGGGCAAACAGTGGGGCCACGGGGAAGGCCGGCACGAACATGGTGATAAAACCATATTGAATGACTGAAAAGTTTTAAAAAAAACAAACTCATTAGATAGAGAAAGGAGTGGTCGCAGTTAAATGGGCCCTGCTTCTATCGCAGGGGGAAGGTAGGTCATAATAAAGGGCTCCTGAGCTTGTTACCATATCATTTTGAAATGGCACCCAAAAAGAATCGCTGAAGAAATGACTGTCGACTTGAATAAGGACTGTGCGACTCCTAACACCCTATCAAACGGAATACAGCGGTAACTATAAACACACTACTTTCTTCAATTTTGTAGATACTTTTTATTTACACAAACTTTGATTCTTATGACTATTTGATAGTGTAGATTGGGTAAATCTGTTGTTCGCTATTATTTCACAAATGACGTAGTTTTTTACACATTTATGTTTATTTATTAGTTTTATGCAATCTGCAAAACTCTTTGCAACACAACTAATTGTTATGTCTGCCTGCACCACTTCAATTGAGTTTTAAAGTGCTTCTGTAGTTTATTCCATATATACCAGTTGACTGATATTCTTTAGAGCAGTTAAAACCAGTAAGGCTCTGTTTCAATAGAAATGAAAAATTGGGACAAAATCCCATTGCTTTGTTGGCCAGAAGACTCTACTTATTCAACTCGTAGCAAAGCACTGGCGTAATTGTACTTTCAAGAAACAGTATTCCTCAGTGAGTCTCCACGTCTTACGGATGCAACACAAATTATCTTTTGAAGAAAAAGATATTCTTTGGGATAAAAAGGTAACTTGAATCAGTGAATTTTCAAGTCTGGTTCCCCAGCTCGTCTTCGGACTAAAAATAAAGGTTCACTCAACGACACCACAAAAAACGGTGTAAGAGACGAAGACCGCACAACACAGACTGACTGAGTTCACAACTGCCAATCAAGTCGCACACCATATAACTATTGATTTCTTGTTAGTTCGAAGACGAGCTGGGGAACCAGACTCAAAAATTTACTCATTAAAGTAACCTTTAAATCCCAAAAAACATCCTTTTCTTCAAAGCAAATTTCTTCTGATGCGTGTTTTCCAGATTGGGTGAACGAATTATCATGTCACCTTCCAGGAACTTATGAGTCTTCGTATTGTGAATGAAAACGGTTCACGTGCGTGTTCTTTTATACTTTGTTTCCTATCTTTCAATACTTGAAAAGTGGTTTGATTGTCTGATGTCCAACATGCCATTTGCCAAAAATGCGTCGACTTGCCATCAACGTCCACGATGAAGGTAGCACAACATGAAGACCTACTTAAATCTTAAAAGTAATCAATATCGGTTAACATGTCATACTATGTAATAGAAAAAGGCGCGTATAAGCGCGCACTTATGCGAATGACGAAGATTCAGTGTTTAACACAGACAACATGCAGTTAATCGAATGCAACTCACGCATCTCCAGGTACTCCTCAAATAGCGGTCGCGAGCCAGCATCAATGAGGGTGTAATTACTACGACAGTTGTACAGGGTGGCAATTGTCCTAGCCGCAGCCAATTCTCCCTCTGCACTCGGCACTGGCGGTGCGCTTGGTTCAAGGGAACCGTAGGGGCCTTTTGAAGTTGATGCTGCTGCTCGTATCGCTGCCGCGCGTTCCAGCTTCTTCTTTGCACTTCGACGCGCGAAAAGGACTTTGATAAAACGCTTGATTGGTCTGTAATGGAGGAAAGAGAAAATGGTTGGTGCGGTATGTGCGGTCAAGGCTGATTGAGGCCCTAATCTAAAGTACACGACATGTGAGTGTTCGGCCTGGGAAACGGTTTGCTTGAAATGCATTGCATCTGCGCGGACAAACCGTGTTGATTAGTAATAACGGCAATAATAGTACTAATGTGTATTTTGCCACAGTGGAGAGTAATCGAGAAGATGGCTCTCGAGTTCTGCCCCAACTAATGCGTCACGGGACCCAACCTTGCAATGTAGGGGTGAGGTTATCAAATCCACACCACTGGTGAGTTGGTTTGGAACAAGCAGCCTTGATGGATGTCGGAATTTAGACAAGGGCTATCTTGACTACGCCGATGATATCGTCTTACTAGCTTCAAGCTTTGGTGTTCTACAGTCTACGGTGTCACAGATGAACGAACTCGCCAGATCAGGCGATGTGTTTACAGATTTTGGGAAGCCCACAGTGTTTTCATGCTGCATCCCTGCCCGAAAGAAGGACGCCCTCGAAGAAGTAGACAGTTTCTAATACCTCGGAGCGAGGTATCTGCCTAATAGACACAGTGAGGGTGACATTGTCTCCCGAATCGATGCAGCATGCCAAATTTTCTCAAGCTTTAAAAACTGCCTATGTACCCATCGTGACACCACCATCACCACGAAGGTTCAGGTGTATCGAGCATCCGTTCGGTCTGCCCCTCTCTATGGCTGTGAATGCTGGGATAAGGTTAACCATAGAAAGGGGCTGTGATTAGGTCTAGGATAAAGGCTTAGTGTTAGGCTTATAACAATGAAATATCTACCCTTCCCAGAATTATACACAGCATCAGCTTTAATACGTGGGCGGGCGCTTCTACTAAAATATATTTTTTAGGAAGGATCATATAAGTAGTCCATATTCTTACTTTTGAAAATTCGGATAGTTTACTGAAGTGTCCACTTCTTCTAGAAAGTTCGATTCACCATAGTTTACCAATGCGCTAAACGCCAGTGTAGGCGAATGTTATCACGTGGATCTATACATTATAAAGCCAGCATTGGCCAGACAAGGGAAACATAAAACCCACGTAAGCAACTTCGAAGAAAACTAAGGCGAATTGGCAAATGTAGTTTAACCAATGGAATTTGGTACCAGTCGAATAAGTAGTGGATGTTTTAAATATGTGCTAGAGCAACTACTATATGCACTTCAGTAGGCGTAATTGTGCTTATTAAACTAAGTTACCGTAGTAGTAGTTGCAGACTGGTTGCTTCTACTGCAACCTGTCTTGGAAATCCCGCTACTACTTCCAGGACTTTTATTTCCCTAAAAATAAGTAGTAGTTATAAACCCACTACTAGACACTCGTTAGCTCAGGGAGGTAGAAGTAAGAGTCCGACTTATGACCCACCTTATTTTTCTGGTTGGCCTTCGACATCCTTTGGGCTTTCAAAAAGACCCTACCACCCTCTAGTACGTTTGTTTTTCTCACTCTTTGCCTTTTCTGTTTTTAGGCATCTGGCGCTCCATCTTCCCCTCGATTCCCATTCGAAAAAATGTAGGCTTGCACATTTTGTTCTTGTTTCGGTGTGAAATCCCGCAAGTGAAGTGAACTGCTTAAACAACTTTTCCCCACGCATTTTTTCCTTGATGTTATCGTGTACTACTTACTTACTTGATACTTGATCCGATTAGCTCCTGTTGTTGGATGAATCGGCTTCACGGATGTCACGAATAGCGGGGCCCATTGGCGGCGGTCAGAGGCGAGCTCTTCACAGACGTTAACACATTGTTTGCTCCAATGCCGCAAGCCGTTAACGGTTACGAGGCCCATCCGTTCAACGTCCGACTTAACGGTGCTGAGCCATGTCTTCAGTTGACCGCCTTGTCGGTATCTCCAGTTTGCCCTACGAGAAGGGTTCACGACCAATCTGCAGAGTTCCGTCGATGGTTTGCGCAGGACATGGCCAAACCATTGCAATCGGCGATGCTGGATGTACGATGCTAGACTTGGTAGTTTGAAACATCTGCGGTATAGCTCAACATTGGAGATTCGATCCTGCCAAAAGACTCTTAAGAGGCGTCGAAGATACCAACTGTCAAAGACTTCGAGCGATAGGATGTCTGCCTTTCTCACTGGCCATGTTCCGCAGGTATATACTCAAACCAGTCTGATTGATGCTTTGTATATCAGCAGCTTAGTACGCAAACTGATGTCTGAGCGAGACCACAGTGGTCTGGCTAGCAGCCTGAATGCATTTCTAGCCTGCGCAATTCGGCTCTTGATTTCGTCTTTGGCCTGTCCATTGGCTAGCATATTCGAACCCAAATAGCGGAAGCAGCTAACTTCTTCAATGGGCTGACCGCTGATAAACAGTGGTTGTGCAGTTCCCAGGCTAAGCGTCAATTAACACATCTTATGAAAAGGCCAGAAAGGGCAGGGAGGGTAAGCAGATGTGGCGAAAAAAAACACTCACGGAATGGTGTTCTCGGTGACAAAGTTGAGAAACTGTTTGCCCACCATGATGATCGCCAATTGGATGAACAGTTGGAAGAGGCAATTGCCACCGTCACACTGTAAGGAAGGTAGTCGATGCGTGAGAAGATACCGCAAAAGGCAACAAGCACCGAATAAACAAATAGTGGAAACCGAGACATCGACAGGAAGGCAACTTCAATGTAGTTCAGTATATTTAAGAGAAATAGACATTGGTGTGAAGACCACACACCGATCTGATCAGGAAACTTGCTTGTCCAGTCGCACGGCAACTTGTAATATATATGGTGAAGTGGAACCATGTACTCGACCACTTGAAACGGGATGAGGAAGAGAAGATACAACCGGTGGATTATACGTTTGCATCTGCACTCGAACCTAAGCATGAGAGACTGTCATCGTCAGTCCCAGACACCATCTTGAAAAAACGCTAGGGTCCTCTTAGCCCCCAACTCTTCCCCATTGGGTAAACTTTTGTGAGGTAATATATGCTCCTGCTATGGAAGCGTGCTCACAAATACGTGATAAGGGGGGTTAAGAGATAAAAGATTCACGTCAAGAAGTGTGACTATAAAAATTCCCTATTTCTCATGAAATGCCAACCGAAAGCCTGAAATGTGTTTTTTTATTCGAAAAAATTACTAAAGTAATGGTGTAAAATCATGTGGGCTTATCCCAAGAGGTTCCAGTGAAGTCGGGATGTCAGCTTTTGACCAAACTTCGTTCTGACAGTCTATAAATAGCACACTGCAAACATTGCGCAACTTGAGCAGTATGCATTTTTTCACCGATTATGGACGCTCTTATAAATTAAAATATATTTTGTAGAAAAAAAGCAAACGAACCATACTTTCTTCAAATTTGTTGGCAGTAAACTACGCCTTCTTCAAATTTTCAAATTGAAAAAGGGTGTCCTTCGATTTTGAGAGGATTCTAATAATGCCATTTTTCAAATTTTTAGTCACAGCACATCCTATCCGTCAATTTATGAATGCAGTCGATATAGTACACAACACGACCAATATTAATTGGCTGTGTAACATCTTTGTGATATTCCAGAGAAGTCTTTGATGTTCCTTAGACAGAATGCATACAGTGTGTAGTTTACAGACGTTGCGATCAAGCGTAAGGACTAGTGGATTTCATAATTATTCAGCAATTTAGAAGGTATATTTATTATTAGGGGGGTTGACAGATTTAAATAATTCAACTGACCCAATTGTGAAGAATTCGCGGCCTCGATGGGAGTCGAACCCACACAGAAAGGAAGGCTTTCACGCAGCCACGAATTTTAGAATATTTGGGTCGATTTACCCACCCAACTTACTGCTATATTAAAGCCGAAGACTTCTTTTCTTCAAGTATAGAATTCAAAGAACGCTTCATTGGTAAAACAAACACTGATTTAGCGCGTTCTTTCCATATAATATATGTTAGAATTCACATGGCTATTCAAAATCAAGACGAAGCATGCTCACTGCCCTTCTTTTACAAAGTATGTTTTTTTGCAAACGGTACAGAAGAAGTTCGTTCAAAAGCCCCCCATTCTAACGTAACTGTAACATCTTGACATCAGCAGCGGCACGGTAGCTAGTAATTGGTTCGAATCGAAAACATGCGTCAGCGTTTCGTTTGAGATAGGAAATCCAGTGTGAGTACTATGATTGAGCGTCAAGTAAGGCACTCGGAGTCTGGAGTTGCGCAATACAGACCACTTAAAACCAGCCAGAGCACTTAAAATCCTTAGAAAATGGCAAGCTCAAATTGTGGGTGACTAATTGACACCAATGGCAATTGAGACTCTTTCAATCCGCGCCTAATGATGATTCAGCTGCGCAGTGATGCAATCTCTCTCTCTCTCTTTCTCAGGAGGAGACGTGAAAGGGCGTAATAAGTGCCAAAACGAACCCACAGATCTGACGCATTGCTATCACCACAAACAGGAGCCAAAACATAAAAGCTGGCGGCAAAATACGTTTGTGTAATGCACCTCATATGGCTCTAGTCTCAGCATTTTATCCTACATAAACGGTGGTTATGGGGTTTTTGGGGGTGCGGAAATAGGATAGGCAGCAGAGGAAATTTTTAGAAGTGTAAAGTGAAAAATTGTAGTCGAATTTGTTTCCCGCAGCCGCTCGGAGTAAATTGTTCCACTTCGCGCCGCGGACTATACTAATCTAACTCCAGAACGGTAAGTTGGACCCCAGTTAAGTTGAAGTAGACGTGCTCCTATCTATCATTTCTAGTTTTCTTTAGGAATTTCAAGAAACTTGCAAGTTGATAATCATGTTTTTTCGCAATACGTTAAACGATAATGCAGATTAAGAAAATCTACAGATATAAATCCACAACATTTCTAAATGCAATAAAATAAAAATGCATATAGCAGTTAGCAAAGTATATTCCACTGCGTATCCGAATCCCCCACCCACAGAAACCCTTTAACCACCGTCTTCGTGGGAAAACAGGCTGGGACTAGGGGTTAATGAGGCACACTGCATAAACTACTGTTGCTAAACTGGCTGCCACGGCAAGGCGAGTGGAGGGGAGGAGAAAAGTAGGCAGATCTAAATGCTGTGACCAGAAGAGCAGACAAGATGAGACCACCGAGGTTTGTGTTTGAAACCTTCAGTGCACAAATCAAGGGAATCCAGGGAGGCTAGGTATCTGCGTGTGTGAAAGAAAAGCTGTGTTTTCGTTCTCTTTCTTGTTTTCTTCCTCTCTCTCTCTCTCCATTTCTCTATTCTCGTTTGTTCTCTTCTCCCTCACTTGCACAACCTCGGCTTGTTTTCCTTTTTAGCCCTGAACCCATCCCACCTCGGACGACCGATCAGCTAGGCGGTGGCCTGTTGGTGGCGGTGGGGGCGAAAGTGAAGTCGACCCTCAGCGCGCTGCTCTCCTCACTATAATCAAGCTGATGCGCTTGAAGTTATCACGGTGCGCTAAAAGCCGTGGCTTAGAGGGTTGCCAATAGACGAAATAACTGGGACACCGCAGTCGGCCCAGTGTGTATCTTGTTGTGTGGAGGGAGAGTCAGGCTCAATGGCTCCTTCCAATTGTGGCCTTCATAGCGCTCCCGTTCACGCGGGAGCCTACCTAGCGAGGCGTGCTGTCGGAACGCGTGTTGGTCACGCCAGCCGCCTGCGCCCTCTCCGGTCTTCTCGATTTTTGCTTTGACATCGGGTACAGGTGTGAGAGTGGTGAGAGAGAGAGAGAGAGAGTTAGATTCTCCGCAAGCCGACTTTCACTATAGTCCTGCCGGAGTCCCCACTTTTCTTCAGCTTGCTGAGGCTCGTGGTGGACATGGTCGAGAGCAACGGTCGAACTGTCTTGCGTGTGATCTTCTGGGGGTGTGTGGAATGTCAGTTCGTAATGAGTGAGACAGGGTACAAAAGTCTGCAAACTATGCGCACCCAATCAACAAATAGCGTCAGGAAACGTTAAGCGAAATTCCGAGTTGTGTTATCGATTAGGAAAGATTGTCTGGGCGGGCTTGAGCTATCGAACGTCCGACGGCAAAATGCCAGCCTACGTCAGGGGCCTCTTTCCGGCCATCCGTAAAAACAACATTCGACTAAACGGGACTACTTAAGTAGTATGCATCATTTATACTCATTTTCTATTCCCTCATAAGTTGAAATATATGTTACTAAAAAAGTAAGCAAATACATATTCAGTCTTGCAGTCAGTTGACAGCTAATCGCGTCTTGTTCAAATTTGTTTTCGGTCCGAAAAAATACTTAGGAAGGGTTATAAGATGCACTATGGTTCAACCTTCCTCCAAAATCTAAACACCACATAACGTTCATAAAATGCGTGACTGGATGTAGACAATGTTGCCTACTTTAGAAATGGCGTTAACAATGCATAGATATGGATGGAGGTCTCAGACTTAAAAAGTATCAAAATAAGAAACTGGTTTTAAAGGCCGCAAGATATACTTGCTTTAAATGTAAGATTCTAGGAGGACGTAATTGCGTACTAAATGACAAGACGGCTCAGTGGTTAGGGTGTTTGACTCTGACCAAAAAGGTCGCAAGTTCGAGGCTCGGGTGGGGCACCACTTGGGTCTGGGTATGACGGGCTGATGATGGCTAATAAACCAGAAATGGTCATTCCAGTCTCCCTTGTCTTTGTCAACAACACTATCTGCCTATACTAGGACTTTGTTGACAGCGGGATCGTCAACCAAAAATGCGTTTTGATAAGAATTTAGTAGTTCGGCAACCTTAAACATCTACACTCAAGTATATACTATATGCGTTTTAGTAGGCGCAGTTATGCTCATCACTGCAACGCCCTCAACACTGACATACCTACCTTCCCGTGGTTCCTTTTCGCTTTATTGATTGTAGTTTAGTTTAGTTTTCGTTAATTATTTGGTTTATCAGTTCAATTTTAGTTTATTTAATTTTTTATTAAATTTAGCTTTTTAAGCGATATGCGGTTGCTTTTCGGCTACAATACCTCTCTGAATGCATCAAAAGCTATTTTGAATTGTAAAGTGGTTTTAATTTAAGCTCTAAATTTCGATATAGGTTTGTATCCAATTCGCGGGCACTTTTGCGCAGTTCCTCGTTCCTATTGGTTGTACTTTCCAGTTGATGCGTTGCGCGCCAAACATTTGGGTGTGTTTAAATAAATACGTCAGAGAGACAGACGGACAGACTGAACGCACCCCTGAGGAGCGGATAGGCACGCTGTCGTCGCCTGGAATGGAAGCAGTTGTGCCCTGGATGAAGGCAATGTAGAAGACGGAGGAGTAGTAGTTCACGAATTGCAGAAGGTAGAGCTTCAGCGTCAGGCTATTATCGTACTCCGACTGTGTGCGATAGTTCTCCAGATTCGTCATGCACACGGCCACTCTGTCGTACACCTGGAGGGGGTAGGAGAAGGCGGGAAAAATTAAACCACGATTTATGCGAGTTAATGCCGAACAGGGGGCGGGGGTACGATGAAGCAGAGATGAAGCGGAACGCGGAGTACTCACAAACTTTAGCAGATAAATGCATGCCAAGTTGATGCACGAACTGGTGATGGTTGTGATGATGCCGGCTAGAGAGTTGACAAGGGCACTGTCGTTCTGCAGCAGGACGATTCGGATGACAAGGCGATAGAAGATGACGCCGAGCAAGCAGGCCAAACAGAGCACAACCTAGGGGGAGGGGTTAAATGACTGTGATAAATAACATAAATAATGAAGAAGAGTTGCCGAAAAGCATGCTTTGCCTGAAAATTGACTTTTCAAGTTAAAACTACAATTCTCAAAGACCTTCACAAGGAAGGTCTTTTGTCTGACAAAGAGCTTGAAAGACTGAGACCTGCAGGCACGACAGTACCCAGAATGTATGGCCTGCCGAAAATCCACAAACAGGGGTTACCCTTGCGTCCTATCCTGGATATGAGTAACTTCCCTTATCACGCCATTGCCAAATGGCTGGTAGAAAAGCTGAAACCACTTAGCAGTGACCTATACCCTCGAAGTTTTAAAGACACGTTTGAGTTTGTTGAGGCTATAAAGGATATGAATGTTGGGGAAAGTAAGATGCTCTCATTGGATGTATCGTCACTTTTTACCACCGTGCCCGTGGTGGAAACCACTGACTACCTCTGTGACGTGATTAGGGACACGAACTACCGGAAAGGTATACCCGTGAAAACCCTGAAAGAACTACTTACGAGATGCACGCAAAATGTGTAATTTCTCTGCAATGGTCGATTTTACAGACAGATAGATGGCGTGGCAATGGGCTCACCACTTGGCCCGTTTCTCGCAAATTTCTTTATGGGCAAGATCGAGAAAACGCGTCTATGGGACACTATCAATGACCTTGCGTTTTACGGTCGATATGTTGATGACATCTTCTGTTTGACCGACTCTAACGCAGACACTGACGCTCTGGTCGCGAAGTTTAACAACGCGCACCCAGCTCTCAAATTTACTGCAGAGACAGAGGAAAACGATGAAATTTCGTTTCTTGATGTCCTTCTGCGAAGGCAAGATGATGGATCGATCCTGCGTAGAGTCTTTCGAAAGAAAACCGGGACAGAACAATACACCAACTTTCACAGTTTTGTCCCCCTAAATATAAAACGAAATCTAGTCCAGGGATTAGCAGCTAGAGTACGAAAGATCTGTTCCCCCGAACCTTTGGAAGCAGAGCTCCAACAGCTGCAGCAGATACTTATCGAAAATGGATACCCGGAGAGGTTCATCCTCAGGAATATTGGCGAGCGAGCCAAATAGCCTGATACCTTAACAGCAGAAAAGAAAGACGTTTTCATTAAACTGCCTTTCTCAGGCGATGCAGCAAGCGCGCTGGTCAGATGGCGCTTAAGAACTGCAATCGCTAGCGCTTTCCCCGCGGCGAACTTATGGGTGTTCTTCACGAACTCTCCCCTCCTACGTTTAGGAGGAGAAGACCGACTCCCGTTGAAGGCCACATCCGTGTGTATTTACTCTTTCACTTGCTCCTGTGGAGCAAGATACATAGGCCGAACAACGAGGCGCCTGGAAAAGAGGGTAAGTGAGCATATACCGGCCTGGTTCAGTAAAGGTGAAACTAGATTGATCTCGAGTGCTATTCTCGCACATCTCGTCGATGCGAATCATCGAGTCGATACTAACAAAGCCTTTCAGGTTGTCTACCGGACACCAGCCAACTTTTCCAAGGGCCTATGCCAACGGGTGCCTGCAACAGCCGAAGCAGTAGCTATACGGCTAGAGAATCCGGTGCTGTGTTGTCAGAAGAAACTGACAAAAGCCCTTTCACCGACCCCGACGCCAGGTGACGATCGCACTTTGCCCCCACGCCCCAATGACAGTCGTTCGCTGTGCATAAATAGCAGCAATTATCCCCCATGTATCTGCCCTCTGATCAACCCCCACCACCTAATCCAATAACCCCCCTTCCCCTCCTCCCCTCACCCAACGCATGAACCTCTACACGCCGACCTCGCCTAGCGCGCGACGCGTAAACGATAAATTGTAATTAGACTACACTATTTAACCCTGTCCATCTGTATAGTTTTAATTACCCTGCAAATGTTCTGGTCTGACGACAATTTGCTGAAAACATATGTTTGCCAATCTTGACTTCTAAAAATGGGAATATTTACCGAACATATATATATATATATATATATATATATTCACTGAGAAATGTGCGAACTCCGACCGATGGTGGTCAGAGGTCCCCAACGGGTGACCGCCTGCCAGGCCGATGCCTGGTGTTCAGGGTTATGCTTGGCTGATGAAGGCTAATAAGCCCGAAACATTTCTGTATCAAGTTACCCCCAGATGCTGTCATATCCCACTTACTGCTATATATATACATATATATATATATTCGATCGGTGTTCGCACATTTGTGAGTGAATATATATATATATATCCTGATCATCATCCCCCAAAGAAGGCGAAGAAGAAAACAAGGCGCTGTCGTGGACCACACTGTAATTGTGCTGACGTTTCGGAAATACACTATTTTCCATCATCAGAGTGGTGGGTTGTTTGTTCCTGCTTGCCGAGAGTTGGAATGCCGCGCAGACCATCTGGTGTTGTAGCGATGGCTGACGCACGAGCGCTGAACTTCGTGCTGTCCGTTGATTGGCTGCGGCACCTCCATTGTGGGTGGCTGGCGCCCGTGTGTGTCATCCGTTGCCTGTCCGTTTGTCGTTAACGCTTCTACGTTAACCGGCCCGGTAGTGTGACCACCGCCCGACCTCCCCTCTGAGCCGGATGCGCGGATCAGCCCATGTTCCAGGCCCGGTGTCCGTCTGTGGGTAGGTGAGTCCTCCCGGTCGTGTGCGCGGCGAAGGGCCCTCTCTGCCCGTCCTCCTACATCCCCCGTCGCCTGTACGTTTGTTGTTGTCGTCATCAGGTCTGTGTGCGTATTGTGTGCACTTGGCCGGCTACTATCGGCTCTCCTTCCATACTCGGGTGGCTTGACCGGTTGGCATTCAAAGCGCGGACCCGGCTCACATGTTTGGGCTCGTCGGTGGACTGATGACTCATGTCGGTCGTTGGAGTCGCGATTAGTTCTCCTCCTCTGCCGCGTCGGTGACCACTGTTGTGCGAACACCGATCGAATATATACCCGATCAGCAGTGACAGCAAATGGCAGGTGGCGAGGCGCTGATGAACTGCGGTGCGATGAAGTGCTTATGACCCATCTGATAGACACCAGTGGTGGACCAACTGCGCCGTCTGTGAGTGCGTTTGTTTGTGTTGTCCGACCAGCTGGTGTTCAGGGTTATGCTTGGCTGATGAAGGCTAATAAGCCCGAAACAGTTCTGTATCAAGTTACCCCCAGATGCTGTCATCTATATATATATATATATCTATCCAAATATACGGGCAGATATGCGCACACCGATCGGTTACAGGACACACTAGTTCCGTTTTTGTGTCTTTCCGACACACTCTCGAGCCGCGCACCGCAAGGTGGTTAATGATATAGGCAGAAGCGCATTACCGACAAAGACCAGGAAGACTGCCAATAGAATCGAATATGCGAGTTCCAGGAAGCAGTTCAGTAGAAGAAGAAGAAGAAGAAGAAGAAGAAGAAGAAGAAAGGCAGAAGAAGAAGAAAAGAAGAAGAAGAAGAAGAAGAAGAGAAGAAAAAAAGAACAAGAACAAGAGCAAGAAGTGACCACTGGAACAATAGTTTTCTTGTCCTGAAGTTTCGGATTTCGTCGGGAATCCTTAATCATAGGTAATCGTGGAAAAGTCTGAGACATGCGCAGATAAGGATGCTATATGCACAGATTGCACGGTATTAATCTTGCATAGCAGTCATAGACATACGTACTATAATGGTCAGTTCCTGTAGCCACCGTTTGAGATCTTAATTGGTGCGGTGATGGCGCATTAATTGCCACAACGTTCTTGTCCGCGTCGGGTGCGGGCCTGATCATTGCGTGACAATTATGCTCGCTGTCATCAGAGTTGCTGCTGCGCCCGGCCCTTCCCATCTGACTGATTCTCTTCCTCAGGAAATTTTTCAGTACACCGTATGGGAACACCATACCGTTGCGCTTGTTGACGGACTGCGGGGTCTGAGAACCCTGACTCGAACAGCTCGCGGCTCACGCGGTTGTTACGAGGATTTCGGCCTCGTCAAACTTGAAACTCTGTGCATGTATCACCCTTATCTTCGCATGTCGCAGACTTTTCTACGATTACCTAAGATTAAAGATTTTCAACGGAATCCGAAACGTCAGGACAATAAAATCCTTGTTCCAGTGGTCGCTTCTTCTTCTACTGACCAGGAAGACTGGTTTATTAGCCATCGTCAGTCATTCATACCAAACCGCAAGTGGTGCCCCACCCGAGGTTCGAAACTGCGACCTTGTTAGTTGGAAATCCATTGCTAGCGAACGACAACTAGTAGGCCAGCAATGGCCATCACAGTGCGTGTTTCGTGTTTAAAGGCTGATGAATCAGAGTACTGGGAGTCAGACGGCAACGGCTCCTTCTAAAGCCCCGCTTGTGTAAATCCTGGCGTGTGTGTGTGTGCGCCTTCAAGCTCGCCGGGAACACCAGCCCCGCCCACGGAAGCCAACCGGCAACAGAGCATAGGTAGTGGCATTCAGTCAATGAGGGATTGGTTACCCGTCTCAGAAGGGTGTTGGCCAGGCTGCGTGCAGGGCTGCTCTCACCCTTCTGAACTGGAATGTCTGTATGCACATGCAATTTCAGAGCTTGGTGAACCACGGCCCCTGTGGCCTGGTAGGCGCTGGCACATTCTCTCGGCTCTGATTCCCTGTTGGTGTATGCGCTCGCGCTCCCACTGGGTTTCAGGCTCCATCTCAAGTGCCCGAGCACCTTGACAGTCACTTGACGGTGGGGGGAGAGTGAGGTCGACCCTCGGCACGTTTCTTTTCTCGCTATAATAAATATGAATGCACTTGAGTCTATTACGGTGCGCTAAAAGCCGTGGCCTGAAGGGTTTGCCAACTGAGGGGAAAACTCGGGCCACCAAAGTTGCTGCTCCTACTGTACGCGTGTGTCTGTGTGTGCGTATGGGAAGAGAAGGAGGACTGAGAGTCAGGCTGCAACGGCTCCTTCTTAATGTGGCCTTTATGGCGCTCCCGCGAAGGCGAGAGCATACCTAGCGAGTTGGCTGTGTCAAGTGTGCACGTGTTGACTGGTTACCGCGCCAGCCATCTACCCCCTCCCTCATCCCCGGTCTCATTGACCTTGTCTTTACACCGGAAACGGAGGTGGGAGTGGCGAGCGAGTGGGCAGATTCTCCGCGAGTCTGCCTAAACTCCTTTTCCTTCGCGGTATTTCGTTGCGTTGATTCTGCTTGCTGTAGCTTTCGAGTTGCTGGCCCAGCTTGCCTCTGTGTACGCTGAGGCTTGCTTCAGCGCTTGCTGCGGCTTGTTGGAGCGCGTGGTGCCCATCGTCGAAATCGACGGGGGAACTGTCGTGAATGTGGATGTGTGTGTCAATGAGTCCAGGTCTTGTTGTGGCGCATGCAGACGGGTTCGTCGGCCCTGTCCGCCACTACGCCCATTCTACCTCAGACGATCGATAGACTAGGTGGCAGTATGATGGCGATAGGGGGGAGAGGGTGAGATCGACGACTCGGCGCATTTCTTTGCGTTTCTTTGCTGACACGCTTGAAGCCATGCGCTAAAAGCCATGGCTTGGATAGTTGCCAACTGATAACTTGTAGCGCGCGGTCAGTACAGTGTGTGTTTCGTTGTTCGGAGTGGCTAACCGGCGGACTGAGAGTCAGGCTGTATCGGCTCATTCTTAATGTGGCCTTTATGACACGCCCATCTAGCAGAGATCCTAGCCAGGTGCGGTGGCGTGCAAAGGAGGTGTGGCCTCGCGCCCAATCTCGCTTCCTGTTTTCTTGATTATGTGTAGTCCTGGTGGCTGAGAGAGGAGAGAGCGCGGTAGATGCTGTGCAAGTCTACGATCGCTCAAACATAATTCGTACACAAATCCCCGCGTTTGCATTCAGCTTGCTGAAGCATGCGGTAGACATAATGGAAATAGGCCGTCGAACTGTCATTATATACAATATTATATTATACATATGTTATAATAATGTAAAAAAGGAATAAACATAATTCATAAACAAAAGACAGCATTAAGCCGGTCAAAAAACCTACCCCAAACAGGACTGAAGCGTAGGTGATGAGGACGATGGGTACTTTACGACTCCAGAAGGGGACGACTGGTTCTTCACGCTGTGGGCAGGGGGGAGGGGGGGCATGATGAATAGTTAGAAACCAAGTACTGGCGAGGAAAACTTTTGCTGGGGGTTAAGAAAAACCCTGTTACATTAGGAGAAATCGCCTACCCCAGTGACTGGATTGACCTCAGACCTGTAACCCTTTTTACCAAGGAGGGCCAAGAACTCGGGGCGAGGTGGTTCGTCAACGGGCTCCAGGTTCTGCACATTCCACTCGTAGGCAAGCACGTTTTGGTAACGTTTCCAGCGTTCCATAAATGTGGTTGCTGAAACAACAAAAAGCAAAACAACCATTGAGAGATTACAAGATTCCATATATACTAGCCTCAATGTTCGACTATTAAAATAGGTTACTTTTAGGTTGATTTCATTCCTTTTCAGCAACATTCAGAAAAGCCAAGAAGAGTACGCTCGCGTTATTGTAAAGGCCGTGTCGAGACGTAAGTTTGGCAAGTGGTAAGGCACTCTTCTCACAAATCGTTGGACTTTTACGACCTCGGATGGGGGTATAAATGGCTACCGACTGCAAACAATTCAGAAACTCCGCCCCACTTCGATCTACTCTGCTTTTGTTTCACACATCGGCCCCTGCGAGTCGCCATATTTGGGATTTATTACCTGCCCCTCTTCACCCTGAATCACTGAGCGACTCCAGCTCGGGACGGTCTATTAGTCCCCAACCCTCCAGAAGCATAATCTCCCATCAAGATCGCCTAAGGCATGGAAACAAAACATCACGACCAGTGATCGCAGTATGTCTGACTTTCGACCTGGTGAATCAATTTTTTCAACAAAAAAATAACGACGGGGACACACGGCAGCCGCTGCTTCTATCGCAGTGCCAACTGATGTCTGATCAGAAGATAACAGATTATTTTTAATCAAAACCAAAGGTACAGTATTTGTACGAAAGGGTGCAAGTCATGCTGAAATTTGACCTGGTAGTTTAGTATACACTTTGTCACATTACTTTGCTCCACTCAGTGGATTTAATTTTGGGAAAGACTTTTAGCTAGATAAATCGCCCTTTTAGTTGTGTTTATTTTGGGTAAAATAGGCATTAATTTTGGTGAAATTGGGAGTTGTCTAATATCGAGGGAATTTCTGTTGCTATTAAGTATAACAGAAAGAAACTTTTACTGATGCACATTGTGCTATGGAAGAACTCCTAAACAAGTAAGCTTAAAACACATCCTTCCACAAGCGGAAAATTATATCCGAAGTTGCTAAAGTGCAGGTGAAGCCAACTTTAAGGAAGCGCATTTATTTCCAGAAACGGGGAATAATTTCAGTTTTAAAAATTATTTTTTGCTGAACTGTAAAGTTTTTGCCACAAAATTCAGCAAAAAAGTATTAGGGCCCAGCTTAACTCAAAGTGCACGCCGTCCTAACGAGGTGTACCCACGTAGAGTGCATGCGATGGGGCGTGCAGCGCGGCCAGGGCAGGACTTTAACGCAAGCCAGACAGCTGGTCCGCCAACACACAAACAAAGTGCATTGTGTGACGCACATGCGCACAGCTCCTGCCAAGTGGTACACTAACACGCCAACTCTCATGACTCACCCACCCAATGAAGTCATATCTTTCTTGTGACCACCATCTAATTGGTCCAACCTTATACATACGCGTTCGCTTGCTCTAAATTATGCTGTACTATGTTCCTACTTTAGTCCACTTGTCGTGTTCTTCCTTGGAAGCTCACACAAGGTGCAACGAAGACGACGATAACGCAGCTTTTGCCACCAGTACAAAAAAGGTTTTGAGCGCAATTTGTTTTATCGCATCAAGTTTTTATCAAGCAACCAAAAGCTGGTCATATATTGGCGTGAATGTTTAGGTAAAACTAAAGCTTATTAAATCTAAATCGTGTACAAATATACTTCTTGTAGACTATAATTTCAACTCATGCGTCATTTAGAAGTGACGGACAGAGGGAGAAAAATTATGTCGAGATCTTGCTAAATATTTTATATGGCCACTCTTTTTTTGCATGCACAAGCTTAGAACAGAGCGTGAAAGAAATCCACTATAGCCGAAAATTTTCCGATATAAAGAGAAAAGGGGATTCTTTAATTTCCATTCAAATTGAATCATCTATATTCAGGCAACTTAAAAACTTGTCTAAAATCTCCATTTTCATTTTGACAGTACCTTGCAAAAAAGGTAATATGCACAAAAATTCGTAAGCTGAATATCTAGTCAATGTGCCTTTTACAGACGTAACCTATGATAGAAAGATTTTTTTATTAATCATAGGAATAACAATGTCAGGTTTCGATATAAACGTCGAAAGGAATCTGGATTTATGGACGAAAAATTGAAGACAATTAAAACGCTGGAAAATGTATCGGCATTTAAAGGTTCATCTGTTGGTAATTGTAATTAAATAACATTAATATGTTTGAAATATTTGGCGTATGGAAGTTATTTTATACAGAGGAAGTTGTGTAGTTGTTCATTCAACCTAAGGAAAGATTTGAGTGAATTGTTCTAGTTTATAATTATTTTTGCGTCTACGGAACTTGGATATTACTAAGAAAATTTCGTTCTTCTTAAGAACTTACTAATACTTCTTGTATTTCTTTCCAGTAACAAAGCTGCCTAAGGTTGTTTTTTATTACTTCTAAGTTTTTGTACATGCGCTAATGCCGGTTTGCCAGTGATTTTCAATATTTCGCACACTTTGGCATGTTACACGATTTATGCGTCGAAGTGTAATCTTCAGTCATGAGCTAAGAACCTTCTAAGGAAATGGCCTTCGCTATAAACTCCTTGGCGAAAGGCGAAGCAGTCTACCAGAGTACGCACTCAAGCAGGGCCTCTGAGGAAAATCGGTGATCCAGATAAATCCTGGCATTTAATCATTGGCACATCTAAACGAGACGTGGTACAGTCGCTTTAGGTGACCAACGTAGGCAAACTTTCTTAAACAACACTTCATTTGCATAGCAAAAAATATGGCGTCGGCCTTGAACGTCAGTGCAACCATAGCTGGACTAATCCACGGCAAATTCAGACAGCCAATCCGTCCGCACGCAATAAGACATGGACTGGCAAGTATGCATGTAAAAGATGTAAGCTTACCCCACAGTGCCATGACTATTGCAAACACCACTGTCCCGGCGTTATCCACTAGATGGGTCATTTTCATGGCGAAACAGGAGGTATTGAGGTACCAGAACTTGCAGCCCTTGACATTGCACGGTGGACACATTACGTACTCTCCACCTCGCAGACAAACATCATCTCTGTATGGAACGGAAGCAATGACAAGAAAAAAACAGGAAATAAAGAGGAACATCAAAACTGAAATCGGACGAGTTGATTAAAAAATGACAAAAAAGAGTCGCCGGGTTTTTTTCGACCATCGATCGGGGTAGTGCAAGGACGATGGAATACGGGTGACTTGCAAAGCACCTATCGCACTCTCTAGCTCCCCCTCTCTCTTTTCATCCGCCTAGCTGCATCCAGCGTCAACAGAGAGTCAAGAAGACCGGAGGCGAATACAGGCGGGGCCTCGCCAGCAGGCGCACGAGCCCGTGGCTCAATGGTTAGAGCGTTCGATCTCCGATCAAAAGGTCACGGGTTCAAGTCCCGGCTGGGGCAGCAAGGTGAGCTAGGTATGGATGGCTGATGACGGTTTATAAGCCACAGAAATGATCATTCAAGTCGTCCTCACCGGCAACACGCATCCACCTGAATTACTAGCCACTGTACGGCTGCCGACAGGGCTCGCGAATTAGCGTCAAGGCAGCGCGGAACAAGTGTGATCTGTTCGCGAGCGGTGAACGTTTACCACCGAGCATAATTCTCTCTTGCTCTGGCGAGGACCATGCCATTTTACGGCAGGATCACTTCATCTCGCCCACAGTAAGTCTTGCTGCCGGGTCAAGCTCAGTTCAAATGTACTCGAAAAGCCAAAAATTGCCCCTGTCAGCTTTTGCAAACCTTCAGGGGACTTAGAATAACCCCCCCCCCTCCGATGCGTACCATTTTTTCGTAATATACTGGTGAAAAAGCTGGAGCGAGTATTAAAGGTATCAAAGGAGCGAAAATTACAGTGACAAATACCTAGATGAGCTTTTGAAATGAAACGAATATTTTATTTCCATTACTCAACCACGATCATCGTCGTTTAAGCTTTACCCAGGAGTCTAAAAATTTCTAAAAAAAATAAACTGAAATCTTCTCGTTTGTTTATTCTTGATGGCTAAGGACGACACCCCGAGAAATTTATGAAGATAAAAAAACCCCCATGACTGATGAGCCAGCTACCGCAAAAAGGGCAACGAACCGGCTGGAAGAGGAGGCAGCGTTACCAGGGCCCTCTACCGGGTGACAAGGTGGCATACTAATTGCTGTTCATGACCCCCAGCTCCGCGGACAGCTAATTCACCTACACCATCATAATTGCCCCTCCGACCCCTCCGATTCCAGTGACAGCTAATTGACCTCCTCCTTCACCCCTCCCCTTTTCATTTGCTGTTTCTAATGCCTTGATAACCTGACGATTTCTGAAATTTGATTGGCCTTTGGCCACTATAATTGTCCTCGTTTTTGGTTGCTTTCTCATCGCTGAAGATGGACACCTGTAAGTGTTCGAAAGCTCCGAAAAATAAATCTATTGATCTGGCGCTCGACCTGCCTTCTTCCTCATCCATGCAAGTACCTGGATCGCGAACCTTCGCATTCATTCGGGAATTTTTAGCTAGTTTTTGCGAGAGTTGACTAATTTTTTTCAACGGAAGTGTTGGCTGCCTGTAAATAAAATCGCCTCTATAAATCATGTAGCGCCCAATCTCTGACCGGAAGCATTGGTACCAGCCTCTCCATCCCCGCGTACAAGGGGAGAAAGCGTTTGAGATTGCCGGCCATAACTACATGGTTGCGTTCATTTGCAATCGATTTCGCCCTTTTGGACTGCAAAAAGGCTGCTACACGTTTGAGGAAAAAAAACGAAAAACTGCGCACGAAAATCACAAAGTTGCCCCAAAAAAACAATGCTTGAATTAACCGTTTAACTATATTGGCGGCACTTCACACGCTGTCAGTACACATGTTCAAACATTTTGCCAACGACCGCTTAGAACAGCTAGTTACACATTGGTGAGTGAGTGGGATAGTGACAGATAATTTTAAGGAAATAGTGAGGCGTTCTAGTTCCCTATCTCATAATTCCGATAACAGAAATGTTTTTAAAAGGATCACGCTTCAGGAAGGGCCATGACTGACTGTTGACTGCAGACGAGCCAGATATTATTTTATTGTTGCCTGTCAGAAAATATTCACGAATGAGAGACCTAGGACGCATCGCACATGCATCGGAACCTCGGTTATCGAGCTTAAATCGTTTCAGCAGCGAGTTCCGTTCGCCTTGCGCAACGTAGCCAATCAAATTGCGTCCGTTCAATGGTGGGCTGCAGGCGATTGAGAACACACGCCATGGGAGAAAAACTCAATGGCGAACACAGATAGGACAGTTTGACCGTCGCTCTCGATCATGTTTAGCAAGCTGGAGCAACGCAGTGGCTTCCGCGGACTTCAAGTAAAAGTAGATTTGCGAAGAATCTAGCTTACTCCTTCACCATTCCCACTCCCACACCGGAAACCGGTGTCCAGACAAGACCGAATATGTTGGAAGGCGCAGGCGGCTGGCGCGTCCAACATACAATACGCGTACCAACAGCACACCGCATTAGGTGGGCTCCCGTGTGGGAGCGCCATAGAGGCCACATTAAGAAGGAGCCATTGAGCCTGACTCTCAACCTACAGCAAGCCAACCCACTCTGTGTCATAGTGACTTGGCCTAGTGGGGGTGTCTGCAAAAATCTGTCAGATATCCCTAACGCAGACATGATCTTTTCCGTCCGTTGTGAAATTAATTGCTTGCTAATTGCTACGATCTTTTTGACATATTTTAATCAAGAGGGGGGAGGGAGGCGATGCGTAACGGGCATGCATCTTCAAGAAAATGATTGCGGGTGCATTTATATTATATAATAGAGGTTTTTATCACCGTATTGTTTGCTTTCAATCCTCTAATAAGCAGATTAGTCAGGCAAGATTTTTTAAAGAAAAACATGCATATCTTGCCTCGCCTGGTTATTGTACACGTTCGTCCAGTGCAATGCTACTTCGACTGGATTGTATTCATTTTCCCGCGGATTTCCAATGTTAAAAAACAGCAAAAAATCACATTCAAAAACAAAACCACAATTACTTCAACAACCATGCTGCCAGCCACTGAAATTTTTCCGCTCTGGTATTTACGTACATATTACTCACAATCCGCTCTCAGGGTCTGAATGTGCATGCTTACCCGTGGGCACATTGAGGTGAGAGGCTTGTTTTAGTCAAAAGTTAGTATAACTTTCCAAAGTCAACCGAATACAGCTTTCTCAGATTGTCCCGTACTTCATGACTGAAGTACTTTCGTTCGCGGGTCGAGAGTGTAACGAAAGTGGACATAGCTTGCGTCTTATCGAGCAAATGCAGCCCGCGTTCTCGCCCTTACTAGCATAGTAACTAATAATGCGACTAATAAACCCTAGTTATTTTAGCACCGTTTACAACTTTGTCTTGAGTCGGGCAAATACCACTTTAGTGGGGGTCATTTCGAAATTCGATTTGGCGTCTGCTAGGCAAAAGGCATAAGGACATTCCCGATGTCTGCTCAATGTCCTAGCCCATTCAAGTTTCTGACGTGACGGAAATCGTCAGTTAACCATGCACGGCGTCTTGGCAGAACTGGGTGTCCAGTCGGAACCAGTGCATGTAAATTGAACATTCAGGCCCCTCAGAGTCGGCGGATGAGGGTGCGCCAACGCCCAAAATTGCTGTGTCCGGCGTCCTGGACAGCTGTCCTAAGGTCCTTCTCGTTTGTAGTGAGCGCTTTCAGACTCCCTGACCTCCAGACCGACTTTTAGGACTCAGGGACACACGCGCATGTGGCCAGATAGCTGCCCAAGCGCCACTTGATCATAGCCCTTCTCTCATCGTCGGCGCAGACGGCGTATGCCACCGGACAAGACACTCCTCACACGATCTGGACAACACATTGACCTGCTCCACAATCCTACTAAAGCAGGTGCCGCAACTGCCGCGCGCTCTCTCTCTCTCTCTCTCGGACATGACTGGACACAGTTAACACTATGGTAGTTAGGCGCTCAAATATCGGTTACAGAAATCACATGTCCCGCCGCTGTGCTTTAGAGCTCGCTCTCGAATCCAGCTACCAACCGCTGACCTATATTATAGGCAGAACTACATTACCAACAAAGACCAGGGAAGCTAGAAGGGTCATTTCTGCCTTATTAGCCTTCATCAGCCAGCCAGCGGGACGAGAAAGTCATGCGCATATTCTCGATCAAGCCCGTAGCACAGTGGTCAGGTTGCTGAACTTCTAACTAACAAGGTCACGCGTCAATACCTCGAGGGTCGCCACCCCTGGAGCTGAGTACTGCTGGCTGATAAAGTCTAATACGTCAGAAATTGGCCATTCCCGTCTCCTTTATCTTTGTCACCAATGTATTTCTGCCTACAGTCAACACTAGCCCTGCATTCGCCAGTGTTCACTGCTGCCTGGGACAGCAATTGCGCTTGCTCTGCACGATGAATCCCACCCCACCTCCGAGTATGCTGCCTTCTGCCTTTTACATACAACCTCTGAGATCTGACCTGAAAATTGTAGTGCGGCGAGTAAAATTAATATGACTGAGACGCCAAAAAGGTACAGTTAGCACACCTTCCGGTAAGGATGCCGAGGTCGCCGTGACGGGATGTGCTGGTCTGCCAGACAGCAAAAATCCTAGCTTGTGTGTGTGTGTGCGCGCGGAGGGGGGGTGTTTCGTTTCACACCCGGCACACGGTACAGGGCGCCAAGACGCCGCAAAACCCTGATCTTCATAAATACCGCGCAAATGCGAGCAGAGGCGCGGAGGGGCTGAAGTCCAAGGCTGTGCGAATCTGACCAGTCCGTCGGCACACAAAAGGGCGGGGGGCGGGGGGGGGTTAACGCGCGACAACAGTCGTCGTGGTACATGGTACTGTTCTTCAAAGATGTTCCGACGCAAATAGTGATGTTGATTTACACCCCCACCTCACTTCCCTCCCTCCCCCCGCCCAACCCCCGCTGAAAGCCCCGCTGGAGTGGTACTTGTCAAACGCGGGAATCGGCGAAGCACGCACTGGCATGCATTTCTACAAGAGGAACAATGGCGACTACCAAATCTGGTGCATGCAAAATATGTTCGGTCCAACTGGCCTAAATCCTTAAATATGCTCTTAGCTTAACACACAACAGAAATAACATAAGGGGACTTAAGCATTAATTAACCTGACAGATAACCTCAAATTAGATCCTTTCCAGTAGATTTTACTATAGAACGTTCACACAGGATTCCCACGAAGAACCGATCTCACAGCCGTAAGCACGTGCGCGCGGTTGCCACACTGCATGCTGCGAACGAGTGCTCGATGGCGTCCCGAACTGGCTGAGCCGACAGTACTCCCCCGTAGAATCTGCAACTAGTCGCTCAGCCCTGTTAGAACTGCCTGTCTGGACAGAATACTACCCAGCCTGAAGTGAATTTTGTCCGCGGCTTCCTCGTTCAATGCCGTTGCCCCCCAAAGGTGTGCAACTCCGCAGGCAGCTGGTTCCGACTCGCTGGCCTGAACACCCTTAACAGATTTCCCGTGCGTCCACATTAGTCACGGCTGCCCACGAACGCCTCACTCCTCGGCCTCTATACGTGACACCCGATTGGGCAATGCAACACACCAATCGCACGCCACTTTAACCCCGAAACGTAACCCCAGCTTCCCTGAAATGTTGCGCTGGTTCCTGATCTGATGTTCTGCTGTTTGGGGGGTCATGTGGACCATCCCCATTAATGTTCCCTTCTCACCTTTCGAAGAAATGGTAATACCTAACCTAACCCCCGAACAAAACCAGTATGCGCATGCATGCAACGAGCATGAGGACAATCACGAAAGGCGTTCAATAACATTGTGCAGGACAAATGGTATCGTGGACCCTGACATTAGGCACTCATACGACAATTAAGTAAAAAGGGGACGGTGGTGCCGCCGCCGGTCGGCATCGCGATTGAAGTAATTTATGGAGATAAATTGACAAAGATAAGTTTGATTTCGATAAATTCCCGTTAGGGAAGGACCAAATAAGGGGTATAAACAGTTACATTCTAGCGCAGATGCTGGCAGACGCAGACCATCGTGCGGATGCCATAGAGGCCTTCAGAGTGATCGACTAGGTGCTCTCAAGCTAATCAAAATTCCTTGAACAGAGTCTGTTGGCTACGGCAGAAGCGGCCGCCATCAGCCTACGTCGGCCAGTCCTGTGCACCTAAAATAACTTCGTAAGGGTGCGGCAGTTACCATGGCCGAAAGTCGCTCATCCAACCGCGCGGATTGGTTGCCAGTCTCTCCTTACGCTGATCAGGTTTTTGACTCCCTTCCCCCTCCCCCCACATACCCTGGCAATTGCACTATTTTTTTCTACCGATTCGCATACTTCATGTTGTTAATTACACCATAAATATACAGGCCTGACGAGTACTTCTCGAAAATAAACATATGCTCACCAATTTATCCTCTGAAATTTTAAATGGGAATTTTCGTAGATTTAAAGTTATTTATGCTGACAGGGGGTGAGAGGTGAGAAACCGGCCCGTAAGCGCAAGACAGGTGCAGTGAAGAGCAGGCAAACGACAGCGACGCGCCGGACAAAAAAACGCGGAGGTTTCGTTTGGCCTGGCAACCCCCTCTTCGAACCAACGCGGGGGGGAGGAGAAGAGACGTTCAAGCAGCGCTCGCGAAGGCTGACACCTCAGTGAGGTCAACCTTACACCCTCCCCTCCCCGGCTCCCAAAAAGCCTAGCTCTGGTAAAATCCCAGGTCTTTTTTGTATCGATTTACGCGCGATTGTCTGCCTGAGGTCTGAAGTACTAACAGGCACGGATCTGATGTTGGCAGCGAAACAGCCTAGCGTCGTCTCATGCTCTCTATCTCTGGCGAGAGGAACCAGTCAGCTTAGGCGGAGACAGTCCGACAGTGCCTCTGTGTATGTACTATATGAATTCTGCAAGATCTGCCAGAATTTAAGGGCAGCACATCAGCTCACACGTGTAGGTGCGTATGTCAGATTAGGCAGTTTCAGCAGATGCGAGATGAAAAAAAGAACTACTTGAAAGCGCAATCTGTGTGAAGTTGAGTGCAAAAGGAAACTGTGCCAAGGGCTTAGTCATGCGTACACAGACACATACACGACTCTACGCTTTTGTGGACTACTAAAACAAAAAAAACCAGCCTACGCCTTAACGTGGATTGAAAGTTATTTCCTCTGAGTAACGCTTGTCGCTAACCAAACGAAATAAGAAAATGTCTTGTAGTTGAAGGAGAAAGAGAAACACCCCCCCCCCCCCCCCCCCCTGTACCACGAAACCTAGCCAGTTCAAAGTCCCGTTCGTAAAGGACAAAACCAACGGACTGAATGGCAGATTTTTACACGCCATGATCAAAAGAGCAGAGGTTCAGAGCACCTATGACTGGGATTGGATGCAAATGGCTGATGACGGCAAGGCTTCCAGAAATGGCCATTTCGATATCCCTTGTCTTTGTCGGTTCCGCCATATCATCAGTTCGAAGCTCCATTGGACTCTGACAGACAGATAGACAGACAGACAGACTACTCGGGCAAACCATTGACTCCACAAATTTGCTTTTTTTTCACTAACCAGGCAAACATATGCAGCAAAGGTTGGCTTGGAAGGTTGCCAACTAACGGGATAGCTCGGACCGCGTGGTCAGCCCACAGTGGGTTTGTGCGAAATGGCCGACTAACGGGCTGAGAGTGATACTTCAAAGCCTTCTCGGCAAAACTGATTTGCAGGGCCCCTCTAGATATCTAACCGCCACCGCCCAACTGCTTAACGTCCTTTGTGGTCAAACATTTAATTCCTGGCTAACGTGCTTAAATCAATGTGTAATGGTGGCGGAAGTGATCAAAAACCATTCAATTAAATAAGATTATGTTTGTTTTTACATGCTAAAATAGAATAAAATTCGATCAACATGAACTTCTATTGCGCAGGTTACGAATGCCAATGAGGGGAAATTCGACCTAAGTGGGCGGATTTTAACGAAAATGGAAATGCGTCCTGCTCTTAGGTGAAATTTAACGAAAAAAATGAAAGACGGGCTACTGAACATGTAAAAGTAGTTTTTCAGTATAATTCGACGGGATTTTGGGGCCTCTATAATCAGTCCTGCCGCTTCCTCCTGCATGTGGCCTTTATGGCAGTCCCATTGAGTTGAGACTCGAGCCAGGTTGATTTTTTAATACAAATTTCTGGTCAAGTGCAGGTTGTGGCCAGGTGCTGTGTGACACCGGGGCCCACACTGTGTGCGCCGGGACGCGTGGAGCTGCTTCCATTGGGCGTTGGTGGCAGACGTAAATGCAGACTCAGGCGCCAGCCATCCGCGGCGGTTATGGTAAGCCCACTTTTGTCTTCTTGACCCCCCTGTCTGGACACAGGGCACCGATGGGTAGGGAAGAGAGAGAGAGAGTGCGTTAGCTGCAACACAACTCTACTAACTACTCCACGTGCAAGTCACCGCCCTTGCAACCCCCCCCCAGCCTCTTGCGGAGTGCACGGTGGACATCGTCCGACTACCTCAGATTTGTGTGTGGATGTATGCTTCCCGTGTATGCCCCAAAATCGGGCCATGTGGTAGATACACTGGACTAACACGGGGGCTAGATCACGGTACGGTAGGCGTTACTCGGGTTGTGCTCTCATACCAACTGCTGGAAATTGGGGAGGAGGTTGGTGGCACGCCTAGGTGCAGGCTCACGCTGCACCAGTCACCCACTTCGTGAGATCTGAGTCAGGCGTGCCAGCTACGACCGCGTTTGCACTCTATGCACGATCCCACAGAGCGCAGGCGGGCGAGGGAAGGAGGGAGAGTGCGTTAGCTGCAATACAAGTCTACTAACAATTGAAACCAATCCACGCGCAAGTTATCTTCTCTGCGCCCACCCCTCCCCACCCCTCTTGTGGAGCACACAGTTCGTCAACTGTCGTCAAACTGAGAAGAAGAAGACTCGATCGCTGGGACAATGTGTTTATTCGCCTGACGTTTTGACGTTAGTTGTGAATTCGTCATCAGAGACATATGTAGTACTCATGTCTGCTACTCATGTCTCTGATGACGAATCCGCAACGGATATCGAAACGTCAGGCGAATAAACATATTGTCCCAGCGATCGAGTCTTCTTCTTCTTCGTCTCAATTGCTTCCTGGGACACGGATGTTCGCTTGTATTGGCAAATTATTTGAGCGCGATGCGCTTACATCGGCCCGACGATGGGAAACATTTACCCTTCGTGAGGCCTCAACCTATTCGCAGATCCGGTTTCTGCACAGATGTCTTGACAAATGACGTGTTGCCTAAGAGTGTGAGATACAAGCCGGCGCTGAACACGGAGGCGGCGAGACGCGTAATGTTTCAAACTGGCAAGAGAATGGTCCGTCTGTTCATTCAAGATTGCTACGCGAGGCTACGCAAATATCGCCAGATAATTGACGATGAGAAGATGTAATGTTGTGAGCTCATGGGTGAGGACAGCACAAAACTGCTTCAGCAGAGAGTGTCGTCAAACTGTTACTTCCAGCAAAAGTAAATCAAAGTGTGGAAGGGGAGTTAGGAGGTGCAGAAGGGCACGTACATTTGCATGTCGTCCACAATATCGATCGCTCCGAGACAGAAGACTATCAGTCCAAATATGCCAATGGGGATTAGCCAGGAAGTGTAGAGGCCAAGCCAGGCAAAGTAAAGCCCCACAGATTCGCCGAAGTAGAGCCTGAAACAAAGTGAAGGTCGGGAGAGGGCAAGAACAGACATACGAGTGAAGCCATCAATAAAGGAGACAATGCAAGCATTGAATTTGTAAGCCAATCGAAAAAAATAAAGTACAGTGCTTCCTGCAACACGGAAAGGAGTTTAATTTTAGTTTAACGCGACAATAAAGGCAATATGTGGATGGCGTTCGGAAAACTTGTATTTGTTTTATTAGGTCAACGAGGTGCCGCGCAATTTGAAACGTATGAATTAGGGTATATAAACGAGCGGAATGACCTAATCTGAGGTTATTGATTCAAAAAGGCGGATTTGGGTAAAACAATATGTGGTGGACAGACCAGGCTCTAATCTTTTCCCTAAAAGTAATCCTAAATATAACCTTAACTGTAAACCCGACCCTAAGCCTGACCGTACATCCCTAACCGCGAAATCTGAACACCAACATTAAATCCCTAGCGTTGCATACGTAGATAACTCCAACAAACGGTATGTTATATTAATAAAAACCTGGGTTTACATATAAAGTAGAGTCCGCTTATCAGTTGCGACGGGGGAGGATACGTTGAAGATCAATAAAGTAGTCAGTGTAAGTATTCGGAATAAAGAAGAAGAATTATCGAGTTAGTGCATTCTCAACCCCCCTCCACCTCTATCTCTCGCTCTTTCTCATGTTCGGCTGTCACCTGACGCCGTGAGAAATGTCCATTTCGTTCACGGTATTTTTCTCCGACTTTTGCGTTCTTGTCTGGTGCATCTGGCGAAGTGTCTCTTCCGAGCGAATGCGTGGCAAAACAATAGAAAAGCGGAAAATTATCGATAAACGTCATTCTTCCCTGACAGGCGCTTGCATTCACCTCGCTGGCGATCTACCTAACGTCTCACTGTTTGCATCGGCAAACTGTCGTTGACTTTCTCGAGTTGTCTCGTGCACTGATTGGTCGAGGAGATGTCCACGCAAACCATCGGACGGAAATTCCTGTAGAGTGCACTTCGCGGCAAAAACGCCTGCAATGCTTTCAGTCTTGTCCTCTCGAATTCCAGCATGGAAGAAATTAATTGGGGGCACTAAAATCGCGCGACACACCTGATTTGCTTCAGCCTTTCGGGATTGGCACGAATATGCGGTGGATTCAATCAGTTTTGGTTCCATTACCTAGATGCTCGATTGCAGCATCCTCAGGCTGCAGAAGCTCGCTACTTGCATGTTTTGTTCTCTGAGAACTTTTAAAGAAAATTTTTTATGTAAAGATTCGTGCGATTGTTTGTGTTTACACTTATTCCGTTTTTTTTCTATTCGTGTTTTCTTATTTGTCCGGGAAATATGAAATTTCCTGAGTATGCGTTTTGAGAAAGTGGTTTGAAAAGGTAGTTTGAGTCTATAAAAAAACTTTAACTGTCTCTGAATGTAATTGTTGTTCGACGCAAGTTTTCGAAGAAGATGTATTCCAAATTAATGATTAAGATCCGAGCAGAGTAAAAAGCAACAATTTCTTATAGGACACACAAATGAGACGAACACCCCGTATTGGTGAACCACGCGGTCTAGACTTTAAACTAGTACTTGTACCACCAGTATGGCATAGCATGTAACCTATATCGCAAACTAAAATCTTCAACATCCGATAACATTTTATCGTTTAACGAGGACATAAAAATAGGCATTTTGGTTAAATTCCTTTTCAGATACCAATTAGGTGTCTTGGGCTGTTTCCAGTCCATCCATTCTGGTGATAACAAAGTTTTAATCCAAACATTGCAACTCCAATTTAGACTTAGATATGCAAAGAGCCATAGCTTCGGATTTCTGAAGTGTAACCTCGATAAAAGAGATAGAGAAGATTGAACTCATGAAGGCCCACTCAGCATCAACATTAAAAACCAGTCACCACATGCTAGCGTTTATATCAATTGGTGATAATTGGTACCAGATCACCTGCACAGGGTAGCCTGAAGACTGAGTATGCTGGTGGAGCAGTTTTACCCCAGTATGCATTTAACACAAGCAACTTATGGAGGATTTATTGGAACTAACATACTGTGCGACCGCCCATCAGCTCCGCTGGGAGCATAAAGCAAAGCTGAATTCGGACAGAAAAAAGCAATACAAAACATCAATGTCATTTGTTAGCGTCGTACAGACTAATAATTATAATGAGTAACCTAAAACACCCCGTTTAAGGCATGAATGGGGGAGAACCATTTTTAAGAAAAAGGGAAAGGGGGAATGTGTAAAGAACTAGCAGTTACCACGGCAAATACAGGTCGATCACGCGCTCCAATCGTTCACATAGCTCCCGTTTCAACTGCTATATACAAAGTATTTGTATGCACTTTTACACAACAAAAATGATCTGTAACAATCTTTGCATATTTCCCTCCACTTTACGCATTCCTGTACGGTGTTTTTAAGGGCTCGATTATTTACTTCAAATATACTGACTGTAACCAAGAACGAGTTGTTCGTGTCCGAACAAGTATTCGGAAGGGCATTTGTAGTCCTACTAAGCTTCTACCATTTCCACGAGCAAAGGGTGCCTTGCCAGTACACGTCACTTCCAATTGGGTCTATGTATTTACATGCACGTGTGGATGCAAGTACACTGGACGAACGCAACGGCGATTGGCAACGAGGCCTACTAGGCATCTGCCCAGGTGGCTTCTAAAGCAGGAAAAAAAAGTCCCACGTTCTTCCAGTACGAAACACCTGCTGGTCCCTGTTGATCCAAAACATCCCTTCGAGTACTTGTTCGGATACGAACAACTACATTGCGCTACTGGGACGCGGTTTGTATAGGGCAGGTGACACCGGAACCATATAAACAGTTGGAGCTGGTAAACAAGTTACACTTACCATGGCAACATTTAGCACCTAGGTTTACACGTGTCCCCCTTCCCTTTTGCTTTAAAAAAATTCTTCTTCCCACTTATGCCTTCTACATGGTGTTTTAAGTCAATAATACTATATTTATTAGCCTATACGACCTCGTTGTATTGATTTTTTTCTGTATAAATTCAAATTTGATATATTTATTCATCTGTTAACGATGTTATGCAGCTGATGAACAGTCGTGCAATTTGTTGGATCCAAAAGATTATGATTTCCTTTTTTACCTAGGATAAAACACGTACTATCGGCGTCTGTCCGCCGAAGAAAGGGCGAGAACTAATCGAAATAATACGCTCCAGTCAGTACATTAATTTGAACGCCGCGGAGCAAAATCTTGAAATTAACCTTGAGACTCAAGGCCAGGCGGAAGCCCACGAACGCACTTCAGAGCAAACAACAAGCGGTCATGAACTTGCAAGAACGCTTGAAAAGCCATTTGTTTCGCACCTGTTTCATGCCAAACTGACGAAGAATGATGAAACGCGATTCGCAGATGGCACAGGGGGCGAGGTGCTAGCCCGGAAAGTTACACTTATGTTCTGACTTTTCGAGTAGTATAACCTCAAAGATAACCCTTCTTCGGAGACCAAACGATTCTGTGCAAAGGGCTCCTTTGATGGCGCTTTAATAGTGTACGGTATTTGGCGCCACTGTCGGCTGTGATTGCGGAAAAAACCCATGACTTCGTCAAATGTCGCACTTCTTAACAAGCAGACTTACAGAGTTGTGATTGGTGTTGTGGCAACTGACTGTGTAATACGTTGACATCCGACCTTACACTGACGTGTGATCTTCACCTCGGCTCATATTCTTGGCAGTGTCAAGGCTTCGCAAAATTTAACACTTTCGGTTTTTAATCTTCAAATGACCGACTTATAACCGCGTTCGCGGTTATCGATCGTTTCTATCGACACAGTGCCCCTCTCTCCGCACGCCTCATTCGGGTCGGCACTTCGCCGCTGATAATCGTGGACACTTACTAGCCTTGAAAAGCCATCTAGGCTGACGATTGATTGAATGAAACAAGTTGCATTTGCGGGCATAGCGTGAACATACGTCTTAATTCGTGTTACAGAGACTGGTTACCATTGTAATCTAATATTTGCAGCGTAGTAATTTATAGCCCCTATATTATTGGTCCCATTTGACCGCAAAGGTGTCGGCTAGAAAGTACAAGGGAACAGCGAATTGTATACAACTTTCCGGACCCTCATTTGAGTCCATCGCTGAAAACAAGTACGCATTTGAACTGGGCACTCGTATGTTTTCTTCCTCCTTATATACAATAGCCTAGGCATTGCACATTAGCCATCGTTAGAATTGAGCGTAGTTACGTGGATACAGTATTCGTCCATCCGGATATAGTACGAAACGTGTTGGGTACATTTTGCCTTCGGTCTCAAATCAAAGTATCTGCAGACAGTCGCGTAGCAACAAGTGGACGTGATGTAGAATGAATGAGGTGAAACACAGCAGAGACTAGCGTGCATCATTTTCGTTTATCATCTAACATCAGACGATCCACCATGCTACAACCCCCACGTCGGAGTAACTTTGGGTTGTAAGCCGGACCCCCAGTTCATCATTCCACCGTCAAGCCGAGAGACGGGTAAGCCTGTCGAGTGTCATTGTAAATAACTGTAATAGAAGATGGGTTCCCGGGCAAGTTGCAGGACAGAGCACGCACATTCTGATTGGCACTGTGAATGCAATTCCAAGAAAAAAAATCAGACGGTGTCATGGCTTGCAAACTTAGAGTTGGGTATGTCCCTCACAATAAGAAGTATTCCCGATCACGAACGGCACAGCAATTAGTCTGCGGCTCAATATTGGGAATTTAGACTGAAAGGTTTCGGGTTCGAATCCCAGATGCAGCACACTTGGTGATGAGAGTTCAGAAGCTGGAAAGAGTCGTTATGTCTCCCTTGTCCATCATCAAGATATGTTATTAGTCACTATGTGATTCCACGCTAGAACTCTACATTGAGCTTTAAAACTTAACGAGAATGTCCCGTTAAGTGTATGGCATGGAGTTAAATGGCTGGAACATGACGGTTTAAGGTCGGAGCCAAAATGTCACTGAAAATCTGGGCCGAAGACAATCAACCACTGTGACATAAACATGTAATGCTCACTATACAAACAAGGAATACAGCGGATCCTCGTTTAACGAGTTAAATCCGTCCCGGCACCGACCTCTTCACATGAAACGCTCGTCTTGAGAAACGTAGCCAAGCAAGCTGTATCAGTTCACTGATTGGCTGCAAGCGACCGCAAAATTCAACGGTGAACACAGGTGCACACACGTACTGACCACTGGTTAACTGAACGGAATGTCGTCAATAGAAACAAATTTTCTGCTGGTGGCTTGTCCATTACCTGGGGCTGCTAGTCCCTCCAGGCTCCACCAGAGTACTAAAAATAAAATAAATTCCATACGGCAAACACGTCAAACCGCATTCCCGGAAAAGGTACCAGTCACAACCATAAGTCCCCCCTCTCTCCAACGGATAAACTGTGGAACGGAAATTCTACTCCCAGCCTTATATGAAGGGAAGCTCTGAAGTCATCACCCGGCAGTTAATTCGCCTTGGTATGCATACTGCCCGCAGGACAACACCCTTGCTACGCGCAACGCTATTTCGAGTAACTGATCCCAGCCCCCCAACAGCAACAAACAAATGTAATATATGGTCTCCTATGTGCAAATCGCTCCTGTGTGTATGTTGGTCATAGTAGTCGACTCCTGGGCATCCATATTAATGGACACGAACTAACTGCCCGTCACCTAGATCCCCTGTCCCTTGGTCTTTGCGCACGCAGCCTAATGCGACCACTGACCCGATCAGGATAATACTGACATCATTGCCACGACCAGAGCAAAAAGAGCGAGAGAATTTCTCGAGACTTGACAGCCCAGTGCGAGTAGTCCCAACCGCCCTGTCGACATGGTCCAAGAGAATTCAGCCGCCCGGAGTCTAGGTGAAACGCGCCCCGCCCACCATCACAGGAAGCCCTAATTATTTCGCCTGCCCCCCCCCCCCTGCACCCACTCACTCACAAATCCCTCATGACTCACTTTCACACACCAATTGCCTGTCCTGTCGCGCTAGCCGGTCTAACGTGACAGACAAACTCAGATCTAAATATGCTTTCATCTGGAATAATTTTCCACTCGAAAATAGGTTGTCCTCTACATTAGTGATTCCCAAAGGCAAAATACGCGAACGTTAAAATTTGGAGGAAGTCTTTACGGTCTGTTTCCTTCCCAAACATGCAACTTCTGGACTTTTAAAAGGGTTCTGCTGGCACTTTAGGCTCTTTCCAAGATGGTACAGTGGTCTCTAAATACGTTTACATTTTCTTCAACAGAGTCAACCATCACTTCCAAATGATGCCAACTCTTCTCCGTTTTGCAATCTTGGCAGTGGTTTCTGTTGTCTCAGCCCAATGGTGCTATATGATTTCTTCCACGACAAGGAGCGTTCCGAACCCTTAACATCATGGTCCCATCTCACTGCATAATATATTACCATATTAAGCTGACGACCTATTTAAGCAGTTTTTTTTTAAATTTGATTCGGCATCTATAACAAACTATCATTCCTGTTGTTATACGGTGCTTACGTGCAGCTGTGACTACCAACTTCGTATTAATTTTTACCCCAGCACTAAGTTTGTAATGAAAGTGTCCCTTGGGCCTTAAATATACAATTTATTTATTTATTTCGTCTGACGGGTTGGTGTGCCACCAGATCGAAAATTCACCAATGCAACTCTTTTTCTTTTGAAGAGCCTGTCACATCTAGTCATTATATCGCCTCTGTATGCGCACCACTTCTGACCCCAACCCTCCCCCCTCGTTTCCTTGCCAGCGTCTATTCTGCTCACTAGCCGATGACGCCTAATAAGGCAGAAAAGGCCTTCCTAGTGTCCGCTGTCTTTGCTGGTAATGTTCTTTCGCCTATAGCCTAGCCGCCTCGCGGTGGAGGCTCGAGAGAGAGAGAGCTCTAATGGCAATATGGACGGACGAGTGGGTCCTCTGACAGATCGGTGTACGCGTATATGCTACTGTATATCCCCGATCTACTACCGGCAAATACCGTGAGCTCGTAGCTCAACTGTTAGGACGTTCGCCCTGACGTGAGAGATCTCGAGTTCAAAGCTCGGTGTGGTAGCAATTTCAGCGGCCAGACTGGGGTTAGGTATCACTAGCCGATGACGCCTAATAAGGCAGAAAAGGCCGTCCTAGTGTCCCATGTCTTTGTTGGTTATGTCCTTTTGCCTGTATACAAAAATGTGTAACTCTGAATAGCCAAGCGCTGAGGCCATCGTGACCGCCTGCCCGCGTACAGACGTGGGTTTATCCACTCACCTTACGTAGTCCAGGGGCTGGTACTTGAATATTTTGTGCAGGCTTGCCCACTGCTCAGTGAGCATTATTCGCATATTCATCTCATTTTGGTTTTTTCGTGCCTTGGGCTGCAGGGGGGAGACGGTAGCGATGACAGCGACGTCGAGGGCACGAGAGGGTGGGGGAGAGAAGGTAGAGAAGAAAACAGCATGATAAAAAAGCAGGCATCCAATAAGCCTTAACGACGACAAAAACAAGTGTGTGCCCAGGGATGGGGGGAGGGGGTGACATAGTGCTCATGCGCGAATGTTGGTGCAGTTGCGAGAAATTTGTTTAAAGCACCATGCGGGCTGTTTAGCGGTCTACTTGGCACGCATACACTTTCACATGGATGTAAGCATGCCATGGGAGGTTAGTGAGCGCGACTGGGGGGGGGGGGGGGGTCGGTGAGGGCAGAAATGAGGATTATTTTGAAGTGCTGGGTTTACATCAAAAGACACACACAGCCTCACAACGACCATCTAAGAAAACAATTGTTGGGACTGAAGGGTGGAGGAGAAGAGATTGGAAGCCGGACAAATCAGACATGCCGCGGTTGGTTTGAATTGAAAAGGGTGAATAATCGCACTCGTTAACTCCATAAGGCAGGAGCGCGATTAGGTTTATTTGAAAAATTGATCGCATCCTTAGTGAGGTCGCTCATCCTCTCCACTCTGAGCTAATGGCTGTGAGGTCTTCCCGTACTATGCGCCAAAGTTTCCGTCATACGTCTTGCCGTAAATCGGCATAACAGCAGTCTGTGCTCTCATTCCTAGCACGCGACCTCACACGTGAAGAAACGGAAATACAGAAGTTGAAAGCCGACCTTTCTGCGTAAAATATCGTGTAAACCTTTAAACTTTGAGTATTCTGTGAAGTTTTACCTTATCTTGTCCCTTGCTCTCCGTGAATACAGCCATTTTTGCTGAAAATTTTGGATATTGCACTTAAAATAAAGCATTTTTTCTCGCTCTCAAAAAGTGATGAAAGGTACGATGTCGGGCTAGAAACGCCGGATGAACGTGGAGCGCCTGTCAGTCTGATATGTTTTTTTGTAATAAAAAACGTCTAAATGTGTTCCAGTGTTGTAGCATGACCCCTTCCATCTGCTACTTGATGGAGCACTAGAACTCACTCAGCCCACGGCTCCTGGGACTTCGAGTTGGCCAGAGTCTGTAGGTGTACGGAACAGGCAACAATAGAGTTTGACGGGTGTGCAATTATGACTCAAGTATGGGTATTAGGGGATAGGCCTGCGCACCGTCGGGACAGAGAGATACCGGAAAAAATGACATACAGCAGAGTGGCAAGTACGCAACCTATCCTACAGGCTTGATCAGATTGTTTTTGGTTCTGCTATTTGGAACTAGAACGCAAAAAAATGGTAGACAAAGGGGTCGGCAGTAGTAGGTTTCATTTAGTTCTCAGATGAACCAGAGTCACGGTTACAAGACGTCAACACGCAGAGCTTGCGCCGCCTGCCAGTGCACACTACCTTCATGCACGTGACCTTCACAGGCACAAACTAGCCAATCACTGGGCGGTATGTGCGTGTGCGTATGTTGTTTGCACTGATTACTCACTCGTCACCAGCCCCCCCCCCCCCCCCCCCCCCGGTTCCCCCCCACCCCAAGGCGCTCCCAGAGGGGGGAAACCCAAAGGCCCCACCCCCCCCCCCCCCCCAAGGGCTAAACTAGACGAGGACTTGAGAGAGGCTTTGCAGCTACAGGCGGCACGCGCATCAGGATAAGCAGAATCCAGTGGAGCCGAGGCCTAATGCGCAGACCCACGGCACTTCCCAATATCTGTGGCGTCCTTCAAGATTCTGTCTTATTCTCTCATTTATTCTCGGTGCACACGGATGACTTCAGATCGCCAAATGAATGTTTAAAGGTTAAATTTGCTGATGAGATGATAATCGGTCATCGTCTTATTAATCACAGAAATATCTGCAGGTCTTAAAAGATGGTCTGGAGCCCGTCTCAGCATAGCTGTTGACAAACAGTTTTCCATTGAATAATAATAATGATAATAAATCAGCCCAGTGCGTTTTCCGACTGCGACTCTCCTTCTCTCTCTCAGTACTGAATCCGTAAAGATTCTGTCCAGCAAAGTATTTGCTGTCCGGTCCCGAGCCAATCTTTAATTCACCCTTTATGCTGAAACTCTTTTTCCTCAAATTTGTAAAATTCTTTACTGCATCCCAAAGCTGGCAATGAATAAATGCCGGCATATTTCCCCTCATTCTCCACTATTCTCCGTTGATTTTTCCAGCCCTGCTTAAAAACGAATTGCTGACCTTTAGACGTATTCTCCGAATGCTCTCCTTCTACTACCTCATGCTACTTTAGCTAATCTTATCAGACAACGACACATGAGAAGGGTCAAACAATTTGTTGATCAAAATCGTCTTGATGTTGTCCATTCCCTCTACTCAGACCTAAAGAAGGCAAAGTCCTCTCGTCCCATGCATCGAGGCATCCGACATAGTTCTTGGCATATCAGTCTTCTGTACTGCCATTTCTGGCACGTGTGGACTGAATTGCGGAAAATGATTTTGGAACTGTCTCCATAATAGAAGTGGGCTCTATGTTAGTCGTTAGTTTGGTAGTATTCCCGGTAGAGAAAGACTAGAATGACCGTTTCTGGTTTATAAGCCGTCATTAGCCAGTCATGCCCAGACTCACGTGACGATATAACCGAGCCGTGAAGTCGCAACCCCTTTGGGCAGAGTCAAACGTCCTAACCATTGAGCCACGAGCTCGTTGTCTTGCCGGTTTCGGTCAGGGTATATTGACAATACTGCCTGCCTGCTTCCAGTTGTTACGGCTGGCAGGGCCTCTGTCGAGATCCAAGGCAGAGCAGGACAGAAGATTCATGGATGAGAGCCGTTAGATTCTTCCATCACTGGTCTCAGTGAATGGGGGGGGCGTTTGCTGCTGAACATGTTCTCTCTCTCTCTGTTTATCTTAATTGCGCTTTGAAAGCAAGCTGTAATGCGGTCTTCCGGTCGGGAGACCGCCTGTTTTAAGGTGCCTTGACGGTCGGCGATGGTAGAAAAGTAGGTATTCGGTTAAGGTCAAAGGAGCAGTAGGTCAGTCAGTCGACGTAAGTATGACCCCATTGCACACACAGGTATCACCGAGAGATAGTGAATGGCGGCTTCTGCCATCTCATGGCATTAACATGAGAGGACAACCGGCAAAAAAACATTCAACCATCAGCAGCAGCCAAGAAGATGAAAAGATTTTATCCAGAAAGAATCCAGGCGAAAAACTGTCTTTGATTTCAGACTACACACAAACACGATAGAGAAAAGCGTTGACGAAAGTCATGTAATGTTATCCTACAGTCACGAGAAGATTAAAAAAGCGCAAAAAACACGATTTTTATGCATACTTTGAGGTAAAACCAGTGCCGAATGTATGCAAAATTGCAAAAAAGATATCTGCAATCTAGTTTCTTTCGTGAGTTAAAGCTTCTTCTCCAATGAACTAGCGTACTATTATTACCGCCTTTTCTGTACCCACACTGATGATTTGAAATGGTCAAATGAATCTTTGTATGTTAAATATATGCTGAAAAGAGTATTCGGAAGATACGTTAAAAAATCAGCAAGCCTTTGTTGGCAAATAACAGTAAATCAGTAGGGAAGGCGGGGAAGACTGTGGGCCTTTATGGACATCGCTAGCGTATTGTTATTACGGGTGTACCCAGATCCGGATTATTCGCCATGGAAAGGTACTAACCAATGAGGGATGCAACAGCAGAAATTGGATCCGCTTTCGTCAGCATCAGTAGTACTTAAAGGCACGGAGACAGACGCGTTCGGGGTATGCGAGTTTCCCAAAGTTAAGGTAAGAACACTCCTGTTGGGCCTACAGGCAGGACACAAACCATGTAGGTCACCTTTTGACGTTTCTAAGAATTCGGGTTAGACTTTGAATGGGAAGGGAGAGAGATTTACCCAGCTTTCCTTGATTTAACTAACAGCCCAAAGAGAGTAACTTTCAAAGAGAGCCAGCGATTACCAATTTCGTTGCATCTGTCCGTACTAGCGGCCAATAGCTGCGGCCGACTACAGTGTGTCGAAGAGGGGCTAGACTTCATTCACAAGTCTTGTGGGTGCTTTAAAATAAAATGCATTTACTGTGCACTCTAAGTAGGACCTTTGATACAAACTGGATCGATATGTAGATGGAGGATTTTCAATAAAGACAAGGAAGACTGAGATGGCCATGTACGAAGTCTTAGCCATCGTCAGCCGGTCACGCATTACCCCGGGCACCTATGATGCGAACACGGAATCTTTATTCCTCAAGTTATAAATTCTAACACTGAGCCATGAGCCGGTTGCGATGGCTTAGTTGACGAAAGCATGCGTTCGATTCTTCATCATCAGGTGTTCATAGTAATATTAGCGGCTCTATGGTACCCCTGAACAAAGGCGAATTCAGCATGTCTGTTCACACCTCTTACCGTGGCTAATTTTCGGACGCTTCTTCCCCCTCCGGCTCCCTCGGTCCCTGACAGGACTAGACTATGACCCCCTGACACCCTCTGCCCCGTACTGAGACCTTATTGGATGCTTAAACTCTTGGCAATATACCTACTCTGTAAAGGCCTGATGATGCTGGAGAATCGAAAGCATACATTCATCAAAATTAATCTTGTAAATGCTTATCTGGGTCTTAACATTGAACAGAAAGGATTAGTACGCTGGAGGCTTGTGTTCACCAATCGTAAACCCTCATTCTGCCAATATTACTAGTCACTCTGTGACTGCCTGTTGGGGTTTATACAGAGCACAAGGAGCGCGTCACGTCGCGTAAACCGATCAGTGTATGCGCTTTCAGGATCCGAAAGCGTCCTGTCGTCCATTCTGTTTAGCTACGCCAGTGACAGGATTCTCGTGAAGGCCCTACATGAAGAAGATGGTGTTGGGCTTGCACCCGGACGCCGGCTGATGGATCGCTACTACGCCAATGAAATTGCGCTGCTAGCCTCAAGCTTTGGTGGTCTACAGTATGTAGTGTCGCAGGTGAATGAGATCACTGTTTCGGTTGGCATGTCTATAAATAAAGGACCGAGTTATCTCCCAGTTGCATCCCTGACCAAAAGGCATCCCCGGGGATAAATGGCCATCAACTTGAAGAAGAAGACAGCTTTAAATACCTAGGAGCGAGGTTGCTACCGAATGGACAGAGCAAGAACGACATTATCTCCTGCATCGATGCTGCTCGCTGGGTTTTCTCAATCCTTCGAAAGCGCCTATGGATCCGACGCGACATCGCCATTGCCACGAAGATTCGTGTGTACCGTGCATTCACCTGGTCAATCCTCCTCTATAGATGTGAATGTTGGGCTATGCGTCCTGAAGATAAGAGAAGGCTGGGGGTAATTGACCACCACTGCTCGAGGATCATCGTACGAGTTAAGTATACCGACTTCATTTCGAATGAAACAGTCTGCACTCGCTGCGGTAGTATCGCGAGGATATCCCGGGCCACTCAAGAAAGGCGACTGAGGTGGTTTGGGCATGTTCTCCGCCCCACGAGACTTGCTATGCTGCTCTCGATCCGGCACCGCAGCCCACCTGGAGGTGTCAAACTGAAGATTTGGCTCGACACCATCCGTCAAAACATGGAAGCAGTTCTTGGACCTTCTATTTTTGGTGTCCGTCGCTGGAGTAGAGACTGGGTGGAACTCTTCAGATCCGCTGCCGCCAATCGTCACGCATCAGGAGAGAGAGAGGTAATGTCCGGGACATCAATGAAGCCGGCAAGATCAAGCATGAGCACAGCCGTAACAAGTACGTGCAATTATCCGAAATACGGAAGCAGCTTCTTTGAGCAGTTTGGGTCTCTTATTAGATCATATACCCGTGGTCCTACGGGACGCAATTCAGGACATTGCTCTTGGTAGGAATACGCTCAGCGACCAAGTTGTGCGACAGGTTCGTCCAGCTGCAGCTCAAGCATCAAACGCCTACCAACTGATAGTAGGCCAAAATGGCCACTTGAATCTCCCTGGTGCTTGTCGGCACTTCTCTCCGCCCTTTTAACTGTGCGACGGCCTGTGAGACCGAAGTGCAACGGGATGAACATTTCCTGTAATCTGATTGGTGAACACACACTTTTTTCATAGACAAGCATGATGCCGATAACAACGCCGTGCACATTGTCCCCTCCTCAAGCGTGTACACTGTCGGCACAACTAAAACACACAAGTGCTCACGCAGGCCCTTAGCCGCCACTCCGTCTGAATGCTGTATGTTCGTCGTTTTTGTGCACGCGCATATGACAGACTAGAGCAGGCCACTAGCATTGACAGGTTCAAGGCCAGTTGTCGCAGAACGCCCACCGATCGATAGGAGGATGCACTCTTCCCCGTTCCGCCCAGAAACGCACTCTCGAGCCTAGCCAGCAGGCGCACACAGCGGCCAATGAGCCGGAAATGGCTATTTCAGTCTCCCTTGTGTTCATCGGTAATGTTCAGACCCAAGGACCTTGACAGCTGCTGTTATTCTGGAGTATCGCAAACGCTTTTTTCTCGCCTGTTTCCTCCGATACATATGCAGGAGGCGGTAGGCAGTCACGGCTGAGACATGTCAGAAGAGTCCATGCAGGGCTGACGTTCCTATTGTGGTGGGTTCGGTTGAGGTCAACAGGGAAGTGCCGTCAAGATGAGGACAGATAAGGAGAGCATATTAGGCAAAATGACATAGTGACATCGTGGGCAACCTCAAAAGGTACCAATAGGAAACCCGCATGCTCTTCTTTTCTATTCAAATGAGACCAATGCTGTCGCAAACCTCTCTCACGAACACCTCTTCTCATCGAACCTTTGGGTCTGAAACTACTCAAGCAAGTCTATGCCAAATCGCAACCATCAACCCCCAAAAACGGGCGACTGGGTTGGACTTACTGACCCGCGATGACCGAAAGGCTCTGGTTGCAAATACCAGGCCCTGCAAGTTTAAGACTGGGCTTAATTGGCCGGAGACTGTTAATAAGTTGGAAGTGACCATCCCAGTCTCTCTTGTCTGTGTCGGCACGCCTAAGTCTACTAGTAAAAACACACCAACAAGGCAACAGTCAATATAGAGGTTTATACAAAACCGGAAACGCGTTTCTGTAATTAAAAGGGGACTATATGAGCAGAACTGCAAGCCAGCAAAAAGGTGCACACAGTGGGGGAGGGATCACAGCACACAAACTATTCCATAATCAAAGATGGAAGCAAGTGTGATAGAGCCTAAACGTCAAAACTTTTTCTGTTAAAGACATCCACATGTAAATGCCCAAAAGCGACCACTGATAAGAGCAAGATCATGAAGTTCGTACTTCGTGGCATTCATTTTACGTCTACTGTTATACACCCGATCATCTCGAAAGTTCCTTTCGTGGCTCTAGTCGGCGGTAACAATCTACTAGAGAGCTCAATACGGAGACCAAAAAATCCAGAATTCTGTAATTCTTGATCAATTCTAATGCTAATTTATGTTTATTTTAATTTATTGTTGTACTTTAAGTTATTTTTCAATTATCGCACCTCTAATAATAATCTTATTTACAATCTTCTGTTTTGTTTGATATACTTCTTTAATTTTTTTTCCTGCGCAAATCCGTATAACCCATTCTACCACCAGTTACGTATGACAGAGTTTTTGGGGCTGGGGTCTCCGTAGTGAGCCCTATACTAGACTGTTACTCCAAGCGGTCTTCTGGTATGCACTCAAGCAGGGCCTCGGAATGGTCTGAAAAACTTTGAGAAAACAGTGAACACCTGGCACCACAAACCACATGACTTGGGTGGGCTACTGAAAACGGTATTAGTTGTTTACGTCCGTGAGTTTTCACCATCACAGATGAGGTCAATTTGAAGCTCCCTTACTGTGTGCCCAAATCTCATCTATCGATTTCGAGGGAGAAATATGATATCACCATAGGTTCATTATGGGTGGGCATGAAACACCGACTTAAATTGCATTGAGCAGGTTGACTGACAGGGCCTTTAGTGAATATTGCCGACAAGCACGTCCCGAGTCAGGTCAGTCCCCATCACTACTCTTCCTTTAAATGATAAACAAAAACCTTATTATGGGACAATTTTGCAGGAGACTGGAGCAGGATACTTTGCATCAGTTGGATGTTAGATCGTCCAGTTGACGAAACGCGTAGGGGTGGTGCCGGCCACACCACACCCGGTTTCTCTTGATTCGGTTCTGACACCAGGCCCGACTGAGTGAGGGAGTAGAGTGTGCGGTAGATGCATCGCAAGTTCCCTCTCGCCACCCTACCCCCCGGCTGATGCACTCGAAACTACTTGAACTTACTCCACAATAATTTTCAGTTCAGTTTTATTAGGGAAATATAGGTAAATACCCTTGAACTCCCTCTTTGTATATAGCTATGATGCAGAACATGTGGCGTTGCCAGTGATGGAACTGCGTTAGGGGGGCAGACTGTAAAAAAACTCCTAAGGCATTTTTCATAAGTCGAGTTTTGAATGACATTTGTGGGCTTTTAAGGAGAACAACTGTAGTCCGTGGGAAGGGGAGTAGAGTATATGCAAATAGAATGGCCTGCTTCTGAAAGTGTTTGAAGCATGTCAGGAGAAGGCCATCGCGGTTGTTCAATATCCTAATGGTCACACTAGGAGAAGATCGCGGTGGTCACGAGAACATCACCGAGTGTCGGAAATGCGCCCATCATACGCCCTTGCTGATTACCGGGTCTGCTGACCCACAAATGGCATTCAAAACTAGACTTATGAAAAATGTCTAAGGGTTTTTTTTTTACTGTCTGCCCCCCTAGCGCAGTTCCATCACTGGCAACGCCACATGTTCTGCATCATAGCTATGTTTAAAGAGGGAGCTCAAAGGTATTTACCTATATTTCCCTAATATAACTGAACTGAACTGAACCAAATTCACGCACAAAATTATCATCGCCGCACCACTTTGCTGTGGAGGGTCCGCGTGGATCCTGTCGGAATCGACGATCAAACTGTCACCTGACACGTCAATTAACTTTAATAAAGCGTCAGGAGGAGACCATCGTGGTTTTTTGTCATAAGCGTAAGGGTCCCACAAAGAAAAGGTTGTGGAGGTCACAAGAATGTCACCGAGTGTCGGCACTGACTGTCGGAGACGTGTTCAGCGTGCGTCCTTGCTGGAAACTGAATCTGCCGACTGACTAACGAAAAAGAGGTAGTCGGTAGTTTTCTAAACAAATATTTTATTAAAAAATAGCGAGCGGTATGTTTTTATAATGTGAATTGGGATAAGCTTTACAGAGCTGCGTAGCCTAGGACCACAAGGTTCGATGGATACGACTTCAGTCATTCTTCGTTATTATTTTATTCTCACCAACGCTAATTTCAGAGGGCGTTTTGGATATGCACGTCTAGCTTTCTCTTGAATGCATCCACAGGTGGGGATATAACAATATCCTCGGGGAGAGCATTCCAAGCTTCAACTACTCTTTTACCAAAGAAGAACTTGCGTGTGTCTAGTGTGGCCCCTGTTACGCGTAGTTTGAAGAGATTCCCTCTTAAGTTCGTCGTTGTTGTTTTGCGGGATGCTTAACGATTCCCAGCGAATTTATAGTATTCTAGAATGACAGTGACGATTGAAGTAATATACTGCTAAACCTCTAACAGTGCGGATATCAGGTCAGGTCAGGTTTATGATGGAAATATACGTAAATACATTGGAACTCCCTCTTGGAATAGATCAGCTATTATGCAGAACATGTGGCGTTGCCAGTGATGGAACTGCGTTAGGGGGGCAGACCGTAAAAAAACTCCTAAGGCATTTTTCATAACTCTAGTTTTGAATGCTATTTATGGGATTTTAAAGAGAAAAACTGTCGCCCGTGGGAAGGGGAGTAGAGTATATTCAAATAGAATGGCCTGCTCCTGAGTGTTTGAATCAAGTCAGGAGGAGACCATCGTGGTTTTTATCAATATCCTAATGGTCACACGAGGAGAAGATCGCGGTGGTCACGAGAACATCACTGAATGTCGGAGATGCGCCCATCATACGCCTTTGCTGATTACCGGTCTGCCGACCCATAAATGGCATTAAAAACTACAGTTATGAAAAATGCCTAAGGAGTATTTTTACTGTCTGCCCCCTAACGCAGTTCCATCACTGGCAACGCCACATGTTCTGCATCATAGCTATGTTTAAAGAGGGAGCTCAAAGGTATTTACCTATATTTCCCTAATATAACTGAACTGAACTGAACCAAATTCACGCACAAAATTATCATCGCCGCACCACTTTGCTGTGGAGGGTCCGCGTGGATCCTGTCGGAATCGACGATCAAACTGTCACCTGACACGTCAATTAACTTTAATAAAGCGTCAGGAGTCAATAAAAGTAAGGCACACTGGGTGGGATAAAGGTGACAGAAAGGGCGCGGGGTTGTGGAATAGACCACAGCAGACACACACAAACCTCATCTGTCCAGACCAGTTCAATCCGAGGCTAAAGTGAGTGACAAAAACGATGAGGTTGTAGAAGAGAAAAGCCAAAACCACTCGGAGTTCTGAGACGAGAAGAGCAGGGACCGGACGCCGAGCTCGTAGGTGCAAGCAGGAGGGGGAGGGGAAGAGCAGTGTCCGAGCGTGTCACGGTGACATACAGAAGATACAAGTTTAGCGGCGTGCACTTGGACAAACAGTGCCAGAGGAAAAGTGCCGAAAAAAACAATGAATCATATAGGTAAGATCGCTGCCTACAGGTACCTGGTCACCCCTCGGCCTGAATAAGAACGGCGCATACTGTGGTACACGCCGATCGAGGGCACGACGGGGGAGGAGGGGGTTCCCAAGCAGCACGCCTTCACGTTGGTGGAACCGACTGTACCCATCTCCGAATGGACCCATCTTCAGATGGACTCACCTCCGGACGGACCTATCTCCGGATGGACTACAGCAAAGAGCTGTACTTCCCTTACCCCCCCC
>JAYGXS010000009.1:17920279-17931982 GCA_036362985.1 Ligula intestinalis
ATGGCTTCGCCCAGACAAAGTCGCCGAATTCCTTCATCTTTCTTAAAAAAATTTATACCGTTCTCTTTATTCTTTATTCCTTCATCTCTATCCCTTCATCTTTCTTAAAAAATTTATAACATGTTTTGCTGGCAAACTAGGTTAAGGGAGTAAGCTAGTACACCAACAACGGGGGAGGAGGGGGGACATTTTGCAAACGCCACAAAGCACCACGGCATTTGCTAGCCTCCAGCCTCGACGACAAGACAGAACACAGACGATGTCATTTTGGGCCGGACAACGACCAATCAAAAGTCGAGGAATGCTACCGACAAGACCATGGGAAGCGGGGCGGAAAATTACCTTGGCTTATTTGCTGATAAACAAATACGAGCGGGGGGAGGACCCGACACTCGCAATCCGAACTCTGGCCTGACAACAGATGCGCTTTAAAGAACGTCCACTAAGCTGCGCACAGCAACTTACTAGGGACAATCAGTGACGCTCATAAATACAGGGGTATTCATTTATATAGACCCCTGTATGCATTTATGTAGACCCCTGTATGCATTTACATAGACCCCTGTATGCATTTATATAGACCACTGTATGCATTTAGATAGACTCGTGTTTGCATTGTAATATTTTCGTCGGGCACCAAGGCAATTGCATTCGCATAAATTCTCTGGATGTTTATGAGTTTGGGTGTATTTCTTTCTAGAGGCAACAATGACAACCGCTTTCTCGAGTAATTGATTTTTTTTCATGATTCTTGAAACGGTGGACTGTGAAGTCGGCACCTGCAGGATCCCCCACTTCCTGAACGATTTCTCTCTCGGTCATCTCGTTTTGAGCATTGAACGTCCCAGCAACAAGCTGCTTAGTTGTTTTCAATGTTTGTTTCAGCCTTTTCTTCTCATAAGCAGTTTTGAAATCTCGCTCGTAATTTTCAATCTTGTTCAGGTTCTTTGCAATTCTTTTGACTGTCGAATAAGACAAATTGAGTGTCTCGCCTATCCACTTCAGAGGGATGTTCTGTTCAATATTGAAACGAGAAGGCCGAAACAAACATGGAAAACAACTAAGCAGCTTGCTGCTGAGATGTTCAATGCTCAAAACGAGATGACCGAGAGAGAAATCGTTCAGGAATTGAGGGGTTCCTGCAGGTGCCGACTTCACAGTCCACCGTTTCAAGAATCATGAAAAAAATCAATTACTCGAGAAAGCGGTCGTCATTGGTGCCTGTGGAAAGAAATAACCCCACACTCATAAACATCTAGAGCATGTATGCGAATGCAATTGCCTTGGTGCCTGACGAAAATATTACAATTCATACAGGGTTTATCTAAATGCATACAGGGTTCTATTTAAATGCATACAGGGGTCTACCTAAATGCATACAGGGGTCTACCTAAATGCATACAGGGGTCTATATAAATGAATACCCCTGTAAGTAATCTCATAGGCGGCTAGCCAGTGCCCAGGATACAGGTCTACAAAGGCTAGACATCGATTAGCCGAATAAAGACAGTGTCCAGGGTCTCTGGGGGAGACGCTAGTTGGCATGACAGAAGTGTGGACAACTCACCTCACGTCAGACGGGGGGGGGGGGGGAGATTTCTAAATTCAAAGGCTCTAAACTAGAGCATGCGGGGCAGACAAGGTGATAAACGCTAGCAAGGCGGTTTTCACGGACATGCCGCATTCCGGGAGGGGGTTGGGGGGCATTAAGAACGGGCGGGCAAGTGTGAGTGCGTAGAGGATGAATGAAGTGCGTTAATGGCGTAACATTTAGCGGCTCTACTTCCGATTTTCTTTAAATCTCGGCAGCGCCCTTCGGGTCACATACACAAAGCACGACGAGCGGTGGGGGGGGGACGGAGGGGAGTCGGTAACATGGCCATGCGAGGAAGCAGGTGTATTTAGGTGCGGAATGTTGGGGGTGGGCCGCAGCAATATGGATCCAACAAATGGCTTGAACGAAAAAGAAAATAATAGTACGGATAAACGAAAAGCCGGTCAGTGGTTTACTTGGTGAGAATGCTGGGGGCTCTCAGCAGCCCAAAGAGCGGTACTCTGGAAAAATGAGAATGAATATGAGAGAGAGAGGGAGAGGTAAGGACGAGAGCCTGTCGTTATAACAGCAAAAGAGGTTGGCCGGCATGCAAGCGAAACAGGGCCGTGGCGTGAACGAAGGTGTGTCAGCGCTGCAGCAGGGTGAGGAGGAACAAACCCATAAAACTCTCCAGCGAACGAGAAAATGTTCTAACTCGACCCATGCTGGCTAGAAAGCTACGATCGAGCCATGGCAGGCATATTGCAGACACTTAGGTGTGGGTTAACTACTACAACAAGCCATAAATAACTGCGTAAGCACTCCCAGCGCCAGATGCCTGGGAGGCTCGGGCTCTCTGGTGCATAGGAGAGGGGGGAGGCGTGAGGAAGCCCACTACCGCCCTCCCTCGCTCTCACGCCTCCTGAAACTACCACGACAAGCTAGACGTGCTGGGAGCGAAGGTTCCCACTTGGATGGATAATTCGGACACAGATCTCGCGGCTGCACTGCTCCTCCCTGCACTCATCGCCCATACAAAACCTGGCAAATATAGCGAAAAGCAGGCCGTGTGTGAGACGCGTAGACGGGTCGTTGACAGTTACTGCGCGTCGGCGCCGACCTTCATGACTTTGTGCTACTATTGCAGGAGGAACGAATGCGATAGACGTTGCGTCCTCTCCCCCCGTGCCGCGGAAGTCCTCGTCCGACTGTCAGCTATTAGAGACGACCTCGGCGTTTCTGGCCTGCATTGGAGAAAACGGCTTACGCCTGATTCCTGCTCGTCCATCTCGACTCTGTCTCGTTACCGGTTCAATCGGGGAGAGGTTTTGGAATGAGGTAGTCAGTTGTGCATCTCTAATTCACTTAAATCTCGTCTCTATCCAGAGTCGCCATCCGCGCACTCGGGCATATGGTGGACATAATCGAAATCGATGGTCCAACTATCATCACCATCATCTATTAGATACGACCTCGGAAGTGGGGCGAATCCATCGGGCGACCTCAAAGTCTGCAGTTGATAGCGCGCATAAGTGATTGCGTTATGTCAGTAGCGGCGGGCCTCCAACCTGGACACCACACCCCAGGGCATTAGAACCCACCGTGTTTTTCTCTACACATATTCCGCGTGAACAGTCAGACATTGTTGGGAGAACAAGGTCTAACTTTTAACGCAAACTAGACACCGGGTGCAGTACTGAGCAACAATTTGCATGACACAACTTTCTCAGTAGAGAAACCTGTCTACTATGGGAAGCGGCTTGCCATAGCCAAGGCAAGAGACTGACTCAGGAGGGTCGTGAAGTCGTCTGTAGTCCAAAACCAGCAGATATAACCTCAACTCGTGACGCGGCAAGGATGATTTGTATGACCGCCGAAATAGGAACGGGGAGCAGGAACCCCCTACCGCAGTCCATGTTGCCTTGCGGCAAAGTTCGGGCAAATAAGGTTTACGACGACAGTAGGGGGTCAGGGTTAAAGTCAGAGTTGGGGTTTCGGTCAGGATTAAATTAGAGGTTCGGGTTAACTGTAGGATTTAGGTTTAGGGTAGGGCTAGGATTACAGTTCAGTTTTATGCTAAGGTTAAGGGCCGCCTCTTTTACGCGGGCGGGATGTTCCTATTGCCACGCCCTGTATGTTGTGCTACTCACTGGAAAATATCCTAGAAAGACACCAGAGGTGGTTTGGGCACACGTTCTCCGTCATCCGCCTCACGAGCTTCGTTATGCTGTCTTCTATCCGACGCCGAGGCCCAACTGGATGAGCCAACACCCGACTTGACACAGTTCGTCAAGACGTAGAAGCGGTTTGGTGAAATCCTACTTTAGGTCTCAGGAATTGTTTCAAAAATCTAATGTTTTCGCAACGAAATAGCACGCCATAAACGAACACAAAAATTTACTCACAGTATTTACTTATAGTTTATTGGGTGTGACACGTTTGGACATTGCTATCTTACTTATTCAAACTTTATAGTTAAGTGGGCTTTTTGATATGCTCAAAAAAATTTTGGCGGTTGGGAGATCGTCTACTTCAAATTACCTGAGATCTAACTTACCGTTCTGCAGTTAAAATCAATATAGTTCGCGGCGGGAAGCCCCGCGCACGCCTTCAATTTACATGCGCAATAACCTTACGATAGTTGATTTTATTTGGTTTATTTAACTTACTTATATTGAAGTTCAATTTTTAAGTTCATTACTATGTTTCATATTTTTATTTTAGTTCTAGATTTTTTTTAGTTGAGCGAGTTTAGCTTACTGTAGGTTATATTTTTTAGTGAGTTGATTTTATTTTTGGTTATTTTTAATTTACTTATTTCCAAATATCCGCGTAATTGCACATTTTTATAATGGCGCGCTTGTTTGTTGGCAAACATTAGAATATTAAATTTATCCTGTTTTTTTACTTTAATAAACTTTACATTTTATTTATATTTCCCTTCCTTTGTTTTGCTTAGACTGTATACTCTTTAGCACACCCGGTCCTGTATTAAAAAATACGGGGCTTTCCCGTGCTGATCTGGGATCCAAAGTAGGACTCTACCAGTGGTTCTGCTACCTTCAATACTAGATTGAGCTTTCCAGATCCGCGGTGCAATACGCGACAGCACTGAGGCCGGCCAACTCAGGCATGATCACCACCGTACCACGTAAAAGTTACACTCCTGAGAACAGCCATCTCGGAAAGCGGGAGGTGTTATAACATCACCCAGACGACGGAACACTTACCAGCCAGACAGTGCATACAGTCGCATAGCCGCTAATTTCAGTAAAGTGCAACCTGGCAGAGAAACCGTCCAAAAGTGGTGAGAGTGAGAACCGTTGGCCAGTGAGAGCGAGGGGAGGGGAACAGGGGGGCAGGCAAGACCCGAGCAGGCGCAAAGAACGGACGTGCTGGGTAAGGGGGCGTGGGTGGGGAGGGGAGGTGCGCGGCATGGTGCATACATTACTTCTACTTGTGAGTAGTGGCGCGCGTGGAGCTGCCGAGATGACGACAGCAGCTCACACACACACACACACACACACACCAAGGTGAAAGAGCATGCAGGGGGGCTGACTGGGCGTAGCCGCCGCTGCTGCTGACGCGACTTACCGAGTCACTGCCCGTGAGGGCACGTTCCTCCGCAATCTGGTCCTGCTCTTTGGACATCAACAGCTTGAGCATATCTACTGAGGGCTGATGTATGCAAGGAAAGGACAAGGGGGAGTTGGTTGTAGCAAATGGTAGGGCAAGGTAAAGGAGGCGTCTTTAGGTTTCAGGTGAAAACAACGATATACTCACATGTACAACAGGCATAAAATTGACGGCTGGGTGAGCGAAAGATAAATAACATAACCACACCAGGCGTGTCGACCAGAAGGGGATTAAAGGTAAAAATGACAACTGTCCTGTGTGGATTCTATATAGGCGTTCCAAAAATTGACCTTGAACCAGGGCATTGGCACGCCCACACTGTGGACTCGCCTGCCTGAAAACACGCTGGCTTGGCCGATCGTTTGCGAATCCATCGCACTGCAACCGGTGAATCAGCACCAGTACCGCCAAAATATACCAGCCCGTTCTGTCTCCTGTTACATTCATATCTTTTGAAATCTTTGGTCAAACAACACGGCCTAGAGCATAAACCTAGAATACTTCAGTTACTTCACATGCGCTTCTTTCTGTGAGATTTATACTATCTGAAAAATGAATACTTAGGTAGTATGGAGTTTCCCATACCCTTACCCTTGCATTCCAGGTTTCTTATCTACAAGCACTGAACAGCTACTGTTTTTGAATGGACATTACTCATTACTGATAATATCCAAATTATAAACTCTTGAAAAATTGCCTACCTAAATTTGCAAGCAGACGAAATTTGCTAAGAAGTCAGCATAAGAAAAAATACCTTTGTGCCTCTCTTCTATAAACTATACTTGAATTTATAAGGGCATCAAAAAGCCATGACAAAATGCATGCTACTTAAGAAGCCACAATTTTTAGAAGGTAGTTTTTGCAGGCGGTCAAAAAGAAATATGTTCAAAAGCCGGTGTCCGAACCTGACCGAAATATCTTGGGGTAATGATGTACGATAATTAAGAGTTTAGCCTTCCACTTATAACCTCCTTCCCCGTTTCGAACACATGTCAGAATTTCAGTTCACATTTCATTTCTGCGAAACTGAAGGGTGCCTGAGCAAATTTTCCAATCAGAGGACAAAGGCAATCTCCCATTTTTAAATGACCTGATACTTGATAGGCTTCAGACACAAGGTTATCGCGCTTATCAGCAACACCGATAACATGAAGATTTAGGCAACCTCGGGCCATGGCAAACTAAAGGCTTGACAAAGATGCAAATTTATTAGCACCCAAGGAGGCGAGAAAGCATTTAAAAAGCTCTCTATATGCACGCATGTACAACTACTTTGCACGGAGGTAAAGCACAAACGTGTAGATGTGGTAAAGAGCGAAAAACCAGGCCCTTTTCTGGGGGGAGGGGCGCGCAATCACTGTGCTCTCATACGGCTTCACAACACACCGCACAATAAAGTCGGGTTTACTGAGGTACCTCTGGGGGAAGGCAATAAAATTAAATTCGAAGGCAGGTGTGTGTGTGTGCAAGTTTTATGCACGAAAAAATAAAACCATAGGAATTCATTTGATCAATTTATGAAAAACTCGGCAGCCTCGGAGTGGGATTCGAACCCACACCAGCAAAGGGGGAAGGCTTTAGCTAAGGTCGACACCCTATCCAACTTAGCTACGCACTGACTGTTTAGCAAATCATGTTTGGACGGTGAGCTTACGGCGTCAGAATTGGTGGATTCCATACGTGCAGCAAGCTGGGTGGGTAAATCGATCCAAGTTTGATTAAATTCGCAGCTCACGTTGAGCCTCGTAGCTCAATGGCAGAGCGGTCTTCGAGCCCAGGGCAGCAAGTGAAGGGCTTCAGTGCAGCCAACGCTCTAGCCAACTGAGCTATGAGATCCAACCGGGAGCCATGAGTTTATTCACAGTTGGGGTGGATTTGCCCGCCCAGCCTACTGCAACCTATCGAATCCACCGGTTATGGCACAGCAAGCTGCCTGTCCAAACAAGATTTTCTAAGCATTCAATCTAGAATCCATCAGAGTGACTACCAGGCAGTAAAGGAAGTAACACGCAGATAAGAAGTGGTGACGAACCTTTAGGTGTCAACACTCTGCGATAACACCCTCCCCGCGAGGAAGGGACCATTTTAACCAAAAGGCACATAACCCACCTCATCATCCTCCTTTTCAGACGCATGCACATTTTTTATCGCCTGGTGTTCCTCCTGTCCTGTTGAACCTAAAGGCTGATCTGCGCTCTCTTCGTGCGCGCCTTGGGCTGGTTGGAAATCAGAACAATGTATCCACAGGGACGTGCGCAGTAAATTCTTGCAGTGACTGTCTGTTGACGGCTAGGCGTCAAACAGAATGAACCACATCCGTTTTGCGCAGGAAAACAACGTGGCTTTAGCGCGTTCCTAGCTAGTCGTCAAATCCCAAAGAGAAATGTATCGTGTCTGAAGAATAAATACGTAAGCTCCCGCCAAAAGCGCAGGGAAAGCTCACAAAAGGCGGTTCTGTCTCGCGGGTGAGGCACACATGAATCCGACCTCACCCCTTGACGATCGAGCGAGCAATGATTGGGTGTGGATGTGTTAAATTATTGCAGAGGGAACCTTAAATTCTCAACGAGCAGGCTTTCGAATCGAAGCCAGCTGCTATTTTGTCTGCTCTCTGTTCGTGTGTGCATTTCTTACATCGGTTGGCCTATTACGATCATACTGAACCGACTTTTATCCCGCTTTGTTTATTCGAAACACAAAAATGAAGGTCATTAGCGCTTGACGCTAGCACCGTTTTGAAGAAAGTCCAGTTTTTGCGTAAATGTACGACTCATGCCGGGATGAATTTTCATGACGTTGGCAATTGCAGTCACTAGCCATTATGCATTGTGTGTAATCTGCCGGTGTTACTTCGTTTGTGTCTCATTGTATTCATGGTTAATAGAGGTTTTTCAGCAAATTTTAAAATCATATTTTTAAAAAAGCGTACCTTTCTCCTTTTGTTGCCTTATACCTAGGTTTTGCCTTTGGTCAAGCAAATGTACCACATTTTCATACAGGCTTTTATAGGGCCCGCACGGAAGCTTCGAAACACACTATTTTTTTAGAATTTAACCACAGTGGATTATATAAGGCTTCATTTTGATAAGGTCAGCAGTTTGTATCCTCTAAATCAAATTTCCGAAGCTTTTGCAACAAAAGTCGAACTTTCGAAAAAAATTTCAGTACACTTTCTATCTTATAAGCTTCTGACGCAAAATTAATCCTTCCACATTGGTGCTTAGATGAAGCGTTCAATGTTTAAAAGTTTAGTATTTTATTAAGCATTTGGGTTTAGCCCAGAAGTTTTACCGGCCAATCCACGACCATCACGCAAGGGTACTTGGTTGTTCTAAGACTGGCCCTTTCATCCTTTTCTGTGGTGGTGGTGGTGGTGGTGGTGGGGGTGGTCTCTGAGGATGGCTAAAAGTTAGAATCCGAAACGTCAGGACAATAACCTCTTATTTCCACCTGCCGCATCTTCTCTGTCTGAATTGTTACAAATCAGAGAAATTTGCAATTCGCAGCGCTCGGGATCGTGGTAATCAGATCAGCAGACTAGAAGCTGTTCCCAGAACTCACGTCCCATCTGTTTCCTTTCCATAAACTCGGAAGGCAGGCAAAAATTCAGCAGTATGTACCTTTTCAAGTAATGCTGCTGCAACCTCAGGCAGAATCCCTGGAAATTATGCAGTTGTATTCCAATCTGTCAGCAAAACCATTACCCCAAGCATGGTAAATGTGGCAAGGAGGCAGTCGATTAATAAGAGGTGATTTTTGATAGATTTGCATAACTCATCTGATCCAGTTGTTAGAAGTTCTGCAGCATTGCTTGAAAACAGTTAGCCCTCGAAGCTCCTGGGCTGTGAGACTCAGGCCGAGCGATGTGGTCCCAATCACACAACCTGAACAAAAATGTGCCTAGAGACAGTGCGTCTCGTTGTCTTATCCGCCGCGTGAAACCATATAGAAACATTTGGGTAAGGTTTTCAAGCAGTTCGATGCAAGTGGACAGCGTATTAAAAGTGGCAGACAAAAGAAATACGCAATAGAACCTCGGTTAGCAAGTTTAACCCGCTCCAGCATCGAGCTCATCACCTGAAACACTCGGCTCGTGAAACGTGGCCAATTAAACGGCACCGCTTCGCTCATTGGCTGTAAGGTGACCTAGGGCCCACGCGTCGAGGGGCAAGACTCAATGGCTGACACAGGCACACACACACACAAACGCTGACAACTTGCTAACTGAGTGCGGAAGCTGGTCAATCGAAACAAATTCCCTGCGAGTGGCTCACTCGTTACCTGCAACGCTCGTAAACGGAGCTGCTCGCGCCACCCGAGGCTCTACTGTACTGGCAAAGAAAAACAAAATGAACGAACAAACGCACACGCAAGCCAGCTAGCTAGCTAGCAGGCCCGGAAGACTTACCTCATGCAGGGGAAAGGTAGCCTCGAAAACGCCCTCGCTGATGAGTTTGTCAATGCCCAAATCTATCTCGCCAGAAGAGGCCAGTTTAATGTCCTCCGGACGGGCTCCAGTTCGTACCTCCGTGTCGAGTTCCTTCTCGGTGAGCGGGTCAACCGTGGGCGGCCTCGAGCCACCTGGGACTGGGGTTTTGTGGGTGTTGGAGAGGTAGGAGGTGCGCGCTGTGCCGGTACGTCGCAGGACATAGTCCACTGCCACGCTACGTTCAGTGGGCGTAAAGAATTCATCGTAGTCCTTGGGGATTTCAAACCTAGCAGAAGCAGATGGCGAAGGCGGGGGGGGAGGGGTTTGAGCGTAAGGGGTAGCGGGTTGGGGTTGAAATGAAGAGGGAGCAAGGCAAGTGCAACAAACTCCCTAACTCAAACGAAATTCTAAGAGGTGTTTTCTCGATTCAAATTTTTTTTAACAAGTGCGGATGAGATATTACGTTTATCGTGCAGCCCAATCTGAAGACATGCCAGTCACCGCCGGATGCCGGGGCTTTTCAACGAACTTCCCTCTGACTGTCAGGCAAAAACTATACTCTGTGAAAATGATTACCTAGTAGGCTCCACAATTTTTTCATTTATTTTCACTGCCCTTATAAATTACTAATATATTTTACAAAAAAACATGAGCAAAAATATGCTTGAGGAAGAAGAAAGGTCGAGCACCGGATCAAGTTGTTTATTATTTTGAGCTTTCGGGCTCCTGCTGGAGTCCATCGACAGAGCTAAAAGCATCCACGAAAAGCAAGCGACCGTTATATGGGGTAGGAGCTTTTCCTGGATGCTTTTATCTCTGACGATGGACTCCCGCAAGAGCTCGAAAGCTCAGAATAATAAACAAATTGATCCGGTGCTCGAACTTCCTTCTTCCACAAGCATGCAAACTCGAACGTTCTCATTCATTCGTGAACAAAATTATGTTTGCTCGTACTCGATTGGTAACAAATTATGCCTTCTTCAAATTGTATACGCCAAAACGTGTACCTTTTGGTTTTTGAAAATTTTTTAATCAGGAGATTTTTGACGACCGTAAAATGTGTATACATAAAGCAACGTATCTATCCGCTTATTAGGGCTGCTTTTAAGTTATACAACTTGGTCCCTATCCACTGCGACATTTTTGGAGAACTATATGACTTCTTTCTCACACCATAGGGAAATATTTACTTTTCCTTAGTTTGGAGAACTGGAATTCCAGTGTAACGGTCGGTAAGGTCCAAGATTCTTCGGCATTGAGGAATTTGTATTAAACAGAATGTTACAATTTCTTCAAGTATAAAATCGGCAGAAGGCACAATTTACTTCCAACCTAGCACAAGAAAGAATGCTCTTGTTGATGTTTTCTAAAAAAATATTTGGATTTTTAAGAGCAGTAAAAGCCAATGAGAAAATTGCATACCACTACAGTAGTCAATTTTTGCTGATCCCAGTTTTTGCAAGGTAAGGCAAGGCAAGTTCAATAACTTCCTCAATTTCATAAAATTTATTTTCAAGCCGAACAGATTACATCAGTAGGGTCAAAATATTGATTATTTTTGCAAGCCCAACCTGAAGAAAAATTTTAGTCACGTTATGTCGGTGCCGGCCTGTGGACAAGCATCATTCTGGGCACCTGCACGAAGTATACTGCTTAAAAAAGGGTCACTTAAGTAGTATGCTCTTTTAAAATTGATCTTCCCTGCTATCATAAATTAAAATATATTTTATACAGAAAAAAATGCAAAACTCATATTATTTCTTGCACTCGTTTGGGTGAAAATTACGGGTTCATTAAAATTAACACTTGGAGAAAGCGAAGTATTCTGTTGCTCAAAAGTTTCTTATCATGAGGCTTTTGTGCGAACATAAAATGTGCATTCACTAAGGAACGCCATATATGCATGTATTAGTGTTGCTTCTAAATCATACAACTTGGTCCACAGCCATTTAAGTATAAAACTGGAAGAAGGCGCTATCAAAGGAGTACAAGAAGAAATATTTTTGGTCATTTTTCTATAAAAGGCATTTGAATTTATAAGGGCAATGAAAACCAATGAGAAAATTGCAAACGCTTTTAAGTAGTCATTTTTTACCGAATGTAG